>VXAU01000297.1:31882-118645 GCA_013399695.1 Formicarius rufipectus | reverse complement strand
AGGAAGGAAGGAAGGAAGGAAGGAAGGAAGGAAGGAAGGAAGGAAGGAAGGAAGGTCCCATAAAAGGCTGAGACTAGATTTCACACCATAAACCACCATTAATTGCAACTGCTGGAGTCCAGAGCACAGAGCACAGACTTTCCACCTGTTACGTGACTGGTGATGATTTCTGGAAAGAACTGAACTCAAATCACTTCCGCTCCGAGATGTATCTTTGTACATGCAGTCCATCTGCCTTAACCATACTCATTTTACTAGGAGGAAAAAAACCTCTTCTTACTTTGTGAGTTTATTGTCCCATACCCATGAGTTTGGGTGGTTTCAGTTCTGACTTGTTCCTCGCAAAAACACCATATTGTATTTTCATTCTCTGTCAAGCTGCAGTGAGGACAGCAACTGCATGGGCCAAGCAGGCTAACAGAACTTGTCTGCTCCCCATAGATCAGGACTGAGTCATGGTGATGGGACAATATCTAGAAGTTATCTTTGCTTCTGCATTATAAATAAACTGAACTTAATTTTCCAAATATCGTGCTGGAACCTCTTTCTACTACTAAAGTCACACAAGGCTTTAGGGATAAATGTTATTTCCTCATGCACTTTTATATGCAAAACTCATTCAGTAGAAAATCTCATACAAGACATTCCATAAAACCGAATAGCTACATCAAAGGATTCACTGATCCTTGTGGAAAATTCCTAACAAGATTCTGAATTGTTTAAGATTTAATTCTATCAGATATAAAGATATTTCATTTTTTTGTCTTGCTGGAAGTGCTATTTTAGAAACAGGAAGATTTACACATCAAAACTATAATTCCACATTTTCTAGTAAGATTCTAGACATCCTGTTTCTTTCCAGTTACTTTTCAAATAATCATAGCATACTCTTCTTGCCTGCTATTTTTAAAATCATGGATTAGAAAGTTTATATTCAAGAAATTGTTCTCAGAATGACAGTCTAGCTTTGAATATGTTTAATCAACATTCATTGAGAGAAAAAGAAAGGAGAGATCTTTGCAACGCAGAACAGAATGGATAGAAGGCAGCAGGAAAAGAAGGCATTTGTGACTACAGACAGAACTCACCTTCTGTTCTTGTCAAATAGAACAGAAAAATAAATAATTGGCTTACTTCATATGAGAAAAAAAAAAAAGATACATTCAAAATTAAGAAATTCTTACAAGCCTACAAATGGCTAGATAACAGAGGCAGGTGTTGAGGGATGCTGCAGAATCAATATTATTGGAAAAGTTCAAAGTAACATTTAGCGCTTCTGTCTTTGATGGGTTGGGAGAAATCAAACTACCTCTACCCATTTGGGGATTGAATGCTAATAATGTCATTAGTTTTCAAATACTAAGGACGGAAACAGTGCAATACAGATGAGCAATGATCTTCCCTCAGAAAAACTCAGTATCCAATTTGTGGTCAGTGCCAAGAAGCATGACTTAATGCTCAGAGCTTCTGCCAAAATGCAAAGAGCTTAGGTCAGGAGGACGGAAAAGAGGCTAGAAGTTGAAGACAAACTACAGTGAACAATATGTATGTTATAGATTTTTAGGAGCAGGCAGAATTTACCTTTCCCCTACCAACAAACGAGGAGCTAATGGCCCTGATCTTCCCCCACTGCAGATATCAAAGGGTAGATCATAACTGAAAGGGGGTTACTTAGCAATGGTAACTCACTGGGGTGTGGTGAAGGAAGGGGGCACTTTTGGTTTTTGGTTTTGGGGGAGGAGGAGGAGGACTGTGGGGAGAAGGGGAGAGAGATGGCTCTTGGAGAAACCTCTGCAAGTTGGGTCTCCTCTTTCCTTTTTCTCCTGTTTCCAGTCCCTGGATTTTTCAGAGTTTCCTAGTGCTTGGGAAAGAGAGAGCGCCAGCAGCTGCCAGCCTGGGCGCAAGGAGTCTCACGGCTTTGGCAGCAGCTCCAGCTCAGAGTGATATCCCTTCTCCAGCCATGGACTAGGAGAGAGAGTTTTGCCCATGGAAAGAGGATCCCAGCTCTTTTTCTCCTTTTCTGTGTGGTGCCTTTGCACTGACTCTACAGTGACTATCTCAGAGGGACACACCAAAACCTTTTCCACCCAGCCCTGGGGGGCAGCTCAGCATTGGGTGAGGAGCAACATCGCCACCTGCTATCCATAAATATTACTGCGCCCAACAGGAGCAGAGACTGCAGGGAGTTCAAGGGGGCATTTTCCCCAAAATTGGTATTTAGTTCTGGTTACTCTGTTTCTCTTGAATAGCTATATATAGATACNGGGGAATTGTCCCACAGATTGGTCGTTTAGTTCTGGTTGCTTTGTTTTCTCTTGAATAGATATATCTATATATCTATATATAGATATATATTGTGGTTAAGAACTGTTATCTTTGCTATTATCATACTTTGATTAAATTTTAAGTCCAAAGGAGGTCTGTCTCTTTCTTTGATTTCTAGTCCAACAACTTTCTTAATTTCCTCTAAACTTACACAATGTATCAAAAGGCAGCATGGGATATGAAGGAGCAAAGGGGGAACAAGATTGTATGATACAAGAAAGTGTTTCTTTATGGGAGTTCAGATTAAGCTTGGCATATATGTCTTGTTCTTGAATATTTTGTATTAATACGGTGTTAGATCACAGCTGAAAAGGACTTATTTAACCTCTAGATGTGGTGAAGCTTGGAGAAGATGTCATACCAGGGTGGAGTAAGGATCCACATAAATGAAGTGAAACACAAAATGTACTGTGGGGCTGCAGGAAAGATGACAGAAAACAATCATGTCCAAATAATATGAATGAGCTGTTCAGGACTCCATTCAACTCCCAAATTCCTATGCCAAAAAGTACTGAAATGTGTTTGTGGCACAACTGTACTACAAATGCATTAATCATTAAACAATCTTCTTATCTGAACAGGCAAAACTCATAGTATTAGGGAGATATTGCACAGTTGTCTGATGAAAAGGCCTTGAAAAATGCAAGTCTTTCCTAACCAAGATCAGCAGAACTAGAATTCCATCACAGATTTCTGCTCTTACATTACACTTTAACAGAAAAGTACTGGGAATCCTGACAGATGATCTGTATCATCCTGGGTACAGACTGGTTAATTCACATCAGATATTACTTATATGACCTCCTGAGAGAGATGTAGAAAACATTGAAGAAGAAAAAGAGGAAGAAGGGAGAAGGAGAGGCAGAGGAAGAGGGAAAGGGAGAAGGAGAGGGGGAGGGAGAAGACAGGCTTCTGTCAACTAGGTCAGGCTTGGGAGAAAAACATTGTTCCAAACTCTTAATAGCACCTCGTATCTCTTCCTTTATGGTTTTTGATTTGTGTAAGTTCTCTGACATTGGACCCAGGAGCTAAGTCTTGACATTTTGCATTGATTGTTGCAGAGCTAACAGTCCACTTCATCAATTTGGATCTGATCACAATTATTACTGCCAGCCCTCTTATTTTTCTCAAGGTACAAAACTACTCACTCACTGCCCTTTAACTTCTGTGAAATTCTATTTAAAGATATACTTGAGCACTTCAGCACTATGACAACCACACTGTGAGGAAAATATTATATTGGGAGTGGGCAATTTGATATTAAAGAAAGCAAGCAAACTGAATGAAAACTTATTTTCCTGCCTGCTGGATGTATATCTTTATTTTTCCACAAGCATATTCAAAAGGCCACTCCAGCAAGAAGAATAACCTTTGCTTGTTCTTCAGAGGCTGAGGAAGAGAGAGAGGTCTGCCTTGTCCTGCATCACCCAGAACACTCTCATCACTGAACAGAGGCACTGGATGCTCCAGGGATTCAGTCATTTCCACTGCCAACTTCAGAAAGGATTGTTTTTCCATACACTGTGTGGGCCAAATGCATTAATTCCTGTGTTCCTTCAAAGTGCTGAGGGCTGGCAGGAGCCAGAAGGAGGACACTGGAAGGGTACCCACCAGAGCTAACAGGCAGAGCAAATTTTCTTTCATAGCTCTGACTGGACAGCCTGATGCATTTGGTGCAGTGCTGATGGCCAGATTTAGGGCCAGGGGGGAGAGGGTCTTTTTCAAGTTAGATCAGAAAATATTACCTATGTTTTGCCTTCTTCTGAATTTAATGCTGACTGCTTGGGAACATCTGAGAATAATGCCTGGTTCTTCCAGTGGCACCTCATGTTGGCCTTGCCACATTTCTACATGGCAAATAATGAATTGGCTTCCCTAGCAAAACATGCTTTGCTTGTTGGACTTGGAATAGGATAACTGACATAAGAATAGCGTCCCATGATAGCTGAAGCAATGCATTTGGGTGACTTCATCGTTCTTTTAGGTGCATGTGAAAATGTCTCAAAGTAATCTCTCACACAAAATTACTCACAGTATAAATAAGACATGCCTATTTACTTTGAAGTTGTGATCTTGCTTACACAAATACTGCTCTACTATGGCAGTGAGCAGAATGACACAGCTGAGATCTACTTTTAGTAAGGGATGAGTAAAATCCTTTCAGTGCATTGCATTGCCCTACCCACACCCTCTCTTCACGTTGTAAAGGCACTGTCTCTGCAGTTTTACCATTCCCGATCCATGCAGGTAACTTCACAACCCTGGCACCACACATACTGAAGAATTATTCCCTCATGAGAAATTGTATGGGATGGTGATAATTACCTCATCACTTTCATAAGCATTAACTGGATGCCTGCTGTTACATTTTAGAAGTTTTTCTATGTTCCTACTGCCCTTCCTATTATTGTCTCTTCATTGCAGCCCTTTAAATATGAAATAACGTGCTGGAACACATATTGGGATACAGATTTCAAAAGAATGACACTGCTATGACTTTCATTTTTATGTATCAAGAGTACAGTATCTCCAATTTGTAAAAAACCTGAAGAAGGCAAATATGGAACAATTTCAAATGGGAACAAATTGTAGCCCAGAAAATATAAGAAATTTGCCTACAGAAGGGGAAAATTATCAAATTTAAAATGTATATTTGTCCCTGAACACAGATCCATATGTATGCTTGTGAAATAAAAAATAAGCAAATATACATGTTGTGAAGAATTTAACCTATCCCAGCTCAGACTACTTAACATAATGTATTTTTATTTCATGTTTATTTTGTGAAATCACTCGAATTCATGGTATGAATGTTGTCATAAAAACAGCTTTTCCTTGTGAATAACATTTGGAATAAAGCCAAAACCTTATTTGGCCCTTGTTTTTCCAGGATTAAGCAAAGAAGGTATAAGCTTTCTGTACTTTGTAACACTAAATGAAAAATCCCAATTTATCTCTGGAAATCACTTTGAAAAGTGACCACCTGAAAGAAATAAATAGCCTGTGTGATTACAGACTCAGTATCATTATGCAAGGACAGGAGAACGAGAACAGATGCCTTCAATCTTAGATTAGCAATCAAGAAACTGAACACGTCAAACATGCCAAAGGAAGAGATGGGACTGTCTCATCTAAAACTCCTGCAGTGCAGTTAGGGCCCTTAGACGATTTAATATCTTCCCCTGGAGAGAGAGAGCTCACTCTGTCCAGATTTTTTTTTTTCTTCCTCTATTTCAGACTAGCATAGTCTCACAAATACTGCAGAGGAGATACTGGGAAGGGGAAGCACAACACAGTTCTGCATTATACAGGGTGCTGGGCACTGAATTGATGTAGGGGAGTAATTTTTTTTCCCCAGATGAAACTTGTGGCATTAGACATTTGAAATATATGGATGAAAGGAAAGAAACCAAAGAGAAGGAAGCAGGAGTAGTCATGGAAGGAGGGTAGTATGCCTTAGGCAAAAATTTTGGCATGGCAGAGGTAAATAGAAGGAAGGATTGCTTTGAAGTTGGCATGTGTGGTAAAGCTTAGTGAAATAGAAGAGGTATAGGATATTTCATTATAGGAAGTCTGAACTGAGGATTTATCTCACTCTCTGTGCTTCACTGCCTTTTCGGGTTCCTCTTCCCCCATCAATATCCATTTACATTTTGTCACCTCACCTGCATTGTCCCCAAAATTAATTTCATTATGCCATGACCTTCGCAGAATTGTAAGGGCTTAGTTTTCATAAAATATCCATGTGTATTATCATCTCAAATTTGAATGCCATGTTATTTATGTCCTTTCTCAATACGTTTATTGAGATGTTAAGTAAGTCCAAACAAAAAGGTGACCGACAGAGGCACTTGACATGTTCCATCTGCCTTTGGGATAGATATTTATCATTATTCATTATGTCTTGCTTTCTTCAAGCAACTGCTTTTCAGCCTACATGTCAATATTACTGTCAGTGGCGATATGATGCAATAAACAAAATTTCATGAGATAGTACGCACAGTAAAAACTCATATATTATACCACCTGGATTCTGTTTGTCAGCAAGTGTTGTCATTCCACTGAGGAAGCAATCCATTCTGACAAGAAAGATATATTATTTAGTTTTTTGTTTTCCTTTGTCAGTGAAATGAAGGTCCAAACAAGGGCTGTAGAGATAAAACAGCAATGCCTGAGGAAGAGTTCTGATCTCCTCACTCACAGCCAAGTGTTCTCATCATCAGGCTGCTGCAGCCCAACTCTCTGTGCTTTGATATCCTCCTGATCTATTAGGCCTGTCCTGACAGACTGCCTGTTCTGGTAGGAACTTATCCTCTTCTTCCATCATCACACACTCCTTCCATCAAGGCAATAACTTAATGGCCAGGGATGCCTGGCTGCTAGGTAGACTTCTGTCAGGCTGAGGGGGAACCTCTATCTTCCAAGGTGACCGCCTAGACCTTAAACTCAAATTTTTGAGTCTGGAGTTTCAGATTAAAAACAAATCTAAATGATCACAGGAAAGTTGCATTACATATAAATTGCATTCTGCAGTCATAGATAAATTTGTACCACACCTTCTTCTTAATATTTAGTTTTCTTCAAGTGCCTTCTTTATAATCTTTGAACAATTTTGCCACAAAGATTGTAAACAATTCTGGCAATATAATATATATTCATATTTCTCTGGGTAGGACACATGGAAAAGTTTCATTAATACTGTGAAAAGAACATATTTTTTCATTTAATTCCATCTTTATTTTCAGAGTAATAGGTATTGTAGTAGGAAGACAGTAATTTTCTACTGCAACAATTGGACAGAAAGAATGACTGCCCTTGAGAGGAGAATATATACCTTTCACATCAGCCTTTTTATTCACTATAAACCACAAATATATAGGAGTCAGCTTGTATCTATATTTGACATTCCTCCTCAAATTATTTGAGCTTTTTGCTTAAGTCTACTTAATTATTTATCTGTATAATCAAATCTGCACAATCTCCTCAGAAGAAATAAATACATAGTTTAGATATGCAAGAGATGCTTAGTTTCTGAGAAAGAACAAAGCCTTTACAAACTCTTCCCAAGAGAACATAACATTGGAGAGAGATCAAAGGAGAAAACCCAATCCAACACTATTAGATGGATTAAATTTTATGTGTAATCTTGCAGTGGTATTGCTCAAGTTTGAGCATCAGAAAGGTTTTGTGAGCATTCCCAAGAGAAAAAGAAAGTAACCAGCATGATTTGTTCAAGACATCTTGCAAGGCCAGAAATGAGCAGATCTGCAATTTGGAGCTTTTCTGTGTACTTCTCAGCACCTTATCCTTCTGGTGTGAGAACAAAGTTTAATGCTCACTTAGGGGAGGCAGAGCTGCAGTCCTTGAGAAGGGCTGCTTTAAGTTCTTTCCTGGGGATTTTTATGACTTTTTGTTTTTCTCATAGGGATTTGAAGAAAGAGTTTCCGTGAAAAAGTTAGGTAATCTGAGCATGTCTCCTTCTAACAGCTCTGCCTTCTTTATGTTCTTTAATGGGTTCAGTCACATTTGTTCATGTTTGTAGATGTGAGAGGGAGGTGTGTTGCCTTGACATCATTCCTTTCCATCAATACTCTTATGTCAGCCCTTTTAGGGGAAGAGCATGTTCTACCTTCCAAGCCTTCCCTATCCAAGTGCTGCTTTCAACTTGAAACGTGTATATCCAATTTCCTGCTGTAATTCAAGCAGTGCATGTGAAGAATTTCTGCTCCATGAAATTGTGTTTCGTACTATTTTATTAAAGACCTAATATTTCCTGAGTTTATAGAGCAGTCATTACTATATCACAGACCTGTCATAATCTGTTTGTATTTGTTCTGGTGAGTGTTTACAACAAGAATGATAAAAATATTGTAAGTTCTGACAGGGGACACATTTATTTACTTCAAGCATATGAAAATTGTTTATTTTCATTATTCTGTCCCAGTTTGATATGTGAGTTTTTACATTACACATTGAAATATGAATGTGCCCCTGATTGTTTTAGTCCACATGTGGGAGGTTAATATCTGTAAAGCAAAGTGACAATAAAGGAGCAAAGCAGGGCCTCTGGGACATAAAGAAATATTGATTCAAAATGTAGATCCTCTTCCTAAAAAACATTTCATTGAGACATAAAAGGCTACATAAAAAAAAAAATAAAAAAAAAATAGACATGCTCTTGGATGGACATCTGTGATGGAGATTATTTTCTTTGTTTCTGAGGGATAATAGCAAAAGTATATAATGTCTGCCATAAGGCGTTACCACATTTAATCACATTTCATGAGCTATTGTATCTGCACAAAGCAGTGCTTTTCTAGGACCACAGGGTACTTGGATATATCTCACAAAATACTGAGATATTGTACTCACTGAGAAAGATAAGCAATGTCTGGATTTGAGCAATTTGATATTCTCGACACAAAAGAACCACTGAATGTCATGATGAAGTGCTAAAGAATGATAATGTAGCTATGTGTTTAAATGCCTCATTTAAGATCATCACAGTTCATAATTTTGGGCTAACTAGATAACATCAAGAAGGGAAAGCTGTTGAGTGTTATGTCAAGTAAAACATGTTCAACCAACTTAGAGAAGCTACAAACTAAAACACATTTTGAGCTGGGATACCCACAAAATATGATAGGTGTTCACTGAGAAAGAGCTAAGGTGTTCAGAAATTAGAAAAAAACACAGAAATTTAGTTTGGAAAGTCGTTCTAAGGATAGCATTAACCTGTCAGTCTCTCTTGTTTTCCTCTTGAAATATTCTCAGATGACTGCATTAAAACATTGCTTCTGTTACAACTGCACAATTTAATGCTGCAAATACTCAGCTAATGGCAAGTGGATTTGACCTTAAAGAACTTACTACTTCAATCTTCCTTTTATTACACAAGTCATTGGCCTGCTTAATTTCAGCTTAGCAAATGACTGCATAAATATATAGTAGGCTTTTTACTTGAACAGGAATGTGTTGTGAATTTTTGAAAAAGGGGCATCATTTTCTTCGTTATGCTTAATGATAGAAGTTATAGAATCTTGTATGACAGATGAATTCCAACTCTGAATCCACAGAAATGTGAAGCAGTGTTTTATATATTTAATATGCAAAATATTACAATAATGTCACATTAAGGCTAAATAAGCATCTATCTTGAAAAGTCATACAGGGGTCAAAAGACTCTAAAGGATCCCATCTCTTTTATTCTCTAGATGTCTTGCATTTTTCAAGGATCTCTATTACTTTCATCGATCCCTATTGTTTTCTGTAGAAAGTAGTTGAATCTCTACTGGTTTTTTTACCTATTTATTGAAAGTATATACATTTTGTGTATGTTATACATACTGACTTATGCCATCAAGCTTGGATAAGGAGGTTGAAGCCTTTCTGTATCTCCCCATGACACTGAGGATGACGGTATTCCCATCTGTAAGTGTTCAAAAATTGTGAGTCAGATGATTAAAAAGTCACAAGACTGGCCTAAAACAATGATGTAAATCCTAGACATTTTTAGATTGTTTTTAATGTCTAATTTTCAACTCTTTATGTAGTACTCAAGTAATTTTTTTCAAGCTTTTGACGCACCAGAGGTCATAAAGCAGAGGAGAGAAAACAGGCACTTGAGTGGGAGGACTAGAGATACAGCTGGCAGTAACGATTCAGTCCGTATGTGGGTTATAAGGCTTGATGGGATGAAGAGGCTTTTCTGAAGGCTTTGCAGACAGACCCAGGATAAGAAGATCCAAAGTGCCAATTCTTGGAGACACAATTAAATTCTGACCTTCAGTCATGATGTAGTATAAAAGAAAAAAAATGTCAGAAAATCTCACAAGAATAGATATAAAGGAGATATCCAGGAATCATAGAGAGGGTGACATCTATTAAACTGAAAAAGACAGTACAAGCAAGTCTAGGGACTAATGGAATGACCTGAAGTTCCTTAGCAGACACTTCAGAGCCACCAGAAGGTGATGTTATCCCATTTGTTCTTCAGGAAAGAACAAATGTGGTAAAAGCCAGAGAAACAAGACATAAAGTAGAACTTAAGAAATGGATAAAGAGACATTGCTAGCTGATTAGCAGGATACTATATGTGCTAGTTTCAGTCTTGGGTCTTATGGTCCTAATTACTATTTGGTAAATAACTTCAGAATGATGGATGGTATACTAAGAATTAAAACTCTAAGAAAACCAAAACAAATCAAAAAGTAAGCAAACACGCTCCCAAATAAACAAACAAAAAACCAACCACTGAAACAAAGAAAAACCCCTATAAAAGACCAAGAATTAGAGACCTTATCTAGTTGACATTAGCATTATCATCCCTTGAGCACTTTGCTGTCTAAGGAAAGAGGTACTGGTAATTCTGAGGACTGTTTATTAAGGACAGCATTTCCAGATGAAAGGAATGATTAAAAGGATGAATTATGCCCTACAAGTGCCTCTTGTATGCCTTGACAAGAGATGATTAACTCATGTGTAGATGTCTGTGTCTACCTCTAAGATTGCTTTCTACTTAGGACAAGGGTCAGGGTCTTAACTAAGAATTTCCAATACAGAATTATTACAATACTGTTATGATTTTAGAAGTATAAAACAACCCTCTTTCCCATATAGAGAAAAATTGGACAAAGTATATTTTCCTTTTCTACACTTTTTCCTGGTAGTGTTCCCATGGGCAGGCATGCAAATTCTTCATCTCCTGACAGAAACCTTTGGTACATTCCACTATCTGTTCCTGTTCTCCATTGTAGTGAGTGTGTTCCAAGGGGGCTGTGATGCAGTTTTTGACTACTTCACTTGATATTGATGCATTAATGCATTTGTTAGTGCTATTTCTGAGAGCTGGCAGGACTGCTGCTCTATTCATATTCTCCAATAAATCCATATCTGCACCAAATCCATCTCTACCTTGACCTCCCCTAAACCAGCCTTCCGGAACCTAACTGGCAAAGAATAATTACCTGATACAGAGATAGAGGGCAGGTGGGGTTTTTTTCAGTTTTACTACTTTGAATGCATTGTATAAGCTGTAGAAACTAGGAATGCTAATCCACATTAATCATCTAAGCATTTTCATGCACACTTTCTGTTGATTGACTGCAAGAAGTTTATAATTCACTGAAATTCCTTGAGAGCAAGAAGGTCCTTCATGTGTGAATAACAACTGATGTCTTCTGTATAATCAAGCAGGTCTGACTAACAGGAAAAATGCATCAGCCAAAAGAAAGCAATCTTTGCTTTTCATGTCAAAATTCTTGGTACATTTACCTCCACATTTTTAATTTTTTTTAATTTTTTTTTTTTTTTACCAGATTTGTGTATCTAGAAAAGTGTGTGTTGGCTATTTTGAGATAAAATGAAGATAATTATTTAAGCCAACAAAACATAGTGGTAAGGTAACATTAGGATATACAACAACAGGCAGAAAACAGGATAGGGAGAAGTTCAGGAGCATCCAAACAGTGTAGAAAGCACTGGGGTTTGTTATTCATGTGCACAACAGACTGTCCTTATGATATATGACATCATACTTAGTGTGGAAGACATAGAAAGCAGTACCTTGACATTTTCAGGCATTGGTGATGCACCTCAAGAAGTAAATCAAGCCACAGACAAACTAGTAAACAAAAAGGGGTGGTAATAACTTGTTGGTGGCTTCTTATTAACAAGTGTTTTCAAGCTTTCTGAACTGTACACCAGGAAGAAAAATGCCAACACATAGGTGGAAGATACATTTGAGCGTTATTTTTTACATTGTTTATTGCTGACTCACTTGTTTATTCATCCATGCTCCAAAATTGTTCCTTGAAATTACTTCATTTAAGGAAAAAGAAAATGCCATCATCCCCATTTTTCACATGGAAAAATCAAAAAGTGTGCTTTCCTTGTCTCTCTCACACAAACATGTTTTTTGTTCCTCTTTTCCGATTTGTATAAACAAGAAAGACATTCTAAGAGATAAAAGTTGTTGGCTTTTCACTGAGTTTCTTGAAGTAAAATGTCCAAGACATATACAACAAATAATGACTAACATTGGACTGCAATTCATTTGGACAATTACACATAAATATATTAAAGAAAATCACGTAATTTCCAAGAGAGTTGGAAGTACAAAATATAAAGAAAATGCATGGCTCAGTAAAGAAATTGCTTATCCAGCTCTAGTAGTAGTAACATATTTGAGAGATTAATTTCCTCTGCTGAAAGCTCTTCTGCAGTGGTAGATCTGTCCTTTTCCTCCCCTGTGAAATATGGAAATGTGCCTTCAAATATTTGTGAAAATAAACAGCTGTCTTAGCCAAGGACAACATAAATTGAAAGTGTTAGTTTTATATCTATACAGATTACAACCCAAACCGCCCAGAAATCTGTCATTTGTTATCTTAAAGACATGTGAACTGTAAAGCAAGGTATTGTTCAAATGCATTGTTTAAATGGGACTTTTATTTGTTATTTCACTTTAAGGCTTCTTGAGGGAGTTTGCTGCAAATTGCTATTGGCAAACCTTAAAAGATGAAAGGGAACAATGTGTTATTTATGGAGTTGACTATGTGTCAAAAACATACTATTCCTCAAGAGGTAGACTTGGTTTATATTAGGTGATATAATACAACCACACAAATTTCCTGTACAACAGCAGAAGGCCTGACATCAACAAAGTGTTAAAATATAGAGTACATGATAGGCACTCAATTTATAGTGAATAATCTCTGAAAAGTGGGGTGGAAAATATACATTACAGGCATAAGACCAAAAGCATAAAGGGAAAAGCAGAGATAGGAAGATGAGTAGAAGAAAGTCTCCACTGAGAGAACACTTCTCAGTTATCTCAAAGTTTCTTGCCATTGAACTGTTCTTTAACAAGCAAAAATTTTTCATATTCTTTAAAAACATTTTATATTCTTTCAACAGCCTGTTAGTAGCTTGTGAGAAATCTCTGTACTCCATGATTTACACATCTGTTATACTACCGAGCAAAGAGGCATATATTTAAAATGCATATATTTGCATTGATCTGAATTTATTTGCATAAAATTAAAGGGAAGGTGCAGGTATTTTGGCTTTGATCCACTCAGACTTCCAGTTTTGCAATGTTTTCAGGATTTCTGACTCTCCTTGGCATACCTGCTGTCTCGCTAATACTTGACCTTCACTTTTACATTTATATAGCCAAAGGACAGCTGGGGAAAAAAATGCAGTAAGAAATAATTGATCTGTGGGAAAATAGTGGTTGATCAAACCTGAGAAAAGATGAAGGACTTACTGTATGTAAGAGATTTTAGTTTTCTTGTTTAATTATGTTCCATATATTACCAACTGTACCCTCCTTTACTCTCTACTATTGTTCTTCTAAAACACACAGAATTTTATTTCAATCTTCCTGTCACAATTACACATTTTTACTGTCTGAGCAGACACAGCACCCAGACAAATCTTCAGACAAACCCAGAAAAATCTTCACAAAGTTTTCTGAGCCCACCTGTCCATTTTCCAATCCCTTTTCACTGTTGTTCTTGGAGTTCCCAGTTTCATGAGGATTCTGTGGGCAAGAGGAGTTATGAAGTGTTTAGCCAAGGATCAGGATTGACTTTTTTGTGACATAAGTGGAAATGAAGCCAGCTGCCAATCAGCAGCGAAAACAACATTTTTTTAATCATTGTTTCCAGAAGGAGGCAAAATGGTTGCCAGCCCAGGGTATCTCAGCTGGCCTATATGGATGCAAGCCATGGGAAGTGCATTTTCTGTTAGGAAAACTTGCAGGCAGAGTAGGTCCAAAAAGTGCTCTTTACAGTCTGTGTTGCTTTAATGGTATTGTTTCTGTGGTAGAGTTGCTATGATAAATTCATTCCATACTAGCATAAGCACGATAGATATCACAGGCTAGAATTTTAAGGACCTTATTTGTTTCCCTAACTTTGCTTTTAAGGAATGAGAAAACAAAATAAGTTTATGATTTCTGGTGCTACTTTGCACTATACAGAGTAGATACAAATCTTTGCATTAAAAATAACCAAAAGAGAAGGGCTGAGTCTGCATTATAATCTAATCAGTTTTGGGATTATAAAAGACAAGATGAAAGAGCAGTGCAGATTTTTTTTCTTTGCACTGTTTATGCATAAACATATGCTGTTGGAGAGGTACAGACTTTATGTTTAGAGCAAGCATTTATTTGAGTCAAAAAGATCAGAATCAGATGCTGCTGTGATAGATGGGGGGTTCCAGCCACACTGTGGCTGTGAGAGCTCCAATGAATGTTACACCTTGGTCCCAGGCCCCATACCCTGCCAGGTGTACATTTTAATTTTAGGCTCCAAGAGATTTCACTCACACGAATTCTTGTAAAGCCATTGGTTCTTTGACTTGTTAACATTCAAAGAAAAACCATACATTTTTCTCTAAGAGATTTCTTTTAACTAAGTGAGAATATAGGCATTTGGGCAAAAATAACAGGAACATCACAAAAACATTACAATAGAATAGCAGTACTAACAAGCATTGCTATAGAGAACTCTTGTTATACGCTCCAAACACAAACTCCATGCTACCTAAGTGAGGTATGGAGAATGTGTGTTTAGGTCGCCTACAAGAGGAAGGAAAGAATAAAGGAAAAGAGATTAAGAGAAGAAAGATGACCAAAAAAAAAAAAAAAAGAGAGAGAAAATAATAACTATTTAGAAGGTCACATATTGACAGCTCAGATCAAGACCCAATAAGTACCTCATATGTGCCTACTTATAGACAGGCTATTGTGGCCACTCCCTCCAGGCTGGACCTTTGGTTCACTGACCATTCCCTGTCACCTCAGCCGAAGTGAGTCAGGGGCTCCAGAGGGTGTGGTGGGAGCAGGTTACCAGGCAGGTCTTCTTTGACTGACAGCCCAGCAGCGTGGCTCCTGTAGTTGTATCAGCTGCAGCTTGTGTGCCCTTGGCAGGCCCTACTATGTACCTGCAGGGCCAGCCCAGCCCAGCCCTTCCCCCAAAATACGCTTACACTGAGTTGGCTCTGACCCATATAAATATATAATTCAGTGAGGTTTGAATCCAGTATCTCACAATGACCTTTGGTGTCTTTCATGCCACAGTATAAGAAAGATATAAACCTATTAGAAAGTGTCTGTAGGAGGGTTACAAGGAAGACTCTAGATGAAGGACCTGGAGTGGAAGCCCTATGAAGAGCCGCTGAGGTCACTTGGCTCATTAAGCCTGGAGAAGAAGAGACTGAGGGGAGACCTCATTGGAGTCTACAGCTTACTCATGAGGAGAGGCAGAGGGGCAGACATTGATCCTGAGGGAATGGCATGCAGTGCTGACAGGAGAGGTTGAGAATGGATATTAGAAAGAGGTTCTTCACCCAGAGGGTGACTGGGCACTGGAACAGGCTCCCCAGGGAAGTGATCACAGCACCAAGCCTGACAGAGTTCAAGTAGAATTTGGACAATACTCTCAGGCACACAGTGGGATTCTGAGGTCTGTCCTGTATAAGACCAGGTGTCAGACTTTGATGATGCTAGTGGATCCCTTCCAGATTCTATGATTTGTTTGGTTATGTGACATGAATTATACCATACTGGACAGTTCTCCTGACTGGAAGAGAAAAAGCTGTACCTAGCTCTCCTGGTACATTGATAAAGCCATGACTGTGTTGCATTAATCAATCATATTGGACAGAGACAGAACTGATGAAACATAATCATTTGTCTCACAATGGTAAAGCCACAGAGAGCAGTATCACACTCCCTACTGCTTCCCTGCAGATGGAACTTGCTCAGCTTCCACCCCACAGCCTTCACAAAATCTAAAGACATCCACTCTGCTACTCAGGCAGCAGTACAGACCTCTGGGTCCTGCAGTGATTTTTACTATTAACCATTGAGTAGTGGTACCAGGATGAACCTGGTATTACCTGCAGATAGGTATGACCAGGAGCTAGAACAGGAGAGAGGCCAGAAGCCACTCTTCTGCAACTGTGTTAAGGTGTCAAACTTGGCAGAGTTTCCTCTACAACTGTGGCCTTTCTAACTCCTATTTTGCCTGGTATTTCTGCTCTTCAGTCTGTGCTCAGGTCCAGTGTGTTGGATGAGACAACTGTGGAGGAACCTGGACAAAGAAGTTAACTGACACCAGAGGGGCTGAAGGCCAGGGATAAGGATACTGCATGCAGAGTCAGATCACCAGCTGATGCATATGCTTGGTTCAGCATTTCTGGGACTGTTTTCATTTATAATAGTTGGCCAAGTTAAGGAAAAGGGCCGTATTGGCTGGAGAATTATTGTCTTGTGAGGTTCTGAAATTTGTTATCATTCCAGCACATGTAGCCTGTGACTTGTAACATAAACTTAATAAAAGTATGCAAGAGTTTTGGGGGTTTGTTGTTGGTTGGTTAATTTGTGTTTAATAAAACAGCCTGCTCAGAGTAATTATTAAGTCCTCTAATTTCTGGAAAACAAAACAAAAAGAACAAAACATAAACAAACAAAACACACACCAAAACCAAACAAAAACAAAAACCCAAACAAACAAAACCAAAAACAACAAAAAACACAAACAAATAAACAAACAAAAAACCAAAACAAAACAAAAAATCCAAAAAATACAGGTTTAAGCAGCAACTCTCCCAATGCAAGGGCAGGGTCTCAGAAATATCTTCTTTCCTAGGAGTACTAGGCTGGCAAATCTGGGAAACTTCTTTCTTGGTCAATTGGAAAAATAGTGTATTGTGGGTAAACTACCTGAATTATCCAAATAGTTTTAGATAGGAGGGGAGAAAACAGAAGATTCACAAACATCCCAGATAAAATATCATCTCCTTTTTTTTTTTTCCCCTAGTCTCACTAATTAGGGAACTAATGTGCAGTGTGGGATGTTCTGATTGAATTCAGTTATTTTCTGGGAGGATTTCATCCATATTAGGACTCAAATCAAATGTATTGTAGGATTTTCTGAACTAGAAAAGTGTGTTCTTAATAGAGATATTTTTGTTTATATAAATAATTAAGAATGGCTGGAAGAATTAGAACAGAGATTTTCCACCTCCTGACAGTGTCTATATGTCTTTCCCTCCCTCCTGTTACCTGAACCATAATATTCTTAATTTACTATTCTTTCTCCCCTGCCCCCTATCCATAGTATTTCTTGGACTGGTGGAGTCCAAGGTTGCTGCTACTTCTGGCCAGGAATATCTTCCCTGGGCAAGGACAATTTTGTATCCTCCTCTCAGACTGTCTCTAAGGAAACGTTATGAGGCACCTCATTTGTAACTAAGAGGCTCCCACACTTAGTAGATATTGGTATCTACTCTTTTCAGTTAACTCTAGAAAATAACTCATAGAGCGTAAATAGTGTACACGTGTGCCCATGTGAAATACATCAGGGCTGTCATCTCTGAGATGCAAAGTTTTATTAGCTGAAATATCTGGAGTACTTGTTCACAAACTGGACTACCATTAAGTGTCTAGGTAATTACACTCTTAAGCACATCAATCACCTATATATAGAGTAAGCACCACCATTGCATTGTTAAGACTTCCATTATACAGGGTGGAATGGAAACTCAGTGACTGTATGTACTTTCTTCTTTGCATTTTTAAGCACTGTTATGATGCTGTGAGCCCATTCCAGCAGGGACAAAAAAGCTCTATTAAGATTTCTGGTTCAACTCCAACTAATCCATAATCTAAACTCTGATCTTACTCAAAAGGTTTTGATTTTGCACAGATTAAATGAGAACCAGGTGAGGAGTTTGCCTTGATAAAGTTTCCCTTAGTTGGTTTCATGGAGCATAGTCATAAAAGTTTTATTCTCCCCTTGCACTTCATTTTATTTATCTAAAGTACCTAAACCAGAGAAAACAAGCCTTACATTGATTTCTAATCAATATTTTCTTTGCATCCCTACAACCAACAACACAGGGTGACAATGTCATATTCAAGATAAATGGGCTTTGGAAAGGCACTTTTCCTGTATAATTGAAAACAGAGCTACACATTAAAAAAGCATTTACTTTTCAGTGTTCTTGTGTACGGGGGAAATTGTCTGGCAGAATGAGTCTAGGTCTGTGCTTCAAAAAGGCAAGAAGCTTTCTGATCTCTCTCCCTAGTTATGACCCCCTTCCATCTCTCACTGATTACTCTGTAGGAGATTAATTTGTTGCATTTTTCTAGACCTTCCAAAACATAAAGTCCATCATTTTTTCTTTTCTATTTTTTTGATTTGATCCAAAATAATTATTTTACAAATAACCCTTTGCTAATCATTAGAAAAAACTATTTCTAGAAATTAATTTTGGCAATTTTCTCCATTGCAAACCTTTATGACAGTAAAGACACTTAAAGAATGTTTTCCACTCCTTTTTTACTGTTTTAAATATTCTTATTTTAGAACTGTTGCATTATTCATCTGCAGCACCCAACTTGAAGGTTGTTTTATTCTTTAATACTATGTATGTTTTATGGTAATAACAATGTAATGATTTCTTGGAAGGAAGTATTTTGCATTGCTCACACCACTGATTTGTATTATAGCTGATCTTGCTATATAGTTCAAATATATTTTGACTTCAATACTCTGAGTGTTTTATGTTCAAATATTGTGCAGGTTTTGCAGCCAAATGTATTGTTTTAAATATAAATAGTTAAAATCAGCTCTTTTTGTTACAGAATTCATAAACACAAATTCATATTTTCTCAGATTATTAATTTTGTACACTTCCACCCCCGCACCTCCTCAGATCTTGCTATGTTAGGACAATAAGAACAGTGAAATGGAATTCCCTTGTAAGATGACTGTATGACCACTATTCTAATCATGTCTGTTTTTTCTGTTCCCTGAATACATCCTTTGAGCAAGTGAAGGCTATAGACTGGGACTAGACTGGGACATGTTTCTTTCAAGGTGAGAGTTGGCAACTGCAGTGAGAGGAAATGTTACACAAACATTTTCCACCTTTTCCGTTCATTGGTTGTGTAAACTTGACCTCCAACACTCAGCTTGGTCCTGTTATCATGCTAGACCACAACAAAGGGAGAAGTTGGTAGCTGAAGACCAAATCGGATAAAAACAGAAGCAATTGCTTGGGCTAAGGAAACAGAGCTCCAGATTCTATTTCTGCTGCCTTGGCTGAGCATCTTTTATCCCTGTTCATTGTCCAGATGGGAATCTTATTAATTTCACATGGATTCTCTAAGACCACAAAATGGCAATGAGAAAAAAAATCTTTTTAAAAACTGCTTTGGATTTTTGCAGACTTGTGTTTGGGGTTATTGTTGATCACTGCTCTCATATCTGATGCGTAACGTACTATAACCTGACAGGCAGCATATTCTTCAAGTCCATAATAACTCTAAGTTAGACTCTAGGCTTTGCCTTTAATACATCAATGATTATTGTGCTTTCTGGATTTCAGTAAATAGACCAGTTGTAAACATTTCTGATAAAATTCTAGAACTGGAGCACCTCAAATCTCCATTCCCCTTTTATAAGTATATACTGGTTCTTCCAGTCATTACACGCTATAGAAACAGGTCAAAAAATTGCATGTTCATCATTTTATGTTGAGTAAGTGATTTTTTATCACCTGCTTCATTGGAACCTGCAGAGGTTTAGCAAGAATAAATTAGCATGTTCTTAGGACCTCAAATTTGAAGTGAACAATAATCCACTGATCCTATACTGATTAAAAAGCATTTATTGCATGAAAATAGAAGATATTTAACAAAGGGAACCCTATTATTCTCTCTGTGTTTCTGTCTGGAAGATGATTTTGTAGCAGGCCAAGGAAACAGCAATGACAACCATGAACTTCCTTGTGCACTTGCTGTAATCGGACAGTAGAGAAAAGATAATTTAATCATACCCTATTGGTTTTTTCAGCATACTTGCAGTGGGTCCAAAATAAGAGATGTTAAGTTTGGTGTGCCCTGTAGTGTCTTATAGTTTCTAGGGCTCTCAAAGAAGTAAACAAATCTTCATTTATGCTGTTGTTAAGGAAAAATTCTCCCGATTCCTTTTATTACGAAGTTACCTTCCCATCTACTTACATTCTCCAGATCTTCTTGTATGAGGTCTTAGTTTTCATAAAACCTTACTTTATACATACCAAGGAGTCAATAACCATTCTTATTTACTTGGATTGTGGCCTGGTATAGCGCAGTTTCAGTACAGGGCTTGGTTATGATATTTAAGTAGTACTTCAAGTTCAACCCCTGTGCCATACTTTGATTTAGCTGTTAATGTCCTACAGAGAATGTCACTCCCCTATTAACAGCTTGAGTAACTTTAAGTTGTTATTTCAGATGCATTAACATTGCACAAGGCAAAAATAGGATTTGATTGACAAGGAGTTGCTTTAGCTGGAAAAGTCCTGAATGTAAACTTGACAAATGAGTAAGCATGGCATGGAGATCACAGGAGAAAAATAAGTAGGGAATGACATGAGATTTTTACAAAATTGCTTTTCTGATAAAGTCACATTTCAAGCTGAATGATTAGCACTCACTCAGCAGATTGCCATGCACTAACCTTGGTAGTATCACCAGGGTCAGATTTGTATACATATTCACATGCATGAATAATTCTTAAATTTTCCATTACATTAGGCACAAACAGGATTTTTTCTCCATCATGCATGAATGTTTTCTCCATATTCCTTTTGAAATGAAGACAGCAGCTTCACTCTTTCAGTAACTTAGCACACTGGTGCAGTATCTCCTTACATCTGTCTCCCTGAAAAGCCAAGTGCCACATTAAACCAATTTTCTGTAAAGTATTTCCCCTTCTTCTGGAGTCATTAAGTAGTAGCAAAACAGTGATCATCCATGCTTGGGACGGGGTACCACCTGCTTTTGAATCATTGTCATTGATTGATATTGTATAAGAGCTTGATAGAAACTATTGTGTTATCAGGTATTACCTATTAACACTATTAGTTGTCCCAGAGCAGCAGTGGAGAAAAGGCTGGATTCCTTTTGTAGAAAAGGGGGAGAGATGAGAAATAATCTTTCATTTTCTCACACTCAGCACTTAGCAACCCATGGAGATACCATATTCGATATCAAATGGGAAATTCTATGGGCAAAACTCCTTGTTCTTCTAATGCCTTCTATAAGTTTTTGCTTACAAGGTGACTTTGTTCCTTGACATAGTCACTTACTTGCTACTAGAGCTGCACAGAAGTTGGAAGTGCCACATCTGGAAAGATTTTTAAATTTTAAGGTATGGTTTTATTTCTGATCTAAATTATCCAGAAATTATTTACGTAGAAAAATTGTTATATTACAGCAGTTTTATTTTTAATTTTATAGTAATGTTATATTACTAACACAAATAGTACAAAATCATCAGCAGGCCTTTAGTGAAATATTGTTAAAACTGAAACATACTTCTCTAAAATCAACCAACATGGAATTAAAATGTAAGCATGATTAAGCTGACCAGTCAGTAGGTATCTACTGTATACTGCTGACTTCATCAGTGTAACACATGTCTAAGGGTAAAGATTAGAGACTCAGAATTTGTTGCAGGTTTTCAACATATGTGGAATTCCTTAATATGTCAGAGCCTTGTTCTCAATAGAGATATCTTATCTTCTCTGGGGTCTTCTGCTGTTTTCCCTGTGATTTTGTTTTTTCCTTCTTTAATTGAATTTCTTGTATTACAGCCTGTAATTGTTTCCCTTTTTCATTTTGCAATGTCTTGCTCAGAAAAAAAAAAGAAAAAAAGTGTGAGCCACTTTCTCTGCATCCTTTATACTATTTAGGGCAGAAACTCAATTTACTTTCTTCTCTTCACCAAGCTCTTCTAGACTTTCCTTCATTATGTACTCCAACCAACTGACCAGTGTGGTGGTTCTCTCTCTGTTGGACACTTCCTTTTTTTGCTGATTCCCTACTTGTTCTGGAGGACATTAGAATGGACAGAGTAATTCATGTAGGGCATCAGAAATGCCAAATAGATGGACATAACTGCTTTAATCACGTTCCCTTACCTTCTGACTACACTTTTTCTAATGCAGTGTTTTATGCAGTTACTTTTGTTTGCTGAAAGAACATACTACAGGTACATGTTCAATTTATTGTCTAGATGGACAGGTCATTCTAAGCAAAGGTGTTTTCTAAGCAACTGGAGCCCAGACTACAGTGTTGCAAGAAGTTATTTCATTCCAACTGAAAAAATTTCATTTGTGTTAGCTTGCCCTCATGAAACTTATCTCAAACAAGACTTCCAGATGAAAGACATCCCTATTCTCCAACATATCAACCTACAGAAAATCTACACAGGAATTTGGTTCATCAGATAGCTGGCTCAGAACATAAAGCATGCAACTGAGAAATTTCTAAAGAATTAAACAAATAGATTTAAATAATAGAGAAACTGCTGTATTTATGACCTTCCAGCACAGTGGAATCCTAGGCAGTATTTTGAATATTTGGGACTGGTTTGGGTTTTTTTGAACACTGAAAACACCAATATCTTAGAAAATAGCTTCATTTACTTATTTATATTGGAAGCTACAGCATTTCTGTAAAATCTAGTAAAATCTGTTACTTAAACACTAAATTCATTATAGTCATCTTTAGTGCTATGTTGTAGATTTCAGCATATTTTGTATGTCCACATAGCAAAAGTATTTTTCTTGCATCTTTTCAATTTGCTGAGTTTGTGATTCTGAATTTTATTCTTGCCTTTGTCATTTTTGTAGGTCATGCTTTAACCTACATCAGTAATGTTTGCACAGTACGAACAGTGCTTGCTGTACCTTGACTTATCACATTCACTTCCACCATTGTCAGTTCAATTGGACTAGAAATGGTTATAGCCTTTTGGAAGGTCAGATGTGATTCAAGGAGGAATTTCTTACCTCTGTGCAAGATGCATTTTTCTGTAACTGGGTTTTATATAATTTTGTCTGATGCTATAGGATTCACATGTGCCAGTCAGATACCTCAGTGCAGCTGCATACCATCATGTTCACACAACCTACACTATATTTATAGCTGAAGCCTTTACTTCACAAAAAAGATCTGTAATACTCTCATGCAATAGTGTAATTATCATCTGATAAGAGAAAGAGAGCAAACTATGCAAACTCTTTCAATTAAGCCATATTCTCACGCTTCAGGGAAAAATTGCATTTGAGTGGTTGCTTTTAAATTGTTGACTCCAAGGAAAAACTGTATTCAAGAATTATATGAACTTTAAAGAAAATGTGTAGAAGGGATCAAGGGAAGGAGGTCATTGTCCTTGCCATGTTATGGACATGATATCTACAGTTCTAGCACCATATACCTCTCTGTGAATGCAATGCAGTTATCCCATGGAGGCAACATCATAGCCTCCACCTATAGCTGCACAGGTCAAAGCTGACAGATTTGAGTGTTTCAGTTTTAGTCATTATAGAAGAACAGCCCATCTGCATTGCCTGTGGTCTAGGAGAAACGCAGTGCACCAAGAGGATTGTTGGCAGAAAAAAAAAATTAAAAAAGCATAAAGGATCAAAAAACCCCAAAAGAAACTAAAGCACATGTTCAAACCATCAGCTGGAGCAATGGGGTCATGTTCTGATTTGTCTTTAGAGGATTAAAATCCAGTCTATATAACTCAGAGTTTTGTATGTACCTTGAAGACCAATTGGTTTAATTGCTTTTTAAGTTGGATAACTGCACAAACTCTGAAGTGTTGTCAGATTAAGGGGTCATCCTTGCTATGACCTGTACTGCATTCAGTCTGTAGATATTTTGCTGTATGTTAACAAAGAAAAAGGCAGGGTTCCAAAGTTAATTTAAAATATATGGGAGAAAATTCTCTCTGTATAATTGCATATCCAACTGGTTTCTGTTGCATAAGAGATTCAAAAAATGGAGAGGATCCATAACTCCAAATTTTCTTCCTGTGCAAATTGATATAATCTTACTAAAACTTGTTGAGAGGTACAAAACAAAAAGAAAAGGTGTAATTGTTAGTCAGGATCCTGATGAAATTCCTAGTGTAAAAGATATTTAGTTTACTAATTCTTTCATATCATGATTTAATCCTTGAGGGCAACACTTGGGAAATTCTGTTATTCATACCATAGTTGGCTTATACATGGAATTACACCCGTGAAACCATAGAAATGTAAAGCTCATGTTACATTTCATTCAATATTCCTACAAACCATAATGAGACAGATAATAAAAAATTGTTGTACTATTGATTAAAAGAAAAATGGGTATAGATCCACTCATAAAGAAAAAACAAAAGGTGAGTTAAAAATGAATGACGCAGTGAAAACCTGAACTTTTGTCTCAGTTTAAAAATTAATTATTGATAGTAGCCAGATCTTTAAATACATTAATTTAAAAAATAAAATGTGCAAAAACCAAACCAAACCAAACAACCCAAACAAACAAACAAACAAAAAACCTCAAAAACAACCTGGGCTAAATACCCTTTAGGTGAAATAGATGCATCCAAGCAAGGAAGTCCTGATTCAATTTAGGGCAGTAAAGGAACTAGGCAATGTAATAGCTGAACCACTAGCAATTAAGTTTAGGAATTGTGAAGAACTGAGTGACAAACATATTATTTACCCTTGAAAGGGAGAGTATGGAGGACATGAAAAATTATACCTCACAGCACTTAAATTTAATCCCTGTAACAAATAATTAAACAGTCAATTTAAGTATCTGGAAGGCAAGATGGTGATAAAAACTATCTAACATTAGTTCTTCTAGAGGAAATCAAACCAAATAAGCTTTGGGAAAGGTGGTAAATATAACATACTTTGACTTCAGTACAATTTTTGTCACCAGCACAAATGGTATTCTATGATTATGTGATTCTCAGAAGCATGCTGAGGAAGTGTGGTGAAGATGAAATCTTCATCAGATAGGTGTGCAGTTGGCCAGAAAAGAATCACAGATAACATGTACTTATCACCAATGTTAGAGGGCATCTTAAAGGCTCTAAGGGGGACTCTTTGGCACTCAGTTATGCTGGATATTTTCTATAGTAACAGAACATGGTATAAAAGTTCCATTTATGTTGTTTGCAGCTGATACCATATAGGTATCAAAAGGGCTAGCAAACTATTTAGATAAAGATGAGGACGAGAATAAAAAGTCAACTTTTGGAATAGAGCCAATGTCATGAAATCAGAAAATTCACAAAGGAAAATAATGGATAATAAAAAAGGATATGAGATGTATACAGGTTCACAAAAGCAAATACTATTTTTGCCTCTACTTTTTGGTATGCTCTAAGTAAAGGACTCTATTGGGAGCACTATTACCTTGACTTCAGCACATTGGAGGGTATGCTCAGTCTATGGGTGGTCAACTTTCATTTTGATTGCTTGCTATGGGCTAGATCAAAAGGTTACACTATATAGTGAATAGAAGCAAGATACAGGGTGGGGTGGAGGGAAAAAGGACAAGAGTTATGCATTGTGATAGTCATTGTATCATAACATCATATGAATGATTCATCATTCTTGATGAAGAATTGCCAACGAAGCTGTTTTCTATCCAGAGAAATGGACAAAAGTAATATAATGACCAATTACAAATATACAAAGCTATTTTTTAAGTGCTTAATTTCCAATAAATCAGTTGTAATTAAGTTTTAGCTAGGGAGAAGAATTTAAATAAACATATGGTTTCTGAAATTTAAGTATTTCAAATGAATAATGAAGACATTGGACTGCTCTCTTAGATATGTATTTTAGCGTGCAAATTTTGTAGTGAGCAAAATGTTTTTTGTGAATCTTTATGTGATTTTGATCTCCCCTTTATCTTTGGTTCTTCAAAATTTCCCAAGCCAGGTTTTTTTATAAACAATTTCAGGAAAATTTTGATCAGTGATGATGCATCACTCTTTCTTGTCATAGGCACGCAAAAATCACAAGAAAAAACAGATGGGATTGAAATTGATTAATATTTGTCTATCTGGGAATTATTTGGTAGAAACATATCATACTTATTATTCCCTTCCTCTTTCCTACTGTCAGCTTATGACCTTCCCAACCTGACACGTGCTTTGTGCAGATCCTACTTGTCTCCCCTTGGGCGCTACTTCAGCATGGAAAAAAGGATGTGCCTTTTCATTCAGCAAAGTGGTATCAGCAGTACCTCTAGTCTCACCTCTCAGCTGTTTTAAAGGCAACTTTATTTGCAGTTTGCTTTCACTTCTAATATGCTGGAGATCTGTCCTACACTTTACTCATGTACAAAACAGCAATAAGGATAAACCCACTTCTAACCTGATAAAAATGCGTTTGGCTCCTCCAAAAAGACCCAGTCAGTACCCACCATAGCAGTAATGAAAGAGAAAGACCATTCCAGTCCTAAAAATTTTCACTACTTTGTTTCTACAGTAGATCAGGAGAATTACTTGCCTTCTTGTATAATGAGTGGGAACTGCTAAGCTGGATCTCAGCAAGAGCTGCTTCTAGCATAACAAATCCTTTCTTTACTCTCCCCTATGTCTCCAGATAACACTTGTCCTCCTCTCTAAATCAACAAAAAGAGCAAATTCTTTCAGAGTCATTATTCTTTTCACTTTTCTCAATAAAGGCAGTATAAAGGCATCAGAGTTGTATTTTTACAACTTTATAACAGCTCTTTTAAACTCCATTGAAAAATCTTCATATTTTTTCTAGCTTTTCATACTGATCAACTCCATGTCCACATCTGGAGTGCTGGAAGTATATTATTCATCCAGTACCTTGCCTACAATACATTAATACAGTACTTTGAAGACTGTAGAACTTGCTAGTTTATCATATTGTCTTTGTCTTTCAATGCATGGATAAAAATACATGTTTTTAATTTAGAGTAGAAAACCAAGGATGTTTCACAATCTGAGTCAAATCATGCATTTACTTAAATTTAGTGAATGTTTTTTGCTGGCTCTCAACCTCCTCTGCTAAAGTGTGATGACTGAAGGAATATACATGGTTTGTTTCAACAGGTCTTATAACCTGAAGTTGGCAAATAGGAAATTCAAGATGATAGATCTTTTATAGTTAGCTATGGAGGCAAGGTAAAGATGTGAGAATGTTGTAAGAAGTTGTTTTGATGCAAGGTTTTCAATTTAATACATGATACAATTCCCTGGCCATCACCTTTGGATCAGGCTATGGATTCTCAAGTTGACTCCAAGGGTATCTGGATCTTACAAGGACTTATTTATACAACACTTCCTAAGGTAGTTTCAATGATTTCACTGGGAATATTCACTTGAATAAAATTAAGCATATACCAGAGTGTCTTAGGGAATCTTAAGCAGGAAATGTAAGATCTACGTTCCCAATAGGAATATCAGTATCACTATGTTACAATCGTTACACTGTATTTATGATGCTACATCCATTTAACAAAATAAAACACAATATGTTAAACGGCTTGGAAGAAAAATGAGCACAGAGAACACTTCACAGCTAATGTTTTTTTTCATTGTTATTCATGATATTCAAGGCAGGTTTTCTAAAGGGATTCTCAAGAATTTTGCCATGTATGTTTCAATGAGGCATTTTTGTTCTTTCTTGTCAAAACAGTCCCAAGTGCCAGCAGTTTGTGTCAGTTTTGCTAAGTTGTGCATGGGGATTGAAAAGTGATGCCACAATATTTTTGAGTGTTCCATATAATTTCACAACGACATCTACAGTAAAAACAATGGAGTGTGAAAAGGTGATAGTCTGAGATACCTCTGTGGGAGGCAAAATGAAGACTAGCAATAATAATACAATTTAGGAAAAACAAACAAACAAAACAAACAAACAAAAAACCCAAACAAACAAACAAAACAAAAACAAAAATAAAACAAACAAGATGCCTGTAAGAGTAGGAATTATGTAAATAGAACAAAATATATCAGCCTGAAGTATAACCAATTTGTATCTACATATCCAAAACGTTGGTCTATAAATTGAGAACTCAACTCTGGAATTGGTGGAGAAAAAAGTACATTAGCAATCACAAGACCAAAGCAACCATTTGACACTGAAAGAAAAAAAATCTACTGGATACATCAGTTGGGACATTTGTATTTGAGATACAAAAATAGTCATGTCACAGTGGTGCTACTTCCTTAGGAATATCATGTGAAATTTTAGTCATTCAGTTCAAGAAAAAAAAACCACATAACTTCAGACTTGGAGAACTGAATGAGAGAACTGTCATAATTATGAAGGGAATAGAGTTTTTTTCATATAAGGACTAAAATAATCTTATTCATGTGGTTTTAAAAAAAATAATTTCAAAAAAAAAAAGGAAAGAAAAAGAAAAAGGATAAGAAAAAAAGAAACCATTCTTTTAAATGTAGAACAGCTTGGCATTAGAAAGCCATATAAGCTCAACTATAATTTAAAACAAATGACATTGATTTGAACTGTGAATCAATAAAGTAGAAGACTGAAATTACACGGGTATATAATCTGTCAAAAGACAGAAAATTTAAATGGAAGTTGAGTACTTCTGGAAACCAAAAATCCTAGTATTTCAGGGTGTAATAACAGTAATTCAGGAAAAGATCATGCATTTTAGTATGTTTCAGTCAGAGGATTCAACATTATGACAAAAGATATTGATTGTAGTTGGGCATAACTTCTGTAGTCCTTAAAAAGATGAGATAGTAAGCCAACACTTATGCACCAGTAAGAAGTAGTTTTCATGCTATTTGATTTCTGTATCCCCACCCAGAATTAAATTTTAGTTCATAAAAGTCCCTCATAAACAATCCAGCTAAACTATTCTAAAAGAGTTTATATGTAGTAGTACTTAAAATTTAAGGTCTCTTATACCAAGCTTACCCTAGCTTACCCACTATCTTCACCAAGATACATCCCAAACAAATTTGAAATGGCTCAGAATTAAGTCTGTCCTAGGTTTAACTTTGAAAGAAGCCAGCTGAGATTGTGTGGAGAAATATCAATGTAGTAAACTATGCAGGCAGTGATCTTCTGTGGACTCAATTTAGATTTTATTTCTGTTTCACTGGAAGTGTGTGAATGGATATTTTCTAATTTCCAGAGCTCCATATAGGTTATGAATCTTCATTATAATAGAGTTGGCACTTTCTAATTTTTTTTTGTTGGTTTTTTTGGTTGTTTTTTGTTTGTTTGTTTGTTTTTGTTTTGTTTTGTGGGTTTTTTTTGGTCGGTTGGTTGGTTTTTTCGTAGTAGGTCTGTAATATTTTAACATCTGATTTTACAAACCTCCACTTTTTACAGCTTTCGGAAAATATTTGAAAATGTGTCCAGCTGCATTTACTTCAAAGCTTCTTTTTGCATATCAAATTGACTGTCTATGTAATATCACAATATAAATGAAAGCACAACAATATTACATTTTGCTAAGAATTTCAATTGAGAAAGAACAAATTTCAATTAAAAAAAAAAAGAAAACAATACTTCTGAAAATTTTACTGTGTCTTAAAAAACAGATACAGGAAAACCAGTTCCTTTCTAGAAACAAAAGAGATTTTAAAATATATATAACATGCTATGTGGAACACAGATAAGAAAGGCATTACACATCTGAGTTAAGACAGCATGTTTTCTTCAGTCCTGCTTAATAATAGTATTTAAATAAAAGGTAAAACACTAAAAATAGTGTTTTCAAAGAAGGTCCATTTTTTCCAAACCATTGAATAGTCCCCCAGCCTGACACACACTTCAGCTCCCTGTAAAGGTCTATGTTGTGTTACACAGCCATGTCCTAACCTCCCCAAGAGGTCAGTGGCAGAGGAGTCTGCTCAGAAATGCCCTCCCCATAATCAGCCTCAGACCTGCAGTTCCCTGTGCTGTTGAGTGCTCTCAAAAGCCTTGGCATAAACAAGAGTTAAAATTTTTGTATGAGGTGCTCAACGCAATCAAATATGTAAATCCTGGATGAAAAGGCTCTGCAAAAAAATAAAAAAAAAAACCTTCAGTGAAGGAAAAAATGGTGGTTTGGAGACCTATTTATGTTCAGGATCTGAGGTTTAGGTACAATTTACAGCAACAAGTAACATACAATTAATTTGTTTTGTTTTCATAGATAGATGCCTACAGTATAAATTCAGAAAACTGTATTAAAAGAAAAAAAAAAGGAAGTCTTTGACTAGCAGCATATCAGATTCAAGAGGAATTTGAGCCTGCATTCTCTGAGCATACTCTGAAATTCTAGTTATTTCATATTCTAAAATTGCAATGGTCAGATTTCTTGCCTAACCCTATTCAGGCTTTCCGCACAAACTGGATTTCATCCATTAAACAGATTGAGGATGTTCCTACTATTTTGTTAGTGTCATTGTCAGCAATGATTTATGTTTAAGATTATGTGGACAAATGTACTCAGATTCATATGTGATGGTGTTTTCCAGAAACTGGTTGTCATTAGTGGAAAAATATATAATTTAATTTTAAATATGTGGTCCATTATTCTCTACTTTAGCTTTATTAGGAGCCGATAATTACTCTGCTAGCCTTGCTCAGGATGTATTATTTCATCCTTTGTTACTAACTACTGTAATTACTATCCCTGCAGTTTGAAAAGGGCTCAATATTCTTTCATTTGACAGATGGTTTACCAAAATCTGGGTAAGTCTTAGCCATGAGGAAAAAAAGTCTCCAACACATTAGCCCTGGGAACAATTCATAGTACAGAAATCTGAATATATGACTATTTTTAGTATTATGCTGCAGCTAGCACTATAAGAGAAAACCAGGTTTTTTGTAATGCTCTTCTCCTTACCCTCCCAAATGACATGAATCCAGTAGGATGTAAATAGGTTGCCTCAGTGTGTGGCAGAGTCTTGGTACCACTTTTCCAAATTAGAGTCATCCTGCCATGTTCTTTGGGAGATGTAGCTTGCAATTTGATTCCAAGCAAGTGTACTGGAAATAAGATCTTTCAACTGTCGTTCAGAAAATCTGACCTTACTCTGAAATTTTCAATGCCAGAGTAGCTTTATGCCCAAACTAGGCAACTCTACACGACTTGGACTTCCATAATTTCTTTCATCAGGCTAAGTCTTACAGGAAGAAGTAGTTTGCTCTCATTAAAATACAGACTAGCTAAAAACATGAAGGACCTTTTCCACACAAATCTGAAATAGAAACTGGAATCTTCATGACACATGGAAGCTGAAAACAACTGCGTTAATTTTCCCTTATGCAACTGAAATAATAGAGGAAGAGGGACCTGTTGTGAAACAGTGGAAGAAAGCAGTGTGTTATCAGAAGTGAGGTAGTAAGACATTAGCACTTTCTGTATGTGTGGATAATTGCGACTTACAGAAAATTGAGGGGTAAGCGGAAGATATCGGACTTTTATAACTGGTAGTTTGAATACTTCATTATTTGTGAGAGTCAGATCCAAACCATCTTGCTCAAAATAAGTAATATACCTCAGGAAGAGTCATACTGACTTCAGTTTGCCAGCTTGAAAATCAGGATGTTTCTCATTGTGGATAAAAATTCAAGATTTCACCTTCGCTTGGGCAGAGATGGTCACTTTGAGGATTTCATGACTTTTAGTCCTGACACAAGCTGCTATTTAAGACTAGGTCTCAGGCATGCCCAGCCACTGCTAAAAATTGTTTCCACAGCTTTACTTTAGGGTGTTCATTTGTACTTTCACACAAGGAGCACTGGTGCAATGTAATCATGGATTTAGGAAGCTTTGTCATCCTTCCTCTATCGTTTTTTCCCTTTCTTACTCCTTTTCCTCTCACATTTTTCAGGCAGGGAGAACTGAGAGGGGAAGAAGAGGAGGGCAAGTCCCCATTTTCCACCAGGAATGATTGAGGGAAGAGGGTATTCCTTTCCATATGAAGGTTCCTTCTTGAAGACCTTCTTTCTTGGGCTGTCATGCTGTTCATCTTAGTCCCAGCATCTCTATTTTTCGGACTGTTGGAAGACATTCTAGCTAGGGTATTGTCCATTCACTCCTGCCTTCCTCCACTGCATTCATTCCATATGTGAAAGATCTCAGTTACAAATTCTCAGCAGTGCCTTCTACACAGGAATTTTTTTCAAAAGTACTTGCTATTTTGGATAAAATTATTCTAATTAATAAAATTGTTTTCTTTTTGTCAAAAAGGCTCATTGCTAACCATGCATGAGAATGAGAATTTCCTACAGCCCTTGTGGTAAGATGAGATAAATATAATTTGCTGGATATTGAATGATTTGGAACATATCATAGCACTGATTGACTAGGGGAAAGACAAGAAAATAAATGATGCAACTTTTCCTTAACTCTGTTTTTCAAAAAGCTAACCCACTGTGTTGCTATGTAAATAAAGTATGGCTAGCCTGAAGCTGCGAAATGCAGCTAATTATGTGCTTTTCCAAGACAAACCATGTTAATTTGTTCTAATGTTTACATTTCCATTTTAATGAGTTTTTCTAGGTTCCAAGAAGTTTGCAATTCTGTTCTAAATATAACAAAAAGCATTTATGGTAATGTTTGGCTTGTAAAAAATGTAGACCTCTATGACCCTGTGATTTTAACTGTAGCTCTTGTACAGTATAACTTCAGTAAGAATGATATCTTAACGTGTAAGGAGCACTTCATAAAGCAGTTCAATGACATCCTGTTACAGCTTTAGGATCTCGTGGAATTTTTCTTTCCCCTACTACTGCATGAGGAGTTAATGGTCCTTATCTTTCTCCACTGCTAAATAACAAAGGGGCAGATGAAGAGTGAAGGTGTTACCTAGTAACAGTAATCACTGGGATGGGGTGTCGTAAGGGGAGTGGGCACTTTGGTTTTCGGCTTGCAGGGAAGGAGGACTGCTGTGGGAGGAGAGCGAGAAATTTTTCTTGGAGAAACCTCTGCCCTGTGAGTTTGTTCTCCTGTTTCCATTCCCTGGATTTCAGAGTTTCTCAGTGTTTAAAAGAGCGAGAGACAGAGAGAGAGATTTCCTATCTGGGGCTTTTGTGGCAAGCTTCCTGAGAGAGTTGAAGGCTGCCGGTCTAGGTGCGAGAAGCCCTGCAGCATCAGCGGCAGCCCCCAGCTCAGAGTATCATCCCTCCTCCAGCCAAGGTCTAAGAGAGAGTTTTACCTGCAGAAAAAAGGATCCCAGCTGTTCCGTTTCTGAGCTGTGTCTCCCACCGACTCCACACTGCCCATCCCAGAGAGACACACCGAAACCTCTCCACCCACCCCGGAGGGGCAGCCCAGCACTGACTGAGGAGCAACATTGCCACCTGCAGTCCGTAAATATTGCTGCACCCAACAGGAGCAGAGACTGCAGGGGGTGGATGGGGTGGTTCAGTGGGGGATTACCCACAAATTGGTCATTTAGTTCTTGTTGCTTAGTTTCTCTTGAATATATATATATATATATGTATTAGTTAAGAACTGTTATCCTTTCTATTATCATACCTTAATTAAATTTTATTTTGAATCTAAAGGAGGCTTGTCTCCTTCTTTGGTTTCTAGTCCAGAAAATTTCTTAATTTCCTCTCAACTTAGACACATCTGCATAATAGAACACTGGTGACTGGACACACCGCTTATGTATGAAAGAGTGTGTGCTCATGTGAGTGTCTGGACACAGAAGAAGTAGGAAGCCAATAATTACTAAACAGGCAGATCAACTACACTTTCTATGTATTTGTAGTTTTGAGCTGATTACTCAAAATTATTAAAAATATATTTTACCTTGTGGGTTGCTGAATTAAAATTCAAGTGCAGGAACACAAATCATGTAGATATAAACTCTCAGACTTTTATGCATTATAAAGATTTCTGTGCCCAACATTGAGTCTTAAACATGTACTGGCTGGCCAAATAATACCTACCACTTTGTACTATTGAAAACCAAACCAACTAACATGCAAGTTGAATCCCCCTTGAGATTCAGTCAACTACTAGTTGCCAAGTTCCAGGGTAAAGAAGGGTCACACCTGAATGATAGGACAGAAGAATGAGAATCCCATCAAACCAGATGGACTAGCTGAGAACAATATACTGATAACAAGAAATAGTATCTTTGAGGGAAAGAAATGTCTTCTTTGAGGGATGCTGCTGTTCGCTGACCGAAGGTAAAGTACTTTAGGAAAAATAAAACTGATAAGCCCAAAAGTAACAATCAGGGAGAGCTGAGGGACTAATGTGACTATCAGAGAAAGAATCAGTACTTTATTTCACTGATAGCTCTTCTTCTGATTCTTTTGATTAGCTTGGACACAGCCTTTATTACTTTATTTGTCCCCCGTTATCCCTGGGTAATTACTTTATTTGTCCCCTATTATCCCTAGGTAAGAGGAAAGTATCAGTCATAAAGTTAAGAAGTGAAACCTACTAATGTAATATTTTTTGATCTCATAAAAAAGATGGCAATGAAAGCAGAAAACCAACCATTTTTCTTGGTGATTACTACAGCTCCTGAATATGGTATGTGAATTGAATATTATATCGTGCATATTTAGCATTTAACCTGGTCTTCTTCATCAGCAGGCACAGAGCATTTATGTATCCAAAACTGTACAGTTGAATAATTAGCTAATAGCCATAAACAAGGATTCAGCCAAGTGGTAATTATCTGTAAAAGAAATTATTTTAAGGAGCATGAATGTTCACTGTACGAGAGAGTTAAATGTCTTCAATTATGCTCATGGTAAGGCTTAATGAAAATAAAGTTTTATGGGATTTTTCACACTTTAACTTTTCCTGACTTTGTTATTATGACCTTTGGACTCATCATTAATTTTTCTGGCATTCAGAAATGTTCCCTATCTTAAGTTTGCTATTCCCCCATGTTTATACCTGCACACACACACATTATTTGGGTAGATGTCTCTTTGCAGTAATGAAGCAAAATACGCAGATAAAGCAAATTATTTGAGGAAGAGCGGATTAAATCCTTCCTTTTCCTCCTCAGTTCCTTACAATGCAAGAAGAGCAAGCCCTTCATGGACAGAAGACTGTAACAATAAAGGGCAAAAGGAAAAATTCTTCAGTGCATACAGATATGTTTGGTTCCATCTAAGTGAAGGCATTGCAGTTTTACATCAGTGTTCAAAAGCACCTGTTCTGGGATCCTTCAATGTCAGTGTTACTGAGATGCTTATAAGTTACTACCTTGAACAGATTACAGAATGAATAAAAATAATAATAATGTAGATTTGTGTGTTGTCCCTCCTCACTCCTGTCAATATCACCTGTCAATATCCATGAATAGCTGTAATAAGTGACATCTTTAGGAATTTTAACAAATCAGTCTTTGATAAGAATCCTGAGTAGGTGGCTTGCCTAAAAGGAACCATTAAGGACAATCTTCATTAAGGACAATCTCCAATTAATAGACAACAGGAACTGTTCAATTCTCACTTTAATGTTAGTGTTATAGTGATCACAGAATCAAAGTTACAATTTAAGTGGTGAGAAAGCACTGCTTCGTTTCTCCTTGAATACTCCATTTGCAGGCTGGTTTCTAAGAGCTTGAAAATCCTCAGACATATGTGGTTCAGCTTGGAATTTAGTTTTTTGCTTGGGATCATGTCATTCTGCTAGAAAGAGAGCTACCAACTGGCCAGCTGGATTATTGCTGACTATTACAGCTCTCCCACCAGGTACTACCTTCCCCTCCGCTCCACAGGTGTTTGATTGTGTAAGTGCTTCTTAAACCATTCTGACTAAAATAAACCAGAATAAATTTAGTGATTTAAAGTTGAACCTTTTTCACTTTGGAAAGATGCACAGAGTTCATTCTCTGGCCCAGGAGATAAGCAGTAGGGCATGATGTGATCAGAATAGACACCTTTTCATTCAAAACAGAATTACTTCATCCTGAGTGCCTGCAGAATTATCCCTGGCCCAGTTACTGCTCCCTGAACCCTAAGTGGTTGTTGTCCGTGGCGGTCTGATGTCTGCCTAAAACCATGCCAGACAGAATGCTAGCAATAGATCAGAACAGACACTCCCAGGACAGTGCTTAGGCCTGAGTCCTGACCCTATCTAATTTACTAATGTCACAAAACAAGGTAACTCAAGCTGAGAGACAGTGCCAATGCCAGGACTAGCTTGGGGGAAAATGGGGTGTGTGGAGCAGAAAGTTCCCCCCTTATTAGAGAACACTCCTCTCCCTCATCTAGAATCAAAACTCAGATTCTCATCTCTTCCTATTTCCCTTTTACTGCCGAGCATGCAGAGGATGGCTGCCTGCTGCTGCTCCAGTTAGCTCAAGCAAGACAAACTGCTGTACCTACAAATGCCAGATCCACTGAAAATCAATCCAGATAGATGTTTATAAGACTTCATCTAAAGAAATCTCTTTGTTTTGAGCTTAACTATTTGGAGATTTAGGAAAGAATATAACTTCGCTTCACTTTAAAAAAAAAAGATAAATAAAATAAAACAGAAATAAGAGAGAAAAAGATAGCTGGAATCATAGGGGGAAAAGAACCATTATGTTTCTACAATCAAGTGCACAAATCGGGAAAAATGCCTTCAATAAAGCTACCTACTATTTTATTCATTTGATAACAGGAATACCAAGAAACCTTTTTAATTTCATTACTCACAGTGTTCCAGGATTGTGAAAGAACATGCATGTAATAGTGTTCCTTCAGTAGACATATCACCTCACTTCAATACTCATGCAAACCATTTCCACAGCAGCCTAAGCCTAAATGCATATTAAACTGTGTGCAGGAAGGTTTCATGTTGTCCTCAACCTTGGCACAACAATTTCATGCTTCATTTGGACACTTGAAAATTGGTTATGGAAGTATCTAAAAGACTGATGTTTTAAAGAAGTTGTATGCATGAATTTTATGCCCATTATTTCCTCCTTTCAAAATGCAGGAATTGAACCCTAAAGTCATCTTCAGAGAAAATGTAAAAATGGCATTGTCATTATCATAGGGCCATAGAATGGTTTGGGTTGGAAATGACCTTAAAGATCATTGAATTCCAATTCCCCTGTTGTAAGCAGGGATGCCTTTCACTAGATCAGGTTGCTCAGAGCCCCATCCAATCTGGCCTTGAACACTTCTGGGACTCAGGCATCCACAATTTCTCTGAGTACTCTGTACCAGTGCCTCTTACAAATAAGAATTTTTTCCTAAAATCTATTCTAAGCCTACTCTCAGTCTGAAGCCATTCCCCTTTCTTCTGTCACTACATGCTCTTGTAAATAGTTGCTCCCAATTTTGCTTGCAGTCTGCCTTCAGGTATTGAAAGGCTACAATTTTGTCACCCTGAAGCCTTCTCTATTCCAGGCTGAACAATCCCAATTCTCTTAGTTTTTCCTCATAGGAGAGGTGCTCTGTTTCTCTAATAAACACAAAGTAATTAAAGGGGCTAAGAAAATTCTGTTACTTCTGATTTTGATAAAAGCAATAGACAAATACTGTCATCAGTTAAAGCCCTTACTGAGGTCAGACCTTATATAGATCACTAAGAACCACCCACTGTCATGGCCTCCAGTCAAAGGTTAGTTATTGCTGTGCTTTCTGCACTAGCTGTCATTGCTGGTCAATGCAAAATTCCATCATGCTCTGCAGTGTGTTTTTAGCATGTGCCTTGTCCCATGTCGTTGCCTGATGCAAATTCAGAAGTCCAAATCTGCATTCTGTGGAAGTTCCTAGAAATTCTATAACTGATTTTGATGAGATCTCAGCAAATTCTCTGAGAAATCTCTCAAAGTAATTCTAATTTCTTCTTCATTTATTATCATTTTTATGCATTTTGCTTTATATGTCCAAACTACTTGGCAAGACAATTCCATTTGTCTTACAATGTGTTATTTGTTGATATGCTGCCTTTAGAAGTCACAGTTACGTCTCTATACAGCTTGTAAGGTATTTTAAACAAACTTTCATTCTTAAACACTCCTGATGATTGCAGTTGGATAAGCAAAAGGCATAAATTTTCCTTTGGGTTAGACCCTGCGTCACAAATGTGCTGTTTTACTGAGTTTTTGTGACAAAGTGGTGGTAGCAGAGAGGCTGTAGGGGTGGCTTCCATGAGAAAACACCAGGACCTGACTCAATGTTGGACAAACAGGTGGCTCCAGTCAGTTCCAAAGCAGACCCTCCACTGGCTGAAGCTGAGCCCATCAGTGATGCCGATGGAAACTCTCTGATAACAGATTTAAAACAGGGTGAGAAAAAACAGCTGTGCAGCAGCTGAAGAGAGGAGTGAGAATATGTAAGAGAAACAAGTCCTGCAGACACCAAGGTCTACAAAGAAGGAGCAGGAGGACGTGCTCCAGGTGCCAGAGCAGAGATAGTCCTGCAGCCCATGCGTAGCCTATAGTGAGGCAGCTGTGCCATGCAGTCCATGGAGGTCCACAATGGAGTAGAGATCCACCTGCAGGCCCTGGACATTCCCACAGTGCTGCAGACATGTCCTTGAAGGAACTTGCAGTCCTTGGGAAGCCTGGCAGGAACTGGAGCGTATAAAGGGCCCAGACAGGACAGGACAAGGTTTTCTGGAAGAACCTCGTATCCATAAGGGACTCACACTGAAGCAGTTCATTCCCAAAGGAATGGAAATGACCCATTCTGGACCAGGGGAAGAACATGAGGAGGAAGAAAAGGTACAGATAAGTGCTATGTACTGACCACAACATCCATGTTGTTACATCCCCCTGTTCCTACTCTGTTATTAATTGGCAATAAATTAAATCAGACTTCTCCAAGTTGAGTTTGTTTTGCCCATAAGGGTAACTGGTGAGTAATATCTCTATCCTTATCTCAGTCAATGAGCTTTCCATATTATCTTTTCCTGTCCTGGAAAGAAGAAGGAGAAAGTAGCTGGGTGGCAGCTAGCCAAGGCTAGCCCACCACACCTGTTTTTTTAATAATCTTTGTCTTGGTAACTTCCATAGGACATATGGAACTAGTCACTAAAGCTTAATACCTTCAGTCATCCCTGAAAAAGTATGCGTAAGTTTCTTAATTGATCTTTAATTAATGAACAGCCATCCTCCCTGCTCACTTGTCCCAAAACACTTAGTCATTCTCCAAATCTGTACTGATGCGTTGTCACAGAAACAGTTTCATTCCCAAAAGCAAGAGAGTGGCATGGTGATGAGGAGGAGTAACAGGTCACCAATGGCACCAGCACTCAAGGCTCCACATACTGAAGTGTTTTTGTTGGTACGTAATAAAATTTGATACTATTGCTCCTGGTTCAGAGCAGAAATCAGTTGCCAAATGCAGCAGAGTTTTTAAATATTACTATTTGTTCTGTTTAATGACCAGAAATCTATAATTTTTTAACTTCCAAACTGCTTTTCCATTAATCAAATGGATATGCTCTGACTGCTGCAGCGTTCCTAGCCATGTCCTGAGCTAAAAACGGTATAAAAAAAATATTGCTTACTACTACAGAACCACAGCAGGTGCTTTGATTTAAAAGCTTGCATTCATGAGACTTTTTTCATGACAGTGTTTTCAACAGTACCTTCAATTCCCCTAGTCCAATGCATTAATGCATCTCTAATGGGTTATGCTTGGCTGCAAAGGATTGTGACAGTCCTTATATGCTAGTGCAAAAGAAATGGTTAACAATATTTTCTTACTGAGCTACAGTAATGTGTTTTGACTGCTTCCAGGATCAGCAGTGAGGCTGTATACAGCTAGGAACTGGTGTGAGTGATGTAGGGTTGTTCTGGTGCTTGAGCTGTGAGGGCACCATGCATGGGGCAGTCAGCCACAAGAAAGGCCCCCCTAGGCAGGATGGAAATTGGTAAAGTGGAAAGCTTCTGGAAGCAGGTTTCAGGAATGGTCTTAAATGGTCCTTTGGGGCAATTCAATCCTTGAAACTCTGTCCACGACAAGTTAATGTGAGGAAATGATCACATTAATGTATGCATCTCTGGCCAAAAGAGTCCACTGTGTTTGTGAGGAAACATAGGATGTTCCTCATCCCATTCAATTAGATTAGAGACCACTACAAAACTAACAATCTCATATTTTTTATAAAAATCTGTAGTGTTCATCATAAACAGGCAAGACCTCATTTGCAAGGTACTTCAATCATTATAGACAATGTACTAATGCTTTCCATGTGTAATTTGGCACCTAATAGCTCAAATAAATTCCCCTTACCAAATTTACATTCTAAACCCTCCCCAACACTAACAGCCCTGATTTATTAATTGTTTCTATTACAGAGGAAACGCAAATAAAACCTGAAAACCCCTGCTTTCATTGGGACATAAGCACAGCTTTTTGGTATCTGACAGTCAGATGAAAACCTGACAGGAGGTCAGCTACCCTGCTCTATCCTATGGACACAGAGTGGGCAGAATAAACTCAAACTTCATGGCTTCATGTTCCCAAAGGCTAGATCTGTTAATAACTCCTGCTCCTTCCATAATGCTCTGTAGAGCTTTCCTTTCATTTCACTTGTGAAGGAACCATAAGGCATGCATAAAAAATATTATCTTAATTGTTCTAGAAAAAAGAAATCCAAAAAATTGTTTTATTTTTAATTTTTTCATCCACCCTCCACCTTGCCATACCTTATTTAACAGATTTTGGTACAATTTCTCACTGATGTCAGGCAAGCTGTCGTAGCTTAGTTTCCCAGCAGTTACGGCAAAAACTTATGTACCTTCTATTCCCTAGAATGATGTAAATTTTTTAACCATTGTGAGAAAAAAATATTGAGGCCTTGTTATTAAAACTAGTGCAAGAAACTAGAAAAGTTTTGTTTTTATTTTCTAATGCATTAAGAGGCTTGGCTTAACTCACTTTTAATGAAAGAACTAGAACTCAGAAAATTGTGCTTTAAATAATAGGTTTGATATAGCCCCTATTATCTGGAAAATAACTTTTATCAAAATGAGATATTTTTAAACAAAATAAATGGAAAAAAAACCCAAACAAAAAACCAAACAAAATCAAACCAAACCAACAAAAACAACAAAACAAAATACAGCAGATGCAGCTGGTTTTAAGTGAGATGAGAATTGCCAGAAAGAAGGCAAAATTAAGAAAAGAAGAGATTGGATAACATAATTTGAAAGAGGTGATAGGATGCAACTATAGAAAAACAATTACTTTAAAGAAACAAATGAGAGGAAAGATACTTGAGAGCAAAAACAGGTGTTGATGTTCCAAACACTCACTACTGAAAGAGTATATGAAAGTGAGCATACAATTCCTTCTGCTCAAATTCCAGTATGTCTCATTTGAAAAAAGACAAGAATAAAACTTTTTTGAATTTGAAAGGGCTAAGGAAAATCTCTTTTTCTTTTAAATAAATAAATGGAAGGCCATCCAATGTGACACATATGAAAAGAAAAACATTTTCTCAAGAATGGTTAAAAATTATTTGACTTAACACAATAGGATAATGCCATAAATAAAAAAATCTCCTATTCACAAGGACTTAATCCTCTCTTAAAAAATTGTGTCTTGCAGTAAGTTACCATGCTTCAAACTAGGTTAGATAATATCATTCTTCAATTTTTTTTCTTGATTTCACTAATGTCTGCCAATGGTGTAGAATAGTCAAAACCTGGTGGAAAGAGGAAAATATTTTCATAAAAAAGTTGTATTTCTAATTCCTCCTCAGATAAACTGATAGCACTGTTTAGTTATCCTCTTTAACTGCAGGGCACAAAGTCTAAATTAGCAAGTGTTATGTCAAGCAAAAAATCAATATGAGTGAAAGTAACATTTTGCCTATTTCTTCTCTCATCTCTTTACTTGCATTCTTGGGTTAGTGCTACTGTTGCTGAATGCCAACAAATACTCAGCAAGACAAACCCCACTTGATTTAATGTAAAAATATTTTATTGTCATAGGCTATTGATTTTTTTAAAACTTCTGTAACTCAAAGAAATGGAAGTATTTGTTAGATTTCTTTTATTATTTTTAATCATGACCACAGTCTGATACAGATTTGACCCCTGAGTTATTTTGGATGTGTGGGATTGTGAATATACAGATTATGGAATCATACTGCAATGAAGGCTTCCTGTGCTAAATCCCAACCAGTGGTTTGATATAGTTTATGTAGTTCATAAAAACTGCATTTTAAAATTTAATGTCAGAAGGTTTACACACTGTCTCCTGTAAAACAACACTGCTAAGGTTTTCAGGATCAAAACTGCTCAATAACTGAATCTATGAAAGTCGAGTGGAGTGTATTTATAGAATCAGAAAAAAATAAACAAATTTAGACCCCTTCAAATCTTTAAGAGATATTAAAACCTCCAGCAACACTTTCTACATGAGTTGCAGCATTTATAATAATGAGAAAAAGTATATGGAAGTCATCTGACTGCAGGTGCATGTAAGACTTTGTAGGATGTGGATTGCTTTATGCTTCTCTATGGTTTCTGTCATGGTTTACTCCCATCTGGCAACCAAGCCCCACGCAGCTGCTTGCTCATTTTCCCCACCACAGTCTCAGTGGGATGGGGGAGGGAATCAGAAGGATAAGAGAGAAAACTCATGGGTTGAAATAAAGACAATTTAATAGGTAAAGCAAAAGACACATACAGACACAAAGCAAACCAAGGAATTCATTCACTGCTTCCCACGGACAGGCAGGTGTTTAGTGATCTCCAGAAAAGCAGAGCTCCATCATATCTAGCAGTTACTTGAGAAGACAAACACTATGACTCTGAACATCCCCCCTTTCTTTTCCTCCACTTGGCTTTATATGCTGAGCATGATGCCACATGATCTGGAATGTCCTTTGAGTCAGTAGTTGTCAGCTGTGTTGGCTGTGTCCACTCCTCAACTCCTTGTGCACCCACAGCCCACTTGCTTGTCAGGTGAGGTAAGAGGCAGAAAAGGCCTTGGGTTATGTAAGGCTTGCTCAGCAATAATGAAAGAATCCCTGTGTTATGAACAGTTTCCAGCACAATTTCAAAACACAGCTCCATATCCATTCCTATAAGGAAAATTAACTCTACCCCAGCCAAATCCAGGATAAATCTGAAGCAGCTTTTTTTTTTTTTTTCCTATGTGACTGTGCCTTCTCTTTCACATTTAAAAGAAAAAAAAAATTCCCACAGGTTCAATGAATTGTTAGAAGCATGCACTAAATCTCAAAAGAATGCATTATCTGTAGTTGCCAAATGTTTAAAAAAAAATGCAAAATGAAGCAACTCTACATTTCTAGCTAATGCTTTTATCCATTTATGTTTAATTACCATTCCATGGCAAGAGAAGGAATTAATTACTTCATTGCTGTGAGTCTTTTTTTGACTTTGGCAATATTCCCTAGAGGATTCTATCCAAGATTCTCTCTGGTGAATCCATCCAGAGTCTCCTGCGTTCCTTATTAGTCCATGCACAGAAAACATGTCAAGTAAGACACATAGTAGAAGTAAATTCAGGAACAAAATTTAAAATGCCCACAAAACCTAGGAGCAGGCAGTGGCATTTTGGATGAAACTACAGCCTTGTGTCAGGCAATGCACCAGGAAAAATCTAGCTGCATAGGAAATGAATGAATCTTAGAAGCAACATCATCAATTTTGCTCCTCTGTGAAAATTCTGTGTTGCCAACCTAAGAAAGTAAGAATACCCGAATCACAATATATTAGGATAGAGTGGGAAGTATCATAAAAAAGACCATGTTCCAATTTCCTGTTCTTTCTATGCTCCATCTCACCCAAAAGTAGAGAAATAGTAGCTGTTGCTTGCTGAGATATTTCAAGATGCAATAAGGCGAGTTGTTCCTTTTTATTGTTCCTCTTTATGACTATGGCCAGATACAGCACTGCTCAAATTACTTTCAGCAGAAAACCTACAAACATATATGATGCTGTTTCTGTGGAGTTTTTAATAGATAAATTGAAAAGACTGAAGGTTGGAAAGTTAAATAAAAAATGAGAATTTTGATTGTAGTTTGAACTTTAACTTTCCTGTTCTTGTCAGAAGTTGCTTGTTAAGTGCAGGAGACTATAGAAAACATCCACAAACTGTCAGTCATAAAGCAGCAAAATCTTTACTGTTGGATTATGCAAGCAGTAACAACAGTAAGATTTTATCTCCATTAGAAAATCTTGGCCCATATCTTGCAAAATAATCTTCAGTGTTTCACACTCAAGGGCATAAAAATCTTGGGGGATATGTTTGCAAAGTTCATAAGAAATTAACTGATTGTGTAGAGAGACACTGTCTAAAACTTCAGAAGCAACGTTTTAACGAACTCGGATCTGATGGCAAAGCCTATCTGCACAGTCACAAAACTGCTCTTTTTCTCCATTGTCTTCACATGAGCCTGAACTTGGATTACTTAGTAGATGGCTCTATAGGGGAATGCCATCAACTGTCTTCCTACAAGAGCTCCTTCTGGACCAGGAGCATGATGATATATTCCTATACCTGTGCATTTAGCCCCTATTGAAAAGCAAATTGATTGAACTACACTAACATGGACAAAGCAATGAATCATGTCATAAATGGAAAAATATGTATATATAAACACTTAATAAACACACGTAAAGATACAGAATTCTTCTCCAGACACCAATAGTTTAAAAGGAGTTTTTTGTTCTAGCGTGCTGATTGGCAAAAATAAGTTGACACTGTTGAAGAGAGTTCTGAACCATCTTAGGAGTTTCCCATCTCACTTTAGACTTCACAAGGTGCTGCAGTTCTCCATGTGCCCAGTGTAAATGCTCCTGACACATTTGGAAAGATATATGGTGTTTCAGCACACCAAGGCTTCCATTAAATATGGTACTAGCCATCCAAGAAGAACATATAATTGCCCATTTGACTGACCGCAGCCTCTTTGGTAAAAGAAAGTTTTCTGGCAGACCATTTCACTGCAGAATTTCTATTGCAGTTTCAACAAGATCTCCTCACGTTTTCTTCATGCTTTATCATGCTCTTCTGTGCTAAAAGCAAGTATTCTTGCTTGTAATGGATAAACACATTTGTGTAATCCTGTCAATCAGAAAATCAAAAGTGATTGGTGAGGACAACAAAAGGGATCTGCTGAAGCAAAAATATTCCATTATATTAACAGCTGCTCAGAAACCAACTGCTGATATTACAAGTTAAAACAGGAAAATACTGCATTCCCATTTCTCAGGTGAATCTGTGCAGTGAGAGAAGTTAGACCAATTTCTAAGGTGTATGGAGTCCACTGAAAATATGCACACAATTAAAATAACACTACTAATTATCAGTAATTAACACTGTCAACCCAGAAGTGATTTGTGTATGCATTTCCTAGGACTTTATTTCATTTGACATCTCATAACTCTTTGACAGGATGTTTTAAAAACAGGTAGAAAAACTAAGCAAAAATGCTCCATTTTTCATAAGGATCTACCCTTCAGAAACATACAGTTTCATATTAATTACAGACCTTCAATTGTAATTTGATGAAAGTAGGTACTTTTGATTCCAGACTATTAGAATAAAATTGATTTAAGTATTAGAAGACAAAATGAGTCTTCTTCCTTCTTTGTGCCTTGGACTTAGTTGTAACTCACCCATCACACTGCCACTCCCATCTTCTATGCCTTTCAATGCTTGAGCAACATGGATGTGTCAGAGATCAAGAGAAAGTAAAATCAGGAGGATTCTTCATTTTCTTCTGTTACTGGCACAAGAAACTTCTAGCCTCTATGAAAAGAACTGAAAGGTTTTGCCTATGAGAGTTAAGAAGTCTTTTGGAAAACAAACAAACACAAACAAACAAAAATCAAAACCTAATCAAATAACCCACCCCCCCAAAAAAACAACCAACCAAACAAAAAAAACCTCTATAAAGATTTCAGCATCAACTGTATGTTTTTATTGTGGGCACTGTTGTTCTTTGAAAATATTTTTTTTTTTTTACTACTTTGTATTTTTTTAAGCACAGAATATTTTCAACTCATCAATCCAGTGCAAAAATCAAGGCATTCATTTCATCAGGAAGACAAATATTTAGTTGACAATTGGATGAACTCTTAAAGCACTTGAACAGATTTCTACAGCAAGCTTTGCAGTGTCACATGCAAAGTGGCTACTCTGTAACAATGAGGAGGGAAGGTAACTTTCAACAAATGGCACTAGATCCATCTACCAAGCAGCAGCCACCTCCAAGTTCTCGCTTTCATACGGTTTCCTCTAGGGTCCATCTTTGTGCAGAGCTCTACTCTACTTTTAACCACAAACATTATTCAAAATGGTGCCACAGAGTTACTTTGAAATGAATCTTCTGCTTTGGGATTAGAAGGAATAGGAAAATTGTACTCTATTATTTTACTCTCTTCTTTCCCAATTTTCCCCCCTTCCCGTCTCCATGTTTGTGTCCTTTTCCATCCTACACACAAAGGAACTGTGGCAACTTATTCTGGGCTACAGAACATGTATGCATTTATCGAACTTTTTTAATTGTATTTGCTTTTTTATTCAAGAAAACAGACACTGGCTGCTCATATTTCACATAAAGGTAAAGTGTGTGCAATTTGGCAGTGGTGTGATTAACTTCCTGGCTAAAACACACATAGGGAGAGTGATGCCTCTGGTACAGTCTCTGGAGACTGACAAAAACACATCATGAAATAATTAAGGCTGAAGGTTCAAAGAATTTGTAGTTGATGTGGCCTATCAACAAAGCTGGAAGCATCAACATAAAGTATGTAGCTAAGATGTCAGCAGTAACTAGCTCCTTCTGTTAGAAAGGTGAAATCATTAATCAAGTAAGGTGAAAAAACATTAGTCTTTATGAAGTAATTTTTTAATTTGCACTTTATTTACCTAAAATGCTTTTATGCGTTTATGGCATGGCTGTTCTTTGCATCATACATTGGCTCTGTTAGTCTTCTTCCCCATTGAAGCTTCCTGAGATGTGCATGTTTCCATGTGTGTCCAAGTGGCACTAATAAAACACACCCAACTTATTTTTGGTTACTGTTGAAAATTAGAAGACATACTTGTTTTACAAAGAACCATGTTCTACCACTTTCACATTGAGTTCTCAATATCTTGGGTACCACTGCCAGAGTAAGTAGTTAATGCAAATATCATGGTGGAATCTGGATCCAGGTGATTGTGTTAAAATTACTTCTGCTAAGTAGAACCACATTAAATGCAATCTAGTACGATGATGAAGATCCAAAGGATGTGGGGACCCTTTCATGATTCCAAACATAAAGGCTCAGCTGCTCAGTGTAGGCAGGAGCACAGTATGTGCAGAGGTTGTTAAGCTATGCAACAATCAGAAAGGAAAAAGTCTATAATGGAAGTTGACAAAAATCAAAGGAAATGAATTTTTTTCTGCACACATTGGGAGATGCAAAAGCAGATGTATAGTGCTGCATTTGAAGAACATTCTACTTAAACACTGCAGGAACTCCACTTCCTATAAAATATTGAAGTAATTTATTTGTTTATTGCTGAGAAGATAGAAAAAAATGATCCTTTTCTAATCCTACAATGCCATTCTTTGGAAGACTGGAGTAGGAAGAAGTGACAGAGAAAGTGCAAATAGAATCATATATTTATACCTGTTGACAGGTACAGTCCGAGAAATAACACATGCAAGGAGGGAAACTGGGATTATTCAGAATTAAAAAATAAAAAACCAACAAAACTTCTGTAACAAATAACAGAAGAAAGGTGTGATTAGGAGCTCAAATATTGCATGAAAAACTGCTAGTCAGACTATGCATATCACTAGCAAATATGCTAATGGAATAACAGAAGTATTTCCTTCTTTTATATCCCCTATATTTTACTCATACTCTGCCAGGCTTTGTGGTTGTACAAGGACATAAAAGTAGAGTAAATCTGTGTCATCCATTTCCATTTGCCTCTGAAAAGTCACAATATTCCACACAGTGGAGATGAAGGGAGAAGACCACTGTTGTTGCAGTGTGAGTTAACATAATTTAAAATATAATAAATTTATAAAACACTAATTAATCATCAGTAGTTCCTTGTGTATACACATCGTTCTTTTCAAGACTGAGGTAGCTTAATCTGCCGCAGAAAAGCAGCAAACTATCATTCAATAAATGTGCAATGCAAGTGACTACATGGGGAGTTATTGTAGAACAACTTAAAGAATCAAGTAAAATAAAAGTAAAAAAAAAAAATCTTGCACAGAAAAAGTAAATCTAATAAAAATACAACAGTAAGACCTACATACCTGGAACAAAAAAGAGAACTGGAAGGCAAAAACTAAACTTACATGGTTTAACAGTGAGTCATATGAGGTTACTTTAGCTAAATTATTTCTAGTGAACATAATTGGCAGCAGTATAAATTATCAGAAGCTATTATAAATTAACATGGCTGAAATTATTATAAATAGCCAAAGATATCAAACAAACAGATTGTTTTGCTTTAATGAAAAGAGTTGGTGAATTGGCTCGATAAGCAAGAATTTAAAGTTGTAGTTAAGGAAATTAGGCACTGCTAGCAAGTTAAACTATTCATTTCATTAGCTTTCAAGGTAGTGGCTGAAAGTATAGCTATACAGAACCTGGCCTCTTCTGAAGGTGAAGACAAGGACAGGGAGGCTGGGATTCCAAATCATATTTGATATTCACATAGATTGCATGACTACTTATTGTTAAACTATTTTACATGAAGGAGAATACAAAGTTTAAGTCTTCATGGCTCTTGAAATTGAGTGGCAATCACCATTGTGGGCAGGATCTCCTACCCAACTTTGTACTTCACTCCAAGTACAGCTGGTTTTTGTCACCACTGAAAATTGGACATCAGACTTGACAGCTGATGTGTCACAAAGAAATACTGGGGGAGAAAGAAAATAAAACAAACTCAAAGACAAATACAGAGTAATTTAAATACCAAACAGTTGCTGGGCATCAATTGTATACTTTGTAGTCAGTCAAAGGCTCATACTTTATCATTAAATCAATGACTGCTAAGTCATAATGCATCATCTTCCTTGAAAAAAACAACCCTACAGTTCTGGAAAAACTGGTTATTATGAAATACTTTACCTTTAGGACCTTGGGGTTTTGTATTTGTTCTGTTGGATTTGTTTTTTCTGCTTTTAGTAAGAAAAACTAATGCAACACAAATGTGCATAATGAATGCAATCAAAAGAAATCTTGATGTGTGAAAGGAACTTAGTAGATACAGTATCAGATGGATTTGCCTCAAAGAGACAATATTGTTTATTTACATGACATTTTCTGTATAAAGTCTCCTCAAGTCATCCATCCAAACAAAAATAACAAATGTTTTTTCCCTTTTAGGATTGCATCAATGTGATGCAGCTGGTGTCTCAGCTGGAGAAAGAATAATTCTCCCCAAATAAGAGATTATTAAGTAAAGGTGAATGCCAAAAGAAAGACAGCTTTTCAACTGAAAGCTCTAAACATTATAGACAGCCCTTAATGTGGGATTATTTTTAGCATTTGAATTAAAAACCTTTTATGATATTCTGTATTTGAACCTGTTTAAAACAACCTCTAATGATGCATATGATTTGAGCATTTTTAATTAACATTTTAATAAGACTCCATGATAAAAGTTTTGGTTGAAAAATGCAATGTTAAAGGCAAAATAGTTCTTTAGTTAAATTTCATATTGCAAAAATCTGACGTGATAAGTAAAAATTAATCTAATTTTTTACTTTGTATGTAAATAACTGAGTCACTACAAAGCTGAAATTGTTTTATTAATAGTCTATATTTTTTCAACTAACACTATTTTCTGGGGAAAAAAAAAAAAAGGATAAAGACTCAGGTAACATTTTGTTCTTTTAATCTTCAGTGACCTAGAGGATTTCTTCACTGCTGAGTACAGCTACAAGTCAAAAATAAAAGCTGAGAAGAAAAAAAAAAATCAACAAAGTCCTCTATCATTTAAGGAAATGGAATTCTCCCATTATTATTTTTAAGAAAATGGTGTTATCATAAGAACTTTTACTCTCCAAAATACAAACCTGCACACACACTTTACGACAAAAACTGTTTATGACTTCTGCTACCTTTTGAAAAACTGCAGGCAGTTATAATTCTCCAACCAAACCATCAGAGTTGCTAATACGGTCAGTGATTAAATATGGCCACAGGCTTTAGTAATTAGCCGGTTTTCACAAAGAAAAATATAGCAAAAAAATGGTATTACAAATCAGGCATGAAGAATGTGTTCATTTTTTATTTGCACTGACATTGATGTTATATATGCATACAGGAAAACTGATCTTAGTAATATGTGACTCTCATAATTTTCAGCTGGAACTAGGTTAAAGTAATAGGTTTTCTGTGAAAATGCCCAATGCTTGTAATAAATCAGCCAGTCACATAGATGCCTAATGCTGCTGAAGTCATGAAAGGAAAAGCATTTATTTTTCCTCTTTCCAAATTTTAGTTAAAGAGAACAATTTTTTTCTAATGTATTCAATTTGTGAAACAGTCCTTTATTCCCCAAATACAGTGAAGCTATTGATGGCTTTCTTCCTATTTGTAGTGAATATTCAATTGATTTCTCTTACGTTCAAAATCAGTCATTCTTACACTTTTCAGAAATCTGGTGCCCAGTCATTAAAAGCATTTAAAGCTCTAGTAAGTCCAGTTGGTTGTTCTATATAGAGGGCATTCATATAAAAATAAAAGGATGATGAAATAATTAATGACAATCAGAAAGGGTTTATGCAACTTTTATTTAACTCTGCCAAACAAACATGGTAATAAAAATTTGGATGACAAAACCCTCAGCTAGTATAGTTGATATTGGCAAGACATTTTACTTAATCTTTAATATCACTGTGGTTAAAAAAAGAATTTCTCAAAATCAAAGTGAATGATAAAAACTGGATGCAATCTAAATAAATGCAAAAATTAATGCAATTTATCAATATATCATCAAATCTCAGGTATTTGTCAAATATCTTGACACAGAGATCTGAGTTTTCCTTCATACCAGCTCAAAATTTTTAGCAAATGTATAGGAGAATATAAAAGTAATCAGTCACACATTTTGTCTAGACTTTCTAGTCTGGTAAAGGTTTATGATGACAGATCACTTTTACATAGTGGTTTGGATCACATGATAAAATATTCTCTATTGAAAAAAAATTAACAGAAGTAAGTCAAACTCCATAAGTCTAAGAATAATAGGGGAATATGATGACACTACTGAGAACTTAGTTGTACTGATGGATATCCTATGGGAAATTATGTCAGTATATTGTTATACTTAGGAAAGGAAGTGCTATCCCTGAAATAAGAGCTGCATAGTATTAAGACAAAGTAGATGGAAGATTACACTTCTGAGTACATTATCTGTGTCCCACTCTGATGTCCACAATTTAAAAAAAAAAAAAAAAAAAGTGGAAAAATCTGAGGGAAGAGTTTAATTAATTATGTATATCAGAATAGCATTTTTATGGTATGGACAATAGGAAGATAAATGCATTTAATATACTCAAAAAGGGATTAAGAGGTGGTTTGTCCATGATCTACAAGCATGAGAAGTGACTCAATAGCTCTGTTTATCTTCAAAAGTGATATCAAAACCTGATAAAAGCTGTTTGGCCCATGGTTTAAATTTTCAGGGAAATTTACCCATTAGAACAATTAGGGATGTATCCAGCTCTCTAGAAGTTTTTATATCAGGACTGGTTAAATTTCCAGTGGATGTACTAAAATTTAAACAGATATCATATGTTGAATGAAGGAATTGCTCTCAGAATTTCTACAGCCTGTGTTACTTAATGGATCCAGGCTACTAAATATTATAATGTTCTCTTTTATTTCAAGATCTACCAACCTTATTAGATTGAGTCTTTTACTTCCCTGTTATACTTTCTACAGGGAGATAAAATGGTGGGAAGATGCAAAAAGTACATCTAACTTTGGAATAGAAAAGCAAAATCAGTTGATTCAGAAAGCCTTGTGATAGTTAACAGACTATTTAATTGAAAATAGCCCTTGAATATTTTACTGTGACAGAACATGCAAGCTTGGAACTGCCTATATCTTCTTATTAAAGGCTCCTTACTGATGAGATTGCCAATTAAATGAGCAATTATTTGTGGTAATTAAAATATGAAATGCTAATATATTTTCTACTGATCCAGGATATATTAGAGTGAGCTTATGAAAGAACTAGCATGCCAAGTTATATCTGGATAAACTGTGCTTTCAGCTAAAAGCATGGAAAATAACTAGCTACCCTATATATACTTCCCACATAGACTTTGTCTATGAAGAATTCCAGTTCTGAAAAAAATGTTTGAAATGAAGCTTTTAAAGTAGATATAAAAGTAGCAAGCCAGAAATGTGCGAACTTGGCTACAAATTGGAAGAATCCTGGGGTGAGATTCATCAGACCATATTTTAAACATTAATTTTAGGTTTAAAGTATTGCATCACTGACTAGATCATTTCTCTCCATTGATTCCATAGAGTCCATCACTGTATTATTAACAACAGCTTGATAACTGTAGTGGAAGCCCAGACACAGCTCATATTCAGTCACCAAAATACAAAAATGAAATGGTATAAACAGTGACGAGCATTTTGGAAGGCTGACAGGAAAGCAAGGAAGTGCATCACATTGAATGTCTGTTGCAGACTCAGTTTAAAAGACAGTGCAAGATCCCACACCCTCTTCATCCCATTTATTCAGTGCAACAGACCAGACCAACCTGCTGATCCTTAAAGCCCTGTCTTCAGCCAGAGGGCTCCCTGTTTTGCAAGTACAGGGGTAAATACAACCAAGCTACCCCACTTCTTCCTCTTCACATAGTACAGCATCTGAGGCTGAAGCTTCCAGTAAATAAAAAGGCATGAAAACACAGCATTTGAACCTGCTGCAGTCCATGGGAAAATTAAGAAGGGCTGCAGGAATGTAGTCAGGCTGGAGCTCCATAAATTGTGTCAGGTATAGTGTCATTAGCTAATACAGCACTCCCCACCTGGGAAAGCCTGAAGGCATTATCGAGCTTCAGTGCATACATACCCTCCTTTTGACTCTCAGGGGTGTAGAATGGAAATGCACTTTTTAAAATTTGATTGCAAATCTCAGTACAGAAATGGCTGTACATAAAACATATGCTGAGCTGAATTCTCAGCTGTCCATTTCCAGGGAATTTCCCTCCCTTGAAACAACCTATTCACTCCTGTTTCAAAAAAGGGACTCCTAATCACTGTGGCCCTTGTCTGAGAGCAAACAAGGTTGTCTTCAGTTTGTCTGACTGCAGTAAAACACCCCTGCTTCTTCCTGGCAGTTTGACACGTGAGGAAATTAAGCAAACTGACACAAAGATGGGTCCAAAACCATGAGTAGAAGAAGAAAAGAGAGAACTAACAAATTAGGATTAAGATAATTGAGTTCTAGACATCATTTTTTTTCTAAATACAGGAGGAAAAAAACAAAACAAAACAAAAAAAAACCCACAACAAAACAAACAAAAAAACCAAACCTAGAGATACTCAAAAGGATGCTAAAAAGAAATATATATATAGGAGGTAGTTTGATGGTTATAAGACGTGCAAAAAATAAGTATTTTGAAACCAATGCAGAAGGAATATAGAAACTAGTGAAGGGATTCAAGAAAGGTGAGAAATAAAGCAATAGGAGAGCAATGTGATGTTGACAGCTACCCGTCTCTGGATCAGTCCAGTTTGCAATCATTGATATTTCACTCAGCAGTTAAGAAAGTCAGGGCATCTCTGGAAATTAGGTCAGCTACAAAACCGATAATTGAATCCTGCATTATTGTTTGCTTTTTTTTTTCCCCAAAACCCTTGATTTTAACATCAAGTGAGAGAAGATCTTTCTTTGATTCTTGACTTCAGTATTTCACCTAAGATTTCTGATTGGCTTTTTAGTTGAGTGCACCACACTTTTCAAAAAATTATTTCAAGATCAAATACAGTCTTTCCTTCTACTGACCAGTCTGTAGCTGTAACTGGTAAACATGAAGCAGCTGTTGAATCTCTGAAATAATTGTGGCATCTGAGAAGCTGGATAATCACTGGAGCAATTTTCTCACTGTTTAACCTAATCTGTGTGTATTCAACAGTCTGGCCCTTCACAGAGTAATTACAGCAGCCATGCAGATGGGGAAGGAGAGAAGTAAAGACTGTCTAGTCATACAGTTATTAAGTGAAGACATAGTTAAGCAAACAATAGGATGAACAAGTTGTGTTCAAAATTATCAGATTCAGACTAGGTTCTTCGGTTCTGTTTTATTGCCTTTCTGAAATATTAGATGTTATTCATTTTAATATGTTGTAGAAATTCCCAAGTGAATGGATCAGAAACTACTGCTCTCACAAATGGAAATGATTAATGTTCATTTTCAGTTGGTACTTGATGGATTTTCTATTCAGTGGTGATATTTCTGGTTGAAATCCTTGTCCCAGTGAAGAGAAGCAAAGAGGCAATTTGTCACTGATTTCAAGGTATAAAACTTTCATGGTGACACTTTGTTTTCACCAGTTTTGGCCCCATTCATCTATCCATTGTACTTGGGTGTAGAAACAGTATATCATGTACTCATGGCTGGAATACTCTATAAATGTGATGATAGCCATACCGTTATAAATAGCATTCACTGACTAAATAATGTATGGAGCCTTTTACCAATGCAAGCTTCTATAAAGCTCTGAGTATGTAAGCAATGTTTTTTAATCCCTTTTAAGTATCTGCAATATTAAATAAAATTGTATTAATAATTCTGAAAGGCAAAGTTCATGCATGACTCAGATGGGCATTTTGTTTCGTTTCCCCCAGCACCTTCTCTTTGCACAGTTCAGTTATGAGTACACTGACATTGCCCTTTAACAGATAGAAACAAATGGCAGGATAAGTGCAATAAAAATAAACAGTTTCATTTAAAGTACCTTTAATAGGATCATCTCTGTTCTTCTACATTTGCTTGTTTAAAGCTGAATTTATTTGCTGCTTTTTCCATATGACTTGATCCTTTAGGTCTTTGATCTCTCCTCTGAGGCAAGAAACAAAACTGAGTAAAACCATGAATATCTAGAGGAAAGACTGTTTAAATTCCATAAAAGAGTATCTTGTTTGTTTTTGTTTCTTTTTTTTTTGTTTTGTTTTGCTTTGGTTTGTTGTTTGTTTGGGGTTTTTGTTTTGTTTTTGTTTTGGTTTTTTTGTTTGGTTTTGGTTTTTTTGGTTTTGTTTTTTTGGTGTTTTTGTTTGTTTGTTTGTTTGTTTGTTGGTTTGTTGGTTTGTTGGTTTTTGGTTTTTTTTTTGCTTATCTCCTGTCATGTGCCTGTAGAATACCCTGTAGCAAGCATATCTGTCATAAACAGGACAGGATAAGGCAGTTGAACAGTGGGGATAAACGTGTTTAGGCCAAGCTCTGTGAAGATGCTCTCAGGTTGGGCTGTACGAATTCTTCCAGATGCTCACTATTCTTGAAGATGCTCTCAGGTTGGGCTGTACGAATTCTTCCAGATGCTCACTATTCTTTGTTACTGCTGCCCAGAAAACTCAGCTATTGCTCTGAAAATCTATTGCTTGCTTCTATGACTGAATTAAACTGAACTCATAGAGTAAGAGACAGCAAAGAACATCTCCACTTGTATCTACTTGCCTAATATATGGGACTGTGAAATTCAAGTCCTGATTACAATTTAGAACTGGAGTAGGAACTTTTTTAAACTCCTTTCTAGGAAGAAAATTTATATGAAGCTTCAGTTGCTGTCTCAGGACTTTGTATGAAATACTAGTGTAGATTTCCTTTAGTTATTCTTAATTGTGTGGACTACGGTCACGTTAAAAGTGGTCTAAATGATATGTACTCCCTGTTGCCTAAAGACCATTCATGTAAGACAGTAACACTTTCTGTTTCATATCTGACTCCAGAACAATTGGTAGGATCAATAATGGGCGCAGCTGTTTCCAAGAGGAATGCAAATTTCTGGTTGCTCAATGCTGGCATTGAATTGGAGGTTTCTTATTTCATGAAGTACTGCCATAAAAAATAAGAATTCTGTCTGGAAGCATCAAACCATTATTCTAGGAAGAGACTTGTTCTAACTAGAATTAACTAGATTCTGTTTTCTTTTGTATTGTTAGAGCAAGTAATATTTGTCCAGCTTCCCTCAAGTGGGATATGTCTTAAGAATTTCATGACAGTGTCTTGAGAAGCCACAGAACAAAGAATAAAAAGTATATTAAATCTCCATAATTAAAAAAATTAAAAAAAAAATAAATCAAGGTTTCTCATGCTAAATGCCCACATTATTACTGGGTACTAATTTTGTATCTGTATCTTAATTGTATATGACAAAAGTTGATCTGAGCCATCAAAAATTATGGGAATGGGAAATATGCTTATGAATGATGTATAAATTCACTACTATTTACTATATCTGTCAGTTTTTAGGCTCTTTTATAGAAAGATAAAGTGAAAATAAGAAACAAACATACAATAACACGGTCAGGTTAAATGAACCCATACTAACAGCAGGTCATGAGAACAGACTCCTTGCATTACTGTTCCTTTCTCAGGCTTGACACATGTAAGGAAGAGAAGAGGCATGTCGAGCTGAAAATTATTTCTTCTTTAGGCTTCTCTGGATATGATGTTACAAGGTCATTATTTCTTACAACAAAGGGCAGATAGATGACAACACTCATGGTGCATGCTGCATGACTACTGGACATGACACTTCAACACAGTGTTATTTAAGCCAAGATCAATTGAGAAAGTAGAAATGGAAGTACAATCCCAGACATCTTTTCTGCACCTAAAATTTGGGTTTATTTGTAGAATATATTTTTCTATATGGCAGATTTATAGAGAAATCACACAGCTCTATTTTAATCTTCAGAGAAAGACTTCATCTGCAAGCACTTCAATCCTTCCTGCACATGTTTTTCAGATGGTGCAGCATGCTGCCTCCGGTGTGCCCTCCTGTACCACTATATCCACCTCCTCCATGATCATTTTGGAATGATTCATTCTTCATCCTTGCATTGATGAATCACTGTGCCCACAATCCACATGTGCATGTCAGAATTAAAGTTTAGAAATTGGGGGAACAAGATGACAATGTTCAGAAGACATGGTGTTACATAAATGTACTCTGGTACTATTTTCATCTGTTTCATCTTTGAAAGTCAACAATGAACAAAACGTTACTGTGTTTGTGTATGAGAAGCAGGCCCTTAGCAGGACACTGTACATATCCTATCTTCAAATTGCCCCCTACTTATTTTTCTAAGGCTACTTGAATTTTTGTTTTATTTATTTATCTGTGAACTAACTGTACTTATTTCCTGTGATTAGTCAAATTCTGTTGTATCAAGCAATGAAGGCACAAGAAAAGGAAAAGACAGACTGCCACCCCTAGCATAAGTAACAACTGTGATCCATCAGACTGCCATAAACCAAGTCAAACCAAATTAATTCAACAGCACTGATGAAACAACTGGAACTTTAAATTGTGTTTTCAAAGCTTCCATGCTCAGGATCTAGTGAACATGTTCAAGAGAGTAAAGAACAAAGTTAAGAGGTATACTCTCTTAAAAATGTCTTTGTCACACAATGAGTTATAGCATATAAAATTATTATTCATACATTCTGTAGTGACTTTCTGCACCCATTTTGATCTCTGGATGACTGTCGAACAAGAAAAATAAGTCAGAAACACCAATGACTCTAACAAGAATAATGTCCAAAAGCCACAGATGAAGTCATGAAGCAATTATTTCTGTAACTACACTTGAACCATTCTGCCGAATGATAAGAAACTTTTGTTTATCACGGACTGGGAGGGACCTCAGGAGTTCTCTGGTTCAATCTCCTGCTCACAGCATGGTCAGCTCTGAGGTCAGACCAGGCAGCTCAGGGCTTCATTTGGTCTGGGATTGGAAACCCTCAAGGACAGAAACTGCACAACATCCTTGGGCAACCTATGCCCCTGCCTGACCACACCCATGGAAAAAAGGCTTCTCCTTATATCCATTATGACCCTCTCTAGTTTCCATTTACATCACTGGTCTCTTACCCTCCTACCCCTGTGTGAACTCTTTGAGGTACTGAGGCTGCCAGTAGGTACTTCCAAAGCCAGCTCTGCTCTAAGCTGAGCATATCTAGTTCCCGCAGTTTCTCCCCACAATACAAATGCTCCAGCTCCCACCATAAGGGTGGGTTCTGCTGAAAAGTCTCCAATTCACTGATGTCTTCCTTGTGTTGTGGGCTCAAAGCTGGATACAGTATGGAGATGTACTCCAGTGAGTGCTGAGCAGGGGAAATAATCACTCTAGATCTGTTCCTGCTCATGCAGTCCAATATTCCATTGTTTGTCTCTACTTCTAGGACACACTGATGGCCAATGTCCAGTTTACTGCCCCTGAAAATCTTAGAGCCTTTCCCATAGACCTGCTCCTCAAGCAGTTGGTCTCCAACCTGAATTATTTGAAGAGGTTCATCTGCCATACATACAGGTTTTTGCATTTGTCCTTGTTGAGAGTCATTAGGTTCTCATTGTACCATTCCTCCACACACTTTAAATTACTCAGGATGGCAACACTGTGTTTAAGGAGCTGCCCCGACCCCTAGTTTGGAGTCATCAGCAACTGTGATGAACAAGTAGTTTGCAAGTTCCTCTACGTCATTAACAGGGGTGTTAAACAAGCCAGGTCCCAGGACAGACCTCTGGACAGACCTCTGTGGTACTCTCATTGTTACTGTCCTCCAGGTAAGATATTTTATCACTGCCCTCTGACCATTCAGCTATGTCTTTATTTATATTATTATCCATCCATTCTGACCACATCATCTTAATATGAATATAAGGATATTGTGGAAAACTCTTTAAAACATTGCAGAACTCAAGCTAAATTATGTTGAGTGCTCTTCCCTTGTCCACAAATTGACACATTTTATTATAAAAAACAATGAGAGTTTTCTTTTACTGCAGAAGGCACGAAGGCAGAATATTTTACTGCAGAAGGCAATTTGATCAGATATGATTTGTATTTCATAAATCAGTTCTATCTATTTCTGGTCACCTTCATGCTCCCAGTGATGCACTCCAAGAGGACTCATTCTGTGTTTTTACTAATGTATGTAAATGCCTGATGGCAGGAAATAAAGGAGGAGCCATGCTCTCCTCAGTGATGTTCAGTGATAGGATAAGAGGCAACAGCCACAAACTGAAATACAGGAAACTCCATTTAAACATAAATAAAACTCCACTTTTTTTGGGAGGTTCAGATTGGTCAAACAGTGAGCAGGTTGCCTGAACAGGTTGTGGAATCTCTGGTCTTGAAGATATGGAAAACCTGACTGTACACAGTTCTGGGTAACCTTCTATAGGTGACTCTGCTTTGAGCAGGGACGATGGGCTGGACCGTCGTCAGAGGTACCTTCCAGCCACAGCCATTCTGTAATTCTGTGATTTTATTCAACCCTCACCCACAAGCAGTTTCTATCCTTGTTCTTGGGGCCTTTCAAAAACTAAAGACCTGTGAGGCCTTGTGATGAGGGCTGAGGTAGAGAAGACATTGAGTATCTCAGCCTTATCTGTGTCCACTGTCACTAAATCAATCATCCTATTCATCTGCAGCTCCACTTGTTTGGCCATTTCCCACCAGAATTTGCTCTTCTGGTTGCTCTTTCTGTCCTCTGTGAACATCACCTCCATCTGAGCTTAGGCTTCCTTAACAGCACTCCTGTATGTCTGGGAAATGTTTTTAAATTCCTCCCTTGTAGCTTGTCCCTGCTTCCACATGCTGCTCCACCACCAAGTCCTTGTTTAGCCACACCAGTGTGCTGACATGCCTTTATTCTCCTGAGTATTGGAATGGATCTTTCTGCCATCAAACACAGTCTATCTTTAAAGAACTACCACCTTTCCTGTGCAACTTGGCTACTCTGATCTGCTTCCCATGGTGTCACATCTAAGAATTCCCTGATCAGTCTGATTGCCTGAAGTCTGAGGGCAGTGCTTTGCTCCAGTCTTTTGCACGCCCCTTGAGATTTTCAATTCAGTGATTTCATGGTTGCTATAAACCATTGTCTTAATAACTTCATCAAGCTCCACATCTGATGATTCACAACCTTTTTCTTTTACTTTCTTCATCTCAGCCAGTAACTGGGTAAGAACTGGGACATTGTCATCAGAATATGATGAAAATAAGATGTTAGAAAACATAAACTAAGAAACTGTTCTGACTGCAGGATCATAAACCGCCTCAGAGGCAGCACTAGAATTGCACATTATAGCATTTAGTCTGAATAATAGATGCAAACCATGAATAGTAAATTTTGAACAAACATTTATAAATCACCTGGTATTGTGAAAGCTTCAAAAACTATTGGCATGTATGAGACTAGTTGTAATTTAAAGAAATATTGGCTTTCTATCTTGCATACCAACTACTTCACTGCTTACAGTGGATTTTCTTGGATTTTCTGAGTCGCTATTTTATTTTCCAAATTAAAAACTGAAACCTGTAAGCTGAATTTGCAATTTGAATTTGGGAGACTTCCATACAGATCAGATAAGAAAGTCAACACACAATCCGAAGTGTTGCATGACCACTGACTTCATACAATACTGAGTCAGAGATTATATTTATACAGAGGTGGTTTTTTCAGGTAAGCAGCTAAAGGGCTAAAGTAGCTATAAAGTTGTTGTTTCCTACAAACGTCTTTTTTATGCAGAACAGGACATAATGGTGGTTCCTGATCCCGACGGAGATTTTTAAAGCCTCGCAGGATGCTGTGTTTGTAGAAGTGAGGTCTGTGACAGTGTGGAAGAACCTCATTGTCCTGGAGTTTTTAGTCCATAACCTAAGAGAACCTGTGTGCTCCCTGCCCCCCCATCCGCGTGGTCTCTGAGAAAGGACACACAGAGACCAACCCAGTGGGAGAGGGACAAACAGAGCACGTTTATTCCTGGTCAAGGATTTTTATAGACTTTGGAGGGAGTTCAAACCCTCCAATGAGGGACAAGGTGGGTGTCTAGCTCTGGGCCAATAGGGGCAGTAGGATTTACATTCAGCTGGGAGAGAGTTTCAGGTAACATGGTGTTGCAATTTCCTCCCACCCCTCAGCTCACAGGGGGGTTTCTGGGAAGAAGAAGGCAGTGACTTAACAAAACAGACACTTCAAACAACATTAAACATCAGTTGTCAAAAACATTATCAGTGGCTGGTTGATTCCAATCACCAGACCATTTCTGGCAGGACTCTTTCCATGCTATAAATTGTGAATTGATTCCCACAAGTTCCATCGTGGAAACTATCCTTCCCTGGATTTCTGTTTCCTTAAAAATGCCATTGTATTATTGAAAAGACAGTTATAAGACCTTTTCCTTTAAAAACTAAAATAATCCCTTTATCTTTTTGACAAGTAAAACCCCGGTGGTGGCTATACTTTTTTTCACTCTGTAGAAGAGAGTGCCTTGCAACCATAACCTGAAAAGAGTCTTAGTGAATATAATTTACACTCTGTGTATTTAATCCTAGCTTTCTTAGAATAGTATTCTACCAACATTTCTAGCAAATAAATATTTGGATTCTGATGGTATTTTCCAAGAAAGAGGTAGCAGGTTTAGGATTTTATTGAAGATTTTCAGTTAAGGACCAGCAAACATATTGAAGATTTTCAGTTAAGGGCCAGCAAATATTTTGGACTCTTGTGTGAATGTGTGAAGAACTTACTAACCCTCAATACCAGCACAAATATTTCCATCTGCACTGTTTTTGTGTCACAGCCTATTATGATTACATACTACACTGTGAATTGAATGCTAATTTCAAACAGTATGAGAGAGCAACACAGAGAATGTCTTTTGACTAATAAAACAGGTTTTTGAATGGTAACATTTCAAATCAAAAATGCAGGCATGTGCTGTATTTGAAGATGTAATAAACCTCCAAGCAGTCAGAATCATCAGAAGAGTCCACTACTGCTTACAAGAATCAAGGTGCTAAATTTGGCTTTGAGTGTACACATGCAATCTTTTCTTGCTGTGTGGGGATTTTTATGTTTATCTCCACTGTACACTGAGATGAGAATACATTTGACAGGTATGAGAAATCAGGTAGATCTTCTTCAAGGAGGTGAATTGAACTGTGTGGAAACTTTCTTCCAAGCAAATATTTAATTAGATGCTCTTATGGTGATGTAATCATTCAGCATCTTTTCTCAGTGACACTGGAATACATGACATAATAGACGACACTAAGGTCCAGAAAAGTGACATGGGCTTTGTCTGCTGAGTGACCCCAAACTTGACTCTCTGATACTCCACAATATGATTTTCGGAGAAACTAGTGTTAAAGGACATTGATGGGCAGCTTCACCATGACAGAGAGAGGGTATGGCAGGGGACAGCTCATGGGGAAAGGATTATAGGAGCCAAGGATGACTTGAAAAGAAGTACTGGAAACAAATCTGTATTGTGCAGGCAGTTTAGGGGAAAAAAAAAAAAAAAGGAAGAAAAAAAAGCATATTAAGCAATTGTTTCCAAATTTCCTCTGAAGTGAAATATCAGTTCAGCTTGTGCTGAAATGCAGCCTCTGAGTAGAAAGCTTTGTCACTGTGGTGCTTTAAAAGTGGTTTCCCAAGTACCACTTATGCTATGAAAAAAGGAAACTGTTTCTAAAAAGGAGGCTTGAAGGCAAAGGGCATTATCAATATCAGGAAACAAACCTTTTTATCTCTATATAGGTGATCTCTTTGTTAGTTCAAACAATTAATCTAATTAACGTTTCACTGAAATGCAGTTCAACTTCTATAGCTTTATTTTCCTGTGTGTACAAAGTTCATTTTATCTTCACATTTGCAACATCTGTTGCCCTTACCAAAATACCATTCCCATCTCCAAATGCAAAGAACCCTCCTGAGTCTATACAATTTTATTATGAACATCTTTTTTTATAAGAAATTTCTTGTGAAAATATGGCACATAGGAATGCATGGCATAGCAGCGACTCAAAGTTAAGAGCCACCATTTAAGAAAATTATATCTAGGAAGAACAGGATATTAAGATTCATTCCATTCTCAGTGAGAGTTTGAACAGTGATTTCATCCTATTTAAATTTATGGAACAGTGTTGCCTGGCTCTGGATTTGATATTCTTCATGTACTATATAAAGTTCAGAACTAGATCAATTGTAATTATCAAGAAGGACTTTTCTTCAAAAGCAGTAACATGTCTATAAACTATCATATTAAATTAGATTTAGCTTATCTAAATTTACATTTTAAACTTTTTTGACAATTAATACTGAACATCATCATTTTTTCATGTGGCAAAGCCATTTAGCACCAAACCAAGATAAAAGACATATACATACAACTGCAATTACTTTATAAGCAGATATCGTTCATCCTGTAGGTAATTCCTACACTGAGTTTTCCAGAGGTGTGGAAACACATTTCAATTATAAACTAGATAAAAGATGGTGGGTTTAGTATCCTTTATGTCGAAAACTTTACTTTTGTGATTGTTTTAAGTAATAACCTTAGCAATATGAAGCATCTGTCACTTTTTATCTTTCCTCACCCAGTGACATTCACTTTGAACTCTGTTCTTCTAAGTAATTTTCCTGGACTTGAAGAAGGATCTGTAGGAACAATTTTTAAAATTCTAAAACTGATTTCAGTAGCAAAAATATGTACATTAAACTGAAAAGCAAGAAGCCTTAAAATCATTAAATTTAAATTTGGAGCCACATTACAGCCTACTGTCTGACATTCCTTCTTAGTCATAGATCCACTTCAGAGAAATAGAGGAATCCAGTTTTTACATATCATTAATTTGAATTTATGAAAGTGAAGAATAGGGCTTGAAATGTTTGATAAGCTTTACAAAATTAGAAACACCACCTCCTAGGGTTTTCCTGTTATTATGTAAGAGAAATGAAAACTTTTATTCAGTTCTCCCTTATTTTTAGATAAACATTCTGAATTTTTGGTTTCACCAGTTGATTTGACAGAACTCCAGAGACAATGATGATATTTCTATAAGACTTTGTGGATGCACAGTGGTTTTAGTGTTTCATTGACAGTAACATCAATGTCAGGCGCCTAATCTCTGCAGCTAACACTCCCCATTCCTTCAGTGGTGACCCACAGAGCAGCACACATTTCAAACCTCTGTGACAAAGTGTTCTCAACCAGCCCTTCTTCATGTGGGTGCCTAGACATATATCTGCACTGGGCATTTGGGGAATTTCTATTGGACTGCTTGGAGAGTCAGTGGGTACTCACATCAGTGAGTGCATTTAGCTGGATTTCAGTTGGACTTTCCCTGTGCATTTAGCTGGATTTCAGTTACTTACTAATCTTCTTGCCTCATATATGCGCTGTAACCATTTTGGTTTTTTCAGCATAAAGCTGAAAAGTGTCTGTGATTGTACTTGTCTTTTCTAGCACAAACAATTTTATACTGTGTGTTTTCTAATGGAACTTCCCAGTGAAGTTGTAATGTTCTCTGAGAGCATGTGGTAAGGTCTTGAAATATTTAGCAGAGTCACTCTCTTCTTGGAATTTGCATAGAACTTGTATCTCAGAAATGAAGCTTCAAGAAAGGGTAAAATGGTTATGAAATTTACTGACCTGACATCAGTTTTTGTATTTCATTCAGGACAATACTACTTCATTATCTTTTGGTGTTGGTGCCTAAATCTTATCTCCCCCTCGATTCAGATTTAGAAGTAAATGTTTTAAAGGATGTAATCTGGTAGGAAGGAGACTCAAGCATGTTCTAACAAAAGTTGTCAAAGATGCCATTATAGTCCATGAGCAATCTCCAAGTAGCCGTTCCCTACTGAAAAAACCCCACCCATTGACAAGACTGTTGGCACTGGGCAGCCCCTTCACCCTCACATTAAATCAGAAGAGTCTGCTTGAGTATCCTTAGGCTGAATCTTCATAGGCTTGGTTGTGATATATTGGTTATGCATTATTGGGAAACATGTTGGTGGGATGTTACACACAATTTTCATGGGCAGATATTGTCTCAGCAAAGTAAATTCTACTTTCTTCTCTTGGAGCAGACAGTACAGATTGGCTTATGATGATAATCTCATCTATTACATGAAAAAGTGTAATAGGAACTGACTTGGATTTCCTTCTTGGATCTGCCATTGATCTGCTGCGTAATAGGAAATCAGTTTTCTCATCTCTTTGTTTGCTTCCTGTTTTCTTTTTCTCCTCTTTTATTCTGTGTTGCATCTGGTCCAAAGGAGCTCCGAGGAGGATTTAGGTTTTTTGACACCATTGTTATTTCTACTAGTTTTGTTCCCAGAGGGGGAAAAAAAAAAAAAGCAAGCAAACAAATTTAAAGCAGAGACAATTCTGTGAAATACTAAAGACAGATTTAATTATAAACTGCTATTTTCCAATATTGATAGTTATTTTAGTTGATAAATATAAATTTCAGTGCTGTAATTAACACAAATATTTCTAAAACAAAAGAAAACAAATAAGAAAGAAACAACAACAAGTAGATAAAGTACTCCTCACTGCCTTTACAGTTCTTTTTAAATAGAAAATGTAATGATAGAGTTCTAAAATTAATGACAACTCCATCTACTTCATATGTTGGGAGTTTTAGAAATACGTTCAGAAAATTTTGCTTAGAATGTCAGGTGCCCATAGATAACCAATCATTCAGTGAGATATTCTACACATCAACCATCTTGTCATGTGGAAGAGAATTTATTTGCTAGAACGGCACAAGAATCATCTTTTGATTTCAAATAAGCTGAAGAGAATAAAATTGTCCTCTTTGAATGTCTCATTAATAGTTTACAGGAAATAACTAAAAGTATCTCTGTCTTCTGTAACAATTGTACTGAAAAAAAGTCGAGGAATTTTGCTGTATTTTTCATTTCTTCCTAAGCAGAGACACAGGACAAGCTTCCTTGTCCCCTATAAACTGATGTTGATATATGAATTATAAATGACAGATGAGTGTCTCAGTTTACAAAGTCATAGCAAAGTTGTCAGGCAAAATTGAAGAAGGCAATACCCACTGTGTAACTGTCCTATGTCTTTGCATACTTGCAATTCAGCCTTACTATTGCTCATAAATAATTTAGGAAGTGAAAAAAACAGTATTTCCAATGTAATTCCTAGTTGTTTCATCATAATTCCTTATACAATTTCTCTGTTATTACAGCAGGCAAGGAAGAGAGTTTGTGAGGGGTGGGGACTACAGTATTTTCTTTTGAAATATAAATAATTGGTGATGGGGAAGACAAGACTATAGAGAAAATTTACCACTTGTATGAGTCTTAGGACTCATATGATGTCTTAGGAGGGACAGACGGTCTTTCAAGTCTTCTCTAAGCTTAATTTCTCATGATTCTTTAAACTTCATACAACATTTTTAGGTATCTGCTCTAGTGGAACTTGAATGTAATTAGGCCTCCAAAGCTGCAACACAAGTTGAAAACTGGTCCTCTTAATTCAGTGACAATTTATGATGGGTCTTCTAGGGGCAGAGACACTTTGGTGCTTAAAGTGCTCCTATGTAACAGAAGTTCTATGTCATGGATATTTCTCTAAAATACATGCACAGAGTAGCACATTTCATGCAACTTCTTACACATATACTTCTTCCCTTGCTCTGTCAGTAAGAGGATCAGAGACTCAAAACCAGAAATTTTCTGCTGCGGAACTTCAATGGAAGCAGTTAACCAGCTTCCAGAAACAAGAGAATATTAACAAATATCCTTTAAAACCAAAAACCTAAATGCAGACGCCCAGTTGCATCTGTTAAATGTTGGCACCCTTGAATATTTTCCTGGATACATGTATAATTGTATAATTCCTTGTAAGTTTTTTTTTGTTTTGTTTGTTTGTTTGTTTGTTTTTGTGGGTTTGGTTTGGTTTGGTTTTTTTGTGAAAATCTTTGGTGTACAATTTTTTTTCCAACAGTTTGTATACTATAGCCTTAATATACCTGTATAACACCTATCATAAATGCTACATCTCTTGATACAAAAATATTTTGTAAGAAGAAAATTTCTATCTACAGTACAGATAGTTTAGGAGGCAGAGGAATTTGAAAATTCTATTCTATTCTATGTGCTTCTTCAAGCACATTGACTTTGACACTGTGAAATATTTGCCATGAGAGCAATGAAAGGAAACAGATAGGCTTTGTGAACTGAAGTGGTACTGTAAATTCACAAAGGAAGTAGATACATAGACAAATTCCATTCACCAGTTTCTCTGTCGTGTGAGGCTGATGTCAGCCTGCAAATACATGAAAATAAAAAACCACAACATATGCCAAATTCTGCAGGCCAGACCTTACTGCCAAAATCACTGATGTCAGCAGCTCTTCTTCAGAGGCCGCTGAGCCTGTAGGAACTGACTTACTCTTCTGGAACAAGAACATTGTAACCTAGGTCCTTCCTGCCCCTTCTGAGATGCTGACATTGGAAAGAACAACTGGCTTTATAACTGTTCACCTGAAGTCCATGGGCAGGGCTCACTTGTCTACTGTAGCCTGTGCTGCTTGTTTGAAATATATGTCAAACATATCACTGATTTTTTGTCAGACTAATGGAACAAGGGAAAGAGCACTAAACCAGGCCTATGCAAACCTATTAGAACCCCAAAGTACAACTGGTACATCAGTAAACCCTTCAGCACATGGAATTTCTCCATCAGAATTCTCAGTATGAAGGAGATTTATAATATGTTATTTTGGCTTGAAAACAACTTCAGCCTCAGGAAAACAAACCAATAAAATCCACTTTCCAATACCATTAAGGCTGAATGAATGTTAAATATTTAGGGAGTGAATAAGCATCAAACAAAGAATTTTGGATTTTTTTTTTCCTCAAATTACCTGTGAATTAAAATTTACTATGGAAGTTGTTTCAGTGAAATAAAAATAATAAAAATCTTCTGCTATCTGATGCCTCTCTTTTTTCACTTCCCTTTCTTTTCTGGTCCACAAGTCTTCCATAATTTCCTACTTTTGGCACTCCTTCTAGTTACTGCTATCTCCTGTTCACTTATTTGTTGCAGACCTGCAGTTAACCTCCTGCACAGTAGCAAAGCCCGATGAGATACATTACAAATTTTTCCCTTGTAGTTCCAGTTAGAGGGTGTTAAGGGGCACAGTCTCACTAAAACCCATAAGCCATTAATAAATAAAGTCATAAGTACAATCAATATTTTTCTATCTTGCCTTGATTTTGGAATCACACAAAATCTGGGAATCACTCACAGAATTATTAATTGTGGAGGCACCTCTTAAATCCTACAGTGGAGCAGTCAGGCAACTTCTCTGGAAGTCAGTGCTGCCACGGGTAATCCCTGCTCTGCTTGGTTCAGATCAAGGCTTTGAACTTAAGTCTGCTACCTCAGTAAACTCAGATGATTCAGGAAATGTGTTGAACTACCTAGTAGAGTTCTTTGTCCAACACTTGATGGTTTTTATTTTGGTTTTGTTCATATTTTTTTTCTCTGGGAAAATCTACCTCTCCCATTCTAGTTTACACAAATACTAAGTTCATCCTAACCATGCTTAGAGGAGATCATTACAGGTCTACCATGGGCTGATAGCATTCCATGAAGAAATAGGGGTTTTTGAAACTTAACCACAGGTTTTTAGTTCTATAATGAATTTCTTTTTAATACGACTAGTTTGTAGACCCATGCATTTACATCTCTTGTCTGTCATAATGGAGCACAATATTGTCACGGTTCGCTAAGGGAAGAAGGAATGGTCCACACAGTGTGGGGCAGGAACAGGTGTGAACAGGTGTGAACACTTTATTAGGGGAGCATGGGACTCTTATAGGGTTCGGTTGGAGGATTCTAGAACTTGGGTGGAGTTAGGGGCAGATCACGACACAAAAGGAAAAGGGAAGGAGGGTTTATAACTTATAAGGGAGAACTGGGGGGTGGATTAGCCTTGTATGGTGGTGCTGCAGTGTAACACCGGCCAGCCTATGGGGTTTTAGGGGTACAAGAACCAATCAGGGGGCTGTAACCAGGGTTCCCAGAACCAATCAGAACAACTGAACATACAAAAGTAATAGAATGGTAAATAGAATGGTAAAACATATCTATCTAGTACATCTCTATCCTAACTGTAACACCTGAACAGTATTAAAAACGTTTAAAAAACAATAGCTCCATGGCAAAGGGTATATAGCTGGTGGTTGTGGCAGTCTCTAGTTAGCAGCAGACAGTTTCATCCATTGGTAAAAATCATCTTCTCCCGATGTCCTGAATCGGCAGTCCCTGACAGGTGCTTCCCCTACAGGTACACAAGATCACCTATGATCACTGAAGGATCCTGATACACGGTCTGCCATGTATACACTGGGTTGAGACCAAGAACTAGGCTCTCTGAGTAAGTCAAGGTCTGCAAAGCAATAGGAGAACTGGATTCAGGCTCTGCTACTACCTTTTCACATCCCTTTCTTCTCAATAGATGCAAAAACTGAGAATGGACTATAAATGTTAAAAATTAGTCCGCAGTCCCCCACAATGTTCCCAAACACGTTCCTTTACATGAAGGTATCCCAGTATAAATCTTCCTAACTGTGTAATAGCTCCCTGTTCCTTTCTGAAAGACAGAAATAAGCATATAATTAATGTTCTGTTGAGCCTATTTTATAGTCCTTATGGTATGCTATCCCAGAGGATAAACTTTCCACTTTACGTAACAGTAAAAAGGAAAGGAAACTACAGTCAGACCTTTAAAAATGTCCATAATTTTCCTTTTCCCTCCAGAAACAAGAACAGAAGTGATGAATATATAGTGGTTATAGTTCACTCTAATTCCTTAAAACAAACAAACAAACCACAAAACCAAAACAAACATAAAGAGGATTTCCTATTTTTTAAATGAAAATAAGTAATAGTGAAATAGTTTTGGTGGAAACTAGAGCAAGAAGGAAGATTCACTCTCATTCATTCTTCACACAGTAAATCTGTTTTGTTACTGAGCAGTGTCAAGCTCAGGATCTTTGCCTGTTTGTCCTCAATCACAAAGCAGAATATTGGAAAATTATATGAGATTCTCATTGCTAGTTTCATATCTAAGGAACATTTCTGCTGAAACTTTCAGGCAGGGAAAAGAAAAAAAAAAAAAAAAAAAAAAAAAGAAACAAACCAAACCCCACACACAATCCAAGACTAGACTAAAAAATACTAAGAATCAAAATTCATCAAAGACTGGACAATCTCAGCTAAAGATGTTGCCAGTAGCCACAGAGATGATGGAATAGTTTAGGCATGTGTCTATATCTATATTTGACTAACATTCCTCAATCTATTATTGACTTATTTTCATTAATACATGTACTGTACATTATACTTCAAAACTGTTCAGGTTATTAAAAACAAAACAAAACAAAACAAAAGAAGAAAAAAAAACCCAACAAAACAAAATCTTCTTGGAAATTATTTGAGAAAATTAGAGCTTTCAAAAAGAAGGGAAATATTTTTAATTTTAAATCTTCTAAATTCATATTTAAAAAGTCTTTCTGAAAACTTACTTCATAGCTAGTTGCAACCACTTTTAAGATAGCTACAATTGAGGAAAGTACCAGCCATTTTTCTTGCAGATTGCAAAGGCAGGGAAGTTAAAAATGCTAGAAGAATAGACAAAAGGAGAAGAGTCTCTTTGTAGAGGTTGCTTTATAAAACTCTTTGTTTTCTCTTCAGAAACCGACTGCGAGGGATTCAACCTTAAATGATGATTTAAAAGAAAATTGTAAATCTTTATGAAACATCAGAATTAAGCATTAAAGGATGCATTGTGGATGACAAAAAGGATGAAGCTGAATGACACCAGACAGGCAGTTATCTAGTAACAGGCTTGATACTGGGGCCAGTCCTATTCAATATCTTTATTGATGTTCTGTTTGTGAGCATTAAGTGCATTTTCAGTAAGTTTGCAGATGACACCAAATAAGATGGAAGTGTTGATCTTCTGGAGGGTAGGAAGGCTCTACAGAGAGATTCTGACAAACTGGATCAATGGGCTGAGGATAAACATGACCAAGTACTGGGCTCTGCACTTGGGATGCAATAACCCCATGCACTGCTACAGGCCGTGGGCAGCGTGGCCTGAGCTGCTCAGCAGAAAGGGTCTTGAGGGTGCTGGTTGACAGCCAGTTGTATGTGAGCTGTCAGTGTGCTCAGGTAACCAAGAAGTAGAATGGCATCTTGTTCTATATCAAGAATAGCGTGACCAGCAGGATTTGGGAAGTGAAAGGAGGTAGCAGTGAGGTGGGGGTCAGTCTCTTCTACCACATCTCAAATGAAAGAACAAGAGGGAATGGCCTCAGGTTGCACCAGGGGAGATTAAGATTAAATATTAGAATTGTTTTGTTCACTGAAAGTGGTTAGGCATTGGAATAAGTTGCTCAGGGATGTGGTGGAGTCACCATCTCTGTGAGTGTTGAAGAAGAGTCTGGATATGGCACTTGGGGGATATGTTGTAGGGGTAGTTATGGTGGTGTGACATTTATTGAGCTAGATGATTTTGAAGGTCTATTCCAAACTTGTGATTTCATTCTCTAGCCACTCCAAACTACTTATCCTCCCTAACCCTGACTGTGCACTCTTCTCAATATGTTAAACTTCAGAATAAGGATGCAGGTTGCTAAAAGTGGTTCCTCTTTGCTGACCTGTCTACATATAGCAGAATCACCACAATAAAACTTTCTTAGAGGACATCTTTTCCTATATTTAGTGGCTGCTGGAAGATGTCAGATATCTTGGCAAACCACTGCCTGTGGATTCTTCAGTCTTAATGAATAGAGTGCAAATGGACAGATATTCCAATTAAATCTAAATATATCTGATGCCATTAATCAGGAAAGAATGAACTGGAAGCAATCCCCAGCCCTCACCCCAATATACATCCAAAACCAAAAGCTCAGCAATTGCTTGCCCAGAACTCATTAATAAAAAATTATATGGATTAGAATCAAGGGAAATGTTGACCTTGAAATTACTGTCTTTGGCTCCTCTTTGGCTGTTTTGTAACTTTTCCAATACTGCAGCATTTTTTCTCCTGTTTCTGGCTGAGGCATAAGCAGTGACATCTGAAGGTCGAAGGTCTAAATGGCACACGCAGATCAAAGCCATGCATTGTAAGGGTTGTACTTGTAAAAAGGCAAAGGTTGATGAATCTCACATGATACATCATCCTCATCTAGCTCTAAAGTACCTCATTTGTTTAGTGATCATCTTGTCATATACACTGTAGATGCACTACTATATTTGTCTACAATGATAGCTCAATCTCATTCTCAAAGTCAATATGGAAACCTATTCAAAAAAAGACAAATGCACAACCAGAGGTTTTCTGTTTTTCTCCTAAATCTATAAGATCATACATAGAGAAATTCACATGAAAGTCAAGAATTTTTTTAATGAAAATGTGTTACATTTTTTTTATCTTGTCTTTCCATTTCTTTGACTTTTCTTTTTACTCTGCATCTTGCACTTGGTTTGTACACATTGCTTAGCTGTCACTGTCCACTGCAAATGAAAAAGGAAATGCTGTCCTTTGACATAGGTGCCTCAAGGTACACAATTTCCAGCTCCTCTTTCTTCCTCCAAATGCCAATGACTTCTGGGTCCCTTAACCTCATATCATCCCATTTTAGTGCTTAGCAATCATATCTCTACCTGAAATCACAATCCTAATTTCCGAACATACTATCAGCACACTCTAACTACTAACTTTTAACTGCTCAAATGGCACAAGAAGCATCTTCAGTAAGACCCTTTTTCTGGACTCAGGTAGGTGATATTTCTAGTCCCTCTCCTTTGTGAAGTCTGGCACTGGTTTGTGGAAGAGAGAGGAGCGCATCATATTGCTATTTCCCACGCTGTTCACAAGAGCAGAGTGTGAAATAGGTTAAACTGCTGGGCATTTTTGAGTCCCTTCTTTCATACTGTAAAGCTGATGTTGTCTTTATTTCTCTTGCCCCAAATACATTTGGTTGTTGAGAAAAAAAGAAACACTGTCTGCTTCTGTTATCATAATGAACAAAAATATCCAAGGCAAGGTGTTTTCCTGAAGGCAGAGCTGCAACTTGCCAAAAAGTTGTTAATTCTTTCATCACTGTGGAACTCTTGGCCCTTTCCCCAGTCAGAAGAAGCTTATTGGCTGAGGAAAAAAGTCAGTGACAATTCTGTAACTCATAGTTTCCAGAATTTAAATATTCCATGACCATTATGAGAAGAAATTATTTGTTCCATTGTCTTAAGAAAACAGCCTAAACCTGAAATGGAGGGAAATGCTCATTAACTTCTATGAGGGAAAGCACTGGAGTGGAGACCATCATCACTGCCAGAGGCTTCAGAAATACTGCAGTGAGAGGAGGCAACACATATTTTAGAGTTATGGACAAAATGGACAAAGCAGCACAAACTTTCCACCATTTTGTAGACCAGATCATTGTGTGATCATCTGGAGCAAGTCAGGAAGGCATGTTTTCTTCACTCTCTACAGACGAAAGTGGAAATACTCCTCCCCTAGTATGCCTATAATGCACTTTGCTTTTAAATTAATGTATTTGGCAGGTAGTTAACCTGAACACAAAATCTGTGTGTGGAAGTCTTCTGAGGTTGGAAGCATGACTTCTGAGACACAAAGAAAGCAAATTTGCCATTTGGACTGACCATCTGGGAACATGAGCACCAACCCAGTCATAATCTCTTGGAGAGGAGCCACAGCTAGTAGGATGACCCTTTCTCCCTGAGATGCCCATAGAAGGCCCTGCAAGAAAGCATCTTGTATGGGTGTTATGGGAAAAGGCAAAGATTGGGTCCCAAAATATGAAATCTCACAAGACCTTAAGAATTGCATAGACATAATTTTACTCTCTGTGTATTCCATATATGTGTTTTGTGAGATGCTTTCTAGCAACATAAAGGTTACCTAGACAGCAATCTTGAAGAAATATTCAGTACAGGAAAGCTGTGCTTACGTTTCTGAGGTTTCTTTTCAACATAGTGTCAGAGGAAGCTCTATATCTGTCATTTCCTTTTTCTACTTATTTGCTTATATATATACATATATATGTATTTTCCCCCTACTAATTATTCTGAGGACAGAAAAAAGGTGATAATCTGAACATGCTGCATGATTTTACCATGAGTCCATTAGCCCAAAAATGGATGGACAGTCCATTTCACAGAAAAATTTGATCTGACATTATTCATTAACCACGTCTTGTTGCACTGGATCAAGATGTTGCTGATTTTAATTTACAAAGAGGGGTGGGTTTTGTTTTGTTTTGTTTTGTGTTTTGTTTGTTTGTTTCTATTTATTTTATCCTTCTCTCTATGCTACTTGATTTAGATGAAACAGGGCATAGTGAAATCAGTACTTATGTTACTTTGTTTATTATGGTGATGTTTGACTTAAATTTAAGCCTTTTTCCTTTGAAAGTTAGTCAGAGAACTTATTCTCTCTTTGTGAAAAAGGGATGACATACTAAGAAAATTATTTTTCACAGGAAGATGTATGATGTCAACACATGTTCTGTGATGCACAATAAAATAAAACTCCAAGATGTTAAAATTACCAACAAAATTATGAGTGAAGATTGTCTTATTTGAAATGGCTACATCACTGAAACGTTTTACTTAAATCTGATTTTGGGGGGGTTTTTTTGGCAAAAATGTGGGTTTTTTGGTTTTCTGGGGGNTGTTTGTTTTTTTCCAAAATACCCCCCCCCATTCCTTTCCAAAATCCTTGAGATATGATTCATTTCATGGTTTAATTAAGATCATGAATGTGCAAACACTTTAAATTTTTTTTTGTATGTTTGTTTTAAAAATTGACTATGTTTTTCTGGGCAAACAGTCATTTTAAAGGAAAAATTCCTAATCAGATTCATTATAGTATCCAGGATGCATTATTCCTACCTTTATGTTTTATCAGTCAAACTAACTTGCTTAGAGTGCTTTCATGTTAAACAAATGACCTGTGCCTATTAGTTGGAATCCACCCTCTGAAACCATTCCCATAGATGTCATACTGGGGATGTAATAACCAGTTCTGCTAGGACTTGTACTATTTTAAGCAAGTTCAGTTCATAAGTTGCTTTCCTTCCTTACTGTATGGATTAGGACCTGACCATATTTCCACTATATGAATTTTAAATGACACAGTAAAGATGAACATGACTCTGAATTATAGGATACAGCACAAAACCACTTGGCAGAGTGTCTTTGAAATATGTATAATTTCCTGCTTTTTATGCTTGAAAACTGCAGTCAGCATAGTCTCCATATGTTTCTCTGTTACATATGCAGGGCATGATGTATAATTCCAACTTCAATTTAGAAGTGTTCTGCTAATAAAGGATAATGAGATATCATAATATAGCATTATAATTTATGAATAGGCATGAAATAAAGGTTTGCAAAAGAAATGAAACAAACAAGTGAGCCAACAACAGCAACAACAAAAATCCTTCTTCTATAACTTTGGCCTCCATGGTTTATCCTTGAAATTAAATCAAAATCATGGAAAGCACTAATATTGGAACATTGTAAACCAGCTGTTTCTAACAGCTGACTAATTAGTCTGTATACCCAGGAAATCAAAAATATTTGTTACTGCTTAGGCAAAGTAATCCTACAGGAATTTGCAATGTCAGTACAATAAACTTTGCTTGAAATAGGGGGGTTTGTCCTGCTTGAGGCAGCAGCTCTGCAAGGTGTGATGGAGGGTAGAGAGGACCCAGCCCACACTTGAGTTGCACCGTTTCACTTATCATCATCCTACCAGCTCTCCACAACTGCTTTGGACACGTAGGAGCAAATCTCCAAGGTCCCAAAGGCCTCCTTACTCATATCTTTACCTGAGGCTGGAAAACAGGAAGGGGGAAGGGAATGCATGCTAACTGGAACTTGCTACATAAAAGTATATTTCTGTGGCCCCAGCAACATACTTAATATTTTACATATCAAACAAATCTTTATTATCTGACACAAGTTAATCCCTGCCTGGAAACCTAGAAGTGACAGGAAAGGATTTGATGTTGCAGCTTAATCTGTAGTAATGATGGTGCCCATGGCTATCTATAACTTATACAGTGCAGATCCTTCTTGCACATGTATTTTTTTCTTGAACACACCAGAAAGTTACCCAATTGCCTATACTGTAATACTTTTGTCATAATTTGGGATGGCTCAGGGCTGCAGAAGCGAGGCTGAACGTGAAACATTGCTACAGTTGAGTTTTGACTGTCTTTGGTGATACATTGTAATGAAGGGTTTGTGCATGGTTGTGTTGTGACCAAGAGACAGGCCCACCCCCAGGACTCTCCTCCACCCCAGTGCACTGGCAGGTGAAAAGCCTGAAAAGGTGTAAACTCAGACTGAACTTGCTGGAGGTCTCTCCTACCCTTTGGACCCATGTGTTCCTCCAGGGAACTGGAGATGACAGAGGGGAGTAGTGCTTTCCTGGGTCTAGATCCCTTGTGGACTTGGGATCTGATTATGATGATCTGTGACACTTTTGGAATGAAAAACAAACTTTGTCCCACAACACCCAGTGACTCTGAGTTCTGGACTGATTGATAACCTCTGGGGCTAGTATTGTTTTCTGTTCTACATTGGTACAGACCCTGTCCAAATGGGGTTCCAGTACATAACTGAGATCTCAATGCACAAGCGAAATGCAAATGAATAAGAATTGTGGTCTTCATTGCCTGGGACAATTGCTTGGGAAAGTGTTGACTCTGCAGTTGTGCACACTCAGGTAGATCTTCAGTCCTGACTGTGCCAATATTAAGACAGCTAAGGAATGAGGCAACAGATCCCTCACTGACTGCTCCTCCCAAGGAGGACAGAGAGCAGTGGGAATCCCCTCTTTAAAGCCAGATGGAACATAGTCAAGTAACAGTTTGGAAAGGTGGGGTTGCCAAGAAAACTATAAGAAAGGGCAAAAGTCTCCAGATGTCTGTGTGACAGAACTTGTAACACTGTCTGTGGCTGCACTGAAAATGAAGTTATGAGGTAATTTGGAACTACCACTGTTACAGAAAGCCTTTATGAGTACATAAATATATGTGACCAGTGACCCTAACCAGTAAGGACAAGACAGCCTTCATTGTACAGCTGAGACGTGGTTCTGTTTTGGCCTTCCCATGGTGGGATCCAAGATACAGTAAGAATGGTCCACCAGTAATTCTCCCTCTGTTATGGAAGATTTTTGTCCTTAGAGCAGAGTAATACAGATAGCAAACATTAACTACAGAAACAGTTATATAAAAGTAGCTGCTCTTTCACTGAGAAAAATTATTTCAGAAAACATTATCAAATATAACCTATTAAGATAGACAGTGACCACAAAGCAAATGTCCTTCCCACATTTTCTTTAGGTTCCCTATTACATAGTTCCAGGTCTGTTAAATTACATGCTGTCTTGCTGAGTAATGTTTACTCTGTTCATAAAACTAGTGGAAAAGAGGGGGAAAAAAATCACTCTTTCAGTCTTATTTTTAGCCCTGCTGGGAATTCTCAAGTTATAGAGGAATCATAGTTCTTCTTCTCAACTGGAAGTTATCTATGGTAATTTTGTGAATTATTTTTGTAAATTTGAACATTACATTAAGAGAATTAAACATCTGCAACACAGTGAGATGAGCTTCTTGCATTTAACCAGTGTACAATGATAAGAAAAAACCAAAACAGTTCAAATTTAAGACAGTATTAAAAGAGTAGAACAATTACCTTTATGTGATGGACTTAAGTGCCATAATTTGTAGTCGAGATAGCAGAGCCTTCATCACCACAAAATGCAACCAAGCAGTAAAACAATAGAAAACATTCAAATAACATTTTAGCAGTGGTTAAATGGATCCTTTGTAACAAAACAAAATACAGCCTGGTAAAACCAATGCTGGTGCAAATGTGTCTCTACAGGTACAGCAGAAGAAATGAATCTAACTCAGAATGGGATTGCAAGTTAGAATAACAATTTAATAAAAGATCACAAAATACACTGTTACAGATGGAAAAATTTGTTTGTGCCACAAAAACAGATGTACAGCTCAGCAAAGTGGGGCATGAGCGGAATGGAGCTCACCAACCCCTGTGCTGAACACTATGTAGCCCCAAGAAACCTGCTGGTGAAAATGATGGTTGCAGTCTGGTGGCAATCTCAGTCCAGTCAAGGTTCTGGTCCTCCTCTGGATCTGAAGAGAGCTTCCAGTCCCAAAACCCCAAGCTTATATCTCCTTGGGTTCAGATGGGAATGTCCAGTCCCTCCCCCAGGGTGGAGAGTTTCACAATGGGTGATTTACTCTGTGAGGTGAATAATGGCATCTTTTTGGCATCCCTAATGGCCCATCTGCAGACATGACCCCTCAGGTGGGTGTGAGGGCAGGAGAACTTCTTTATCCCACTGAATTTCCTAAGGACCCAGCTTGTAGCCTGAGGGGTTGGGTGTACCTTAGACAGCTGCGGCAAATGGGCCATTGTGAGCAGTTCATGAGAAAAACGACATAGAAGGTTTAGAATACACACCCACACAGTGACAAACTGATTCTGGCTACTATAATCAGGACACTCCTTTAAACACTTCAGAAGCAAAGGGCATTTTACTTCTACTGTTGCAACTTAATGGAAATTTTTTTTATCAAAATGATATTGCATGAGAAATGTTGATTTGCTAAAATTTTTGTAATGATTTGAAAAAAATCTGTTTGAAATGTCTTAGATTAGTGGAAGTCCTATAAAATGCTTAAAAGGATTAGCCAGACTTTCTAATTGAAAGATGGAGTCTTTAGTCATGGGTGAGTTGATTTGATTGACAGGTCTCTTAGCTGATGACCATAGAAAAGCAAGTTTCTTTAGACCTGCATGTTTTACTTAGCAATAAGTATCTAATAACCCTTTAGAATTAATCTGCCAAATTTATATTCCAGTTCTATAATACCCCATATTATGTCTATCTTCTCTGTTTCTCTTCTATTATAAATGATAATAGATTTTGAATTATTCTATAGAAAATCAGATATGAACATAATTTTAAAATGGAAAATCAGGTGTCCTTATTATTGTGTGCCAGAGCTAGTGCTCATAATGACTTTTTCACCTGATGACACAGTTGTGTCTCTGCAATGGTGGTGGTGGGTTCTCTAGGACACAGCTACTAATCAGGGGTGGGATGGCCCTTTAGCATCCAATCTCATAAACTGAGGGCTTGAAGTATAAGATTCAAACCTTGAATTAGACCTTGGAGGGCCATGACTAGAGAAAACTAAGTGAAGCAGCATTAATACACATGAACAGTGTGTTCATCTGCAGAGAACTTGTTCCTTTTCCTGTTCAGTGTAATCATTTTTGCTTATAAAAGTAGAGGCAGACAAGAGACCTCATGAGATCTTTAATTCCAAGTATGATTTTCTTCCATTCTGGTTGCTCAACACATTAAGTAGAGCAGATTTTGCATAGTATGCATCAGAACTGAGGGCAAGGTCCAAGAACTAGCAAGAGAAAAATGTGTGAGAGGCAATATTTTCCACTTCCTGGCTCCTATCTGAAGTGCCAGCTCAGAATAAGGCCTGAAATTAGTACCTTATGCCGCAACAAAATGCCTTCAATAAAGTGCCCAGTATCTATTCACCTCTGTGTGTTATAGTCTCCTGGCTTCCTCTGAGTTTCTGTCACTCAGCCTAAAATTTGGGAAATAAAAATACAGGCTGACAAAGACCCCTTGAAAGCTGTTTCACTTCTGACTATGGCCATCCCTTGATTGGACTTTAAATAGGGTATCTGGAAATACTTTCCTCTAAACTTTTCTTTTAAATGACCTACTTGAGAGGCTCCACTGTACCTTGGCACCATTTATTACAATGTGTCATGATCCCTATAGAGAGAACATTTTCCCTAATATTTAACCCAGGTCTCCTTTGTCACAGGTTGTGACGTTTTCTAGTTGTGCTGTCCCTCATAGACACAGTGACCAACTGATCACTGTCTTCTGTTTAAATCCTTCATACAAATTAGAAGAGACCTTTATGCCCTCTCTAAGATAAACTCTAGTTTTTCAGTCTTTTCCAACTGGCTGTGCTTTCTTAGACTATTATTCTTTCTAATTTCTGCTAAACTCACTATGTTTGTAATTTTTCTTAAAGGTAGAATGTTAAAAAATATGGGGAAATTTCAGGAAAAATTAGTATAATCTTTATTTGAAAGAATAGAAGCATTTAGGTTTAGCAATTAATTTAGAAGAACCTCAGCTCTGAAACTTGTCCTTGTTAAATCATATTCAATGTCACAAATATTTACATAAGCAAGGATAATTAGTACATCTGTAATCACATTTACTGGCAGGCTATGAAAGACCTGAATGCTTCAACTTTAGCCCTTTAATCTAAAGTAAAGAATAAGTCAATGTTATGTAATCTAAACTATAAATACTGAACACAAAATTACCAATTAATGTTAGGTACTAATAGGTCTCTAGGAATAATAACGATAAAAAATTACAGCTTTCTAATTTTAAGCAAAGTTATTAACTAAGAGCTGAGTTTGTAGAATCTTCATTAGAACATCACCTCATTTTTTTTTTTCAGCATGTGTTTGCACTGTGAATAATAAACAAATATTGACTAACTCTGAATAGAACAAGAGTAAAATTTTTACAGCAGCAAATATTGTTCCTGGGACTACCACACAGACCTTGAAAATAAAAGAAATGCATTATCAAGAGAACAATTTCTCCTGATGACAATTTTTGTTTTACTTCAGGAACTATGCCCTTCATGTCCTAGTTCTTGATGTCGAATACTGTACCTGTATTTTGTGAACCCCTTTCGTTTTAAGATTATAAACAAATAGACCTCTGAAACAGACAATGTTGGCCAAGTCATTCCTTTAGGGGATTATTTTAGACAGCTGCACAGCGAATAAGCAGAGTGAGGTTTATTTACACACAGTCATTGAAGCATTCATTCCACTGATTTGTAGGACAGCAAAAGGTCTTTGACACACAGACCCAGCAATTTTGAGCTGAAGTTGAAAGAGAGAATTTTCTATCCTGACCACCCCCAGTCCCAAAGGTATTAAAAAAAATCACTTGAAGGATTTTTTGCCAAAACAGATAGATAGATACAGTACAAACCTACATCCTGGATAATATTGATCTCTCACACTGAGTCTCCATTTGTCATACTGTAATCATAATAAGTATTTGCAAAAGTCTTAATAATAATGTATTTTGACATTGTTTCTGTAAAAGTAAAACATGCAAACTTGTTTTTAACTAATCTGTGAGGGCAGTGCTGTGACTGATGCCACCAAAGGTTTTCATAGTGAAATGGGCTAAATGTTAAATGTGCTGGCTTGGGGAGACCAAAATAGGGTCTAATTTTCATAACCATTGAACATATTCTGATCTCATTGAAATGTTTTATTGATATTCAACATTTCTTATTTACCTTAATTTTTATATATATATATATATACAAATATACCTCTGCATATGCAAGCTCTCACATATAGGTATTTCCAGATAGTTCTAGGTCTTATAGTAAGATGAAACCTACAGGTTCTGGAGGTGCCTATTTCTGTTGGAGGTCACAATCAGCTTGTGTTGGAATACTATCAATGCAACTCTAAATGCAACTAAAAAGAAAAACACAGAAATGTCAGCAAAAATTATGTCAAGATATCTGTGGAAGGAATAGGCTCTCAATTTCAAAATCATTCAGTTCAGAAGCATTACCGTAATCAGGTACCATTACGGTAAATGGTACATTTTCCCTTGATATATTACTAGTCAAAGGGAGAAAAAAATGCTTAAACTCTCTTCTAAAGGTTAAAAACATACTTATTTTAGTTCAGAAGAAAAAAAACACCAACCTAACAAAAAAATTCCTATTCTATTTTATGAGAACAGATTCCTTCAGTTTCCTTCATACCTTATACATTCCAACTTCTGAAGTCACCACTGCAAAGATATCAAATAGAAAATATTCTAGGAAATTTAAAAACTATTTGGATAAGATATGAAAAATGAATAGTCTATTCCCAAACCTTCTAATTTTCAAGACTCTCAGATCTGAAAGATCAACACTGGTATTTATGTGTTATTCTAGATCAGGTTCAAATATATAAATGAAGTTTATGATTAGCCAGTTGTGGCAATTTTAATGTTTTTCACAATAATGTCCTAGAGATTGTAACTCCAAATGCCAGAGCTTTTCAGAATTTAATGCAAATAATTGAAATATTCTATGGAATTAAACCCCGGTTTCCACACCTTGCAAATAGAGTGATTTATATTATTTAGCTGTTCTTCTCTCAACGGAAAAGTATTTATTTTCCTTTGAAAAACATTCAATTGTACTTCTACATAATTCTGAGAGGAAATAAATTGCATTTAGTAAATAACTGCATTCTGTTTTCTCTCTACCTCACTGTACTATCCTGATACCACTTCTGATCCTATTCTGAGCTCAACCTTTGGCTAGTCAAACCTACTGAAAAAAGTAGTAGAAGACATGGAAACATGAACTACAATATTTTTCAGATCTGTGTTTACACACATATGTGTCAGCCTTGATATGGTCAGCTACTGCAGTTCTTCAAGGACTCATAATTCATTGGTTGCTAACAGAGGATCTGAAGAATCAGTTCTAATCAAAGTCCAAAGTAGAGAATAAGCCATACCTTTTCACTTTCCTTCCTTTCACTCTTTCTCACCTAAATTCAGCTTCCAAGTACAAATATTGCATAATTGTTATATATTATTCCCAGAAAATGCATTTAAGAGTATAAAAACTTGCAAAATGAAATGTAAAACATTATTAAAGGCATGTCAGATATACAAGTGCAAACAAACAGCTATAATTTGAAAACAACACATATACACTAATGAAGTGCTCAGCGTGTACTAAGCCACCACTGTCTAGTCCTTCATCTTGATATCACTGGAGTGAGCTAGTGATATCTATATCTGTCATAAATTTATTCTTTATACTCAATCAAGTCTATGATGGCTTTGTTGAAATACATTTGTTCGAAGAAATGTTGACTCCATTCATGACTTTCTATTTCATTTTGACTCAGAGTGCCTTTTCCTTTGGGCAGAGCCTTGTATAAGACATTTATTGGGAAACCCAAATTGTTTCAAAGGCTATTATGTTGATCCATGGATAATGTTGGATAATTTACTACAGCTGTTAGACAAAGAAAGAAGCTCAGGAGGAGAAGTGAATATTGTGCAAAATATTTAAATGGAATGACCCCTGATTTTGGGAAAAAATATTAGAGCAAGAGATATTAGACACAAGGAGTAAAGAATTAAGGAGAGTAATTTATGCCAGTCAGCCGTTTGTACACTGTTATTAAACTAACATAATACCTATTTAATGAGATTGCTAGTTTGACTTGTAAAGGTAGCAGTCCTCATAGAATACAAATGCTTATATATAGACCTCTGCTAGGAATTGTGCTTGAGTTAGCATGACATGTGGATTGACAAAAAAAAGCATGAGAAAACTAACAGGTTCAGATTAGATATATCAAATAAATTGCTGACTTGTATCTACTTTTAACCTGTAAAGAGAGAATCATCTTTGGGTATATGGTTTGCAGCAGGGCACACAGAGATCCTTGGTCCAAGCAATGAATTCTTTCAAATCAACATTAAAGAAAAGAGAATGCAATTATGGGTCAAATTTACAGATTAACAAATATAGGGGAAAGGTAAAAGAAGGGTCATCTCTGTAGAAAAAAATGGATTACTTGTTTGCCTTGACATAATTTAGTGCAGTTAAGAAAATACTGCACTATTTATAGACTATCAATGCTATCAAAAGCAATTAAAAATCTAATGAAAATATAATTCTAAAAACAATCTAGTTATGGTATTTATACTATTGTTACGCGTTTAAAGGCATATAAGAATCTTAAGTAACTTTTATATCACTGTGTCTTGAAGCATCTTATGACATTGTAGAATCATAAAGTCATTCAGACTGGAAGGGACCTCAGGCGGTCCCTAGTCCAATCTCCTGTTCACAGCAGGGTCATCTATTAGGTCAGAACACGTTGATCCAGGTGGGGCATGAAAGCCCTCAAGTTCAGAGACTGCACAATCTGGGCAGCCTTTGCCACTATCTGTCATCATGGGAAAAATCTTCTCCGTTCAGCCTGACCTGATTTTTGAAGTTAGCCAGTTTGTTCGTCATCCTGGCACCATGTACTGCTCTGTACTGCATGGCTCCTTCTTCTCATTATTTCCTTGAAGTTCTGGTTCAAGGTGTTGGGTCTTTTCATTGCAATATAACGTACATAATTCTGTATATAATACATAGTTACTTTGCTTAAATACTAAAGGAAGAGGCCTTGAGTTGGTAATCATCATGGTCACTGGTATTTATTAAGGATTTTGGTGACACCTATCCATAGTATCTGTAAACAGTCATGTTAATTTAACACTAAACAACCTCATAGGTAAACACCGACAGAGCTATCTGCATATTTTAAAAAAGAAAAGTTAAGCTATGACCTGGTAACAGAAGGACAAAATATGGATGTCTTCTTTGATCTAGCAGACTACCAAAAAGCCCAGGGCTGAATGTTTAAACCATGCCAATTCATGCCAGAAATAATATGTACACTTTTAACACTGGAGATAAATAATGTTTTGGATAATCTTCTTGAGGTGGAAATATTAAACAAGACTGAATGCCTTCTCCCCTGAAATATATACTCTGCTTCAAGCAGGAACTAAATGAGGAGCATCTGGTGGCTTGTATTAAGCAGCGGGTCGGGCTAGATGATCACAATGGTCCCTTCTGGCCTTAACATCTATGAATCTAAGTGGAACGTAGCACTGGGAGAACTCAAATCCCCTCACAGATTTAATAAAATCCAAGAGCACATGACTGACCCAGAGGCAATTTTGAGAGTTTCTAGCATGACTGACTGCTGATAATGTAGAGTTCTGCCAAGTGGCCAGGCACCAGCACTGATAGGACATATTTTACAACCTGACATGTGGGATTTCAGGTAGCTGTGTGCATCACATGCAGCAAAGCTAATGACTTGAGCAGAGAAACTCTAGGTTACTAGGAAAGTGATTCTTTTAAAGAAACAAAAACAGAAAAATCAGTTTGTCTAATTTTATCTCTTTCAAAATTACAGAATAGAATTCATTATTGAGAATTGCGGTTGGTTTTTTCTTTTGTGGGTTTTTGTTGTTGTTGTTGAGTATTTTTGGGATTTTTTTTTTAGTTTTTTTTTAAATTATTGTCATGGTTTAAGTATCCAGCAACTAAGCCCCATACAGCCATTTTCTCACTCCCTTGGGTGGGATGAGGAGAGAACTGAAAGACTAAAAGTGAACACACTCATAGTGGCATTCTTCTAAATAAATATCTTGTAGTTATAGACACTGCTTATCAAATTTATTCATATTCTAACACTGCTATGTATTTTGAATTTTTAGCTGAAAACCTTATTAATAATTCTGCAGTAAAAAAAAAACAGAGAAGCCATTAAGGAGGAAGAAGACATAGCTACAGCTAATAGAGTGTCTGAGACTGGGTTTTTCATTTCCATATCTCTGTACACTATGCGTGAGTCAATTTTATTGTTTAATAGTAACTTTTTTTTTTTTAACCAACTCTATTCATTTCTTGTACACTGGAAACACTTCACTAATTTCCATATATTTATCTCTCATTTACAATGAGATCAGTCCCAGAGATAAAGGATGAAACTGATTTCATCTAAATTTAAAAACACACAGCATAAAAGTCTGTTTTTTTGGTTTAGTCATCCTAGGCTCCTTCAGAAGTCAATAAAGAAAAATTAGCACTTCTGCAGTGTGATTTGTCTGATCTCTGTAAATGTATATTTGAGAATGAGAACAATTTTTCAAGTTTTCAATTTTTCCCTTCAGTCTGGAAAACAGACAACACAGAGAAAGGATGTGAAATGCAAGAGTTACAAAATCATGAATGGCCTGAAAAAAAAGTGAAATGAGATCTGCTGTTCAGTGCTTCTAAAAAAAATAAATTAGAAATAGAAAACATTAAACAAAGATGACTGCCACTTCATTAAATCAACGACACTGAAAATGAACAAAATGAAGCAGAGTGAGAAATAGATCTATGGAACTCTATGCCAAAAGACTACTTAAATTGTGTGTGGGTGTTAAAAGAAGGTTGTACAAGTAGATGTAAAATAAATAATTTTCAAGTTTCTAAAAGCTCAAAATCATATGCACAACATGAAAATCCTTTGAGCTGAAATAGTCAGAGAACAGAAGAGTAATCAGGAAAAGTGCCACATATATGCTTACCCTTCCCTGAGGTAGGTGGACCCCTGGTCAGCCTAAATATGGTTCTGATATGTACATACATTGACTATAATGGATGTAGTGGAGATACTTTGAAAGTTAAAATCTATACTGCTGATGACTGTATTTGATCAGATGAAATCCACAGAGCGCTTCTGAAAACAAAATCAGCTCAGGTTTAAAATAGGGTGTATGTGGGAGAAGATGGAAAATCAGCCAATAAGGAGCTGGATTTAGCATTCTTATAGGCAAACTAACTTCCCACCACAGTTCTGCTTG
>VXAU01000297.1:420-31776 GCA_013399695.1 Formicarius rufipectus | reverse complement strand
ACAAAATGTTATTTATTCCCCCCCCAAAAAAAAAAAAAAAAAAAAAAAAGGACTGCTGCAGGTTAACCACTGTTCACAGTTAAACACCAGCAGGATGAGGGAGAGACATCCAGAAGGGAAAAAGTGAGAAAAAATATTTACATAGCCCATCAGAAGAACCCAATTCTTTTTTATTTACAAAAGGAGATTCATCTGAATAGACACATTAGATTTAAATTAAACTAGATTAATCTCAGCTTCATTTCTGTAAAGGATAAAATTATTTTGTGCTAATATATTTGGAGGATAGGAGGTTGTATGTCTGTATATATCAATGCAGTTACTGAACAGAGGAACTGAGGTCTATTTTGACTATCTTCCTGTCAATACACGACTCTCCTCCAGTTCAGTATTGTATTTAAAAAAAAGTAATATACTTCTCTATGAATGTAGAAGGTATCTCATCAGATTATTTCAACTACTACAACCTCTGTTTCTTTTATCAGATATCTAATATTGCACACATAAAAATGTTCATATTACATCCCTTTTTCTATGACTCCTGCCAGACCTTGTTACACTACTTGACATACACATATCATCATGATTTCTCTATCAACTGCCTTTCCTTTGACCTTACCTGACTACTTTAATGGATGTCCTGTCAAGGAGTAATACTGCCTTTAAGAGCAGAGCAAGAAAACATTGTTTAAAGAGCTCTGCAGAGCTCAGGGCTGTCCCTGTTGTCCATTCTCACAACATTGCCTTGATCTCCTGAGGGATCATAGAGAGAAATGTGAGCCATGTCAGTAGCCATGGGCTGCTGCCCCGTTTGCCTCGCTCTTACCTTTCTCACCTCTCCCCAAAACCTGTGTCAGACACATAAGCTCAGTATAGTCTGTACGATCTGGAACAATGTATCCTATATTATACTATGGAGATACTGCCATAGCAGCCAAGATAAGACACTTTATCCATATCATGCATGCATTTTTTGAGCAGCCAAATTATAGTTTCCTTAAATCAAAAAATAAAATTATGCCAAAATGTGTGGCAACGTTACTCATATCAGATATTCTACAATGGTCACATTGAATTTTTCATACTAGATATCTGATACATTTAACTACAGAAAAGCTTAAAGCAAGTGACAAAAACAGCCCTCCAGACTTTCCATATGTTTTTAAACGAAATGTGGACTGAAGGGGAAAAAAACAAAATAAAAAACCAAAACAACCAAAACAAAAAAACAGAAACCAAAAAAAAACCAAAACAAACAAACAAAACAAAAACAAAAAACACCTTTACAGTATATTTTGAAGGATAGATGACTGTGCCTACTGTAACAAGTCTCAGTGTGTTTAAAAAATGTGCAGCAGCACAGAACATACAGAAATAAATAGGTGATCAGCTAACAGTAAAGCAGAGAGCTTTTTAAAATATTGATTTCACGTATTCAGAGCAAGTTCTTCAACATTGTAGATTGAAAGAAATATAGACCAACAGGCATTTTTTAATAAAACATCTGCATTTCTCATGCTGTTTCATGGAATATATGAAAAAAATCTCTGGAAAATTATTAGACACTATAGACTACATGGAGAGAAAATCTGATGTAAGAAATAGAAGAACACTGAACAGATATGGTGGAAAATATCCTTCAGTGTTTTGCAGTGGCAACCAGTGCAGTCTAGATTTTTTTCTGTATCTCCCTATTTTTCATGAAGTTTGAGTACTAGATGATAAAGAAGCTAATATAATGATTTATGAAGAAATTACAATGCTGAATTTTCTGATGATATTTCCTGGCTCAGCTCTGTGTGTTGATGGTAAACAAAGACCAACCAAACAGCAGGCAAATTAAAACAAAACAGTTTGATGGTTTCATCAGTGAAGGAAAAAAAAAAAAAAAGAGTTTATTATTGTCCCAAAAGGAGTATAACTTCAGAAAGAGAAATATTAAAAGAAATAAGTCAGTTGTCTTATCAAGACTGGAGCTTTGCAATGAAAAAGGTACCATATCAGACATCCAGCAATGATGACCAAATGCTGCTAATAGCTGTAATGGTTTGAAAAGATTTGGAAAAATAGCACACTTAACATTGTCACAAAAATGATTTTTCAAAACTGCCATCTTAATGAGAAAGTTATAAACATTTTCATTAGTGGTTCGAAAGAACTATTAACTAATTCAGAAGCTTTGACTAAAGGAGTTTATAAAAACTTATAGGGGAAGTTCATTATAGTGTAATTTCTAAGGAAAGAAGCCAAATTCTTTAATCATCCATGAAGGAAGAATGGAGATAAATATGTTCAGGATAAGCTTTAAGAATAATATTAGTATGTCCTTTATACCAAGTCGTAATGTGAACACCATTGAGAAGCAGAAGATGAATGAGAGCTAGAAAACATAAGAGAGACAATACAGAAAGGAACTCTGTTCATCAACATGACATTAAAAACCTGGAGACCATCATAAAAATAACTATATGAATTGCAGAAATCAGGGTCCAGCCCACAAATAGGATTGTGTGGAAAATAGACACAACCAAGAAAAAAAAAACCCACAAACTTTTCTTCACTGAAGATGTTTTAAAAGGTTTCAACTCCTCAAGGAGAGCTGAATAATCCATTTAGGCTTTACAACCAGTTTCTCACTATTCATAGTTCAACTGGGCCTGTAGTACTTCCCCAGTATGATGATTATTCTTAAGAAATATCAATCTGCAAATTTGTTTTTAAAAAAACAGCACTAGGAGGGGACACATGAGATTCCTTTATGACCCCTTAGCAGTCTCTATTTAACATACATCTTAGTCAAATTTAAGGAGTCTACAGTGTAATGAAGAGACCTTCTGAGTCAAATTCTCCTTGTTTCCCTTTAGGGACTTTGATCCAGTGTTATTAATGGCACAAGAAATCTGACTGTTAGCATCTAGAGCACAACAAAAGGATCTTATCTACAAAACCATATTGGAACAGGAGCCCATGGTCTCTACTGAAGAACTCTCCTTCTGTTACAAAATGTTGCTATCTTTTTAATCCCACAGTTCTCTAATAAATATATTCAAAATATTGTCCAAAGCTAATGTTTTACTATTTTGTATTTGCTTTTAATTTCAAGTAGTGTATTAAGTATTCTATGTTTACTCTACACCAGTATTTGAACAGGCATTCAGAGATATATGAGGAAAATATGGCTAATCAAGCCTGGCTCATGTTATACAGCTATTTCAACCTGACCTTCAACTGTTCTCTCTGGTCAACCTGTCTCTTCACTGTTCTTCAACTAATGGATTTTTAGCACCACATGTGAAGTGTGGAGTGCGTATCAGCATTTTTTACATTCAGTCTCTCCAGAAAAGAGAAGACAGGAAATAGCAGACTAAAAATACCTAAATGGATTCAGCTGTACAAAAGCAACCTATTCATTTGGACAGGGGAGACTGACCGATAGAGCTAAGCTTGAATGTAGTAAACTGCCAAATTAATTGAAACTATTAAATATATGCATGAAAGGGAACTGACATCCAGTTTATTGTTTGCGGATTTTTGGCCCCTTTAAATTCTGTACAGTGAAAGCTGGCTGAGTCTTCCTGTTTGACTAGAAACAGTCCCTTTTTTCACACTTTATTTTTATTTAACATCTTTATATTTACCACTAGTGGTTTTGGTGTTCCTTGAAGGCCTGCAAACAGATATGGAAAAATACAGTGAGTCTGAGGATGGAGGGAATTCACTGTAAGATTGTCACAATTCCTTTCAGTATCTTTGCATGTAAGAGTATGAATTTTTACAAAGAAATTCACATGAAGTCATGCCCACTCCTCAATTTAAGAGAAACATATCTATGCAATATGGTATAATGTCATACTAAGTAGAGGTACATTTATATTGCATTACCTTTCATTTCAATAACTAGAAATAGGGGTATCACTACTCTCTACACAGACTTTAACTCAGTTCTTTTTCCCATTAATCTCTCTGTAATCTTCCTACCTGCTGACTGTCTATTATCACTACAGTTTAGTTTCAAACCTTAGTCCAGAAAATTTTTCATAGGTAACTTTAAGCATCCAAAAAAAATCTTCCACAGTTCAGTAGCAAAACTCTTATGTGCATTACATGAATGATTGTTGGCTTGCATTGTTAGGCCACTAATATGGGAACTTCAGCAAAATTCCTGGGCAACAAGTACACACAAAGGCAAAGGAGCATGGGCAGTTAATTGTTAACTATTACTGGTAGTTGAAAGATGTCAGTGTGAGTGCTGAGTTTGGGGTCCTCTGTAAAATTCATAGTCTAATTCTGATTACTGCTAAAATCTTTGGAAGATTTAATGTCTCTTTTGGCATGCAGTGACTTGCATTCACTGTCTTAGTTATAGGTCAAAGTGCATGCCAAAGCTTTCATTCAAAAGTATATGCTCAAAGGGATTTGCAGTCCTGCAAAACTCTCATGAAAATTTGTAATAGGAAGCAAAGACCTTAGGATCAAGGCACACAGAATTCAGGTCTATTAACACACTGATCACAGATAATGAAAAATCTGATAAATCATGGATCTTAAAGGCCAAGGGGCCTATTATACAATCTATTCTGATCTCCTATATTGCACAGACTATAACTTTTCACCCAGTAATTTCCTGATCTCTGAATGAGCTAATGCTCTTCTTACAAAAAGAAAAACAGCTTTGCTTTAAACTTTAGTGGCTGATACTCTGTCTGAACCCCCTTGTAGTAGTTCTAGTGTTTAATCACACTGATTGTTTCATAGATGTGGTTGATTTCTACACTCAACATATCTACCATTCTCTGTCAACCTTTGGATGTCAGTATGCCTTTATCACATAGCTCTTTTCTATAAGAATACTTCCCCCAGTACTGTAGTGATCATTTCATGATCACTAAATCTCTTCTTTGATACATCAAATTAACTAGAGGGAAATTCTATAAAGATTTTAAAAAATTTTGTGGGTTTTTTTTCACCTCTGTTCTGACCTCATTTTGTAGGGCTTTTGAAACATTGACTTAATCAGTTTACATGGCACAGTAATTGACCCAGTAACTCTCTACCTAACATTCTCCTTTCATGCCACCTATTACTTCAGCCACCACTGGGGAAAGTGCATGCCAGATGAGTATTACCTTTATTTGTGGTTTCTAGGCATATGGACTTATATCTGGCTTTGAATGAGAAAAGCGCATCAAGGGGCTCTCAGAAACCAATTTTTACACATGATTATTCCTTTTCTCTCAACCAGTTTCACTCAAGTGCAAATTTCATTACAGTTTTATGTTTGCTTCCAGTAAAGTACTTGATTAGCACTGGGCCAAAGAGAGATTCTTCCTGATAGTCATCCAAACTTCATCAGCTGAAGATGCCCATATCCTCCACCAGCTGTCACAATCAAATTAAACCCTGGATCACTTATGTTCTCCATGTATTTCTGCATTCAGATTTAACAGTCAGTCCTCAAGAATAGGGCAGCATACTAAACACTTCATACAATTTATACAGGCTACAGTAATGAACCTTAGACATGAAGGCAAGAATTCATTCTTAGTTTAATTCACATCCAAACAATCTATAAAATAATTATTAGTGTGAATATAATGACAGTAAAACTTACCATTCATATTATCTGATTAACACCTTTCTTTCTCCATAATAATTTAATCTAACTTGATGGAAACAGACTTCCTGCTGTCCCCCTTCTCAGATACTATGCTCACCCTTTCACTTCTGCATCAGATCATAAGTTAGATAAAAGATTTTCCTCAAGAACTGGAGTAGAAGTGAGCCATCTCTGACCCAAGTTCTTCCCTCACTCTTTAAAGAATTGTGATACCGATGTTTTCTTAATTTTAGATCCCTATATTCTTTGGGTATTCTTTTATATTTCTGTAAAAATCACCTTCACTTGTTTTTTGATTGATTATCCCTAAACCCAGTTTTATCCAATTTCTAGGTTGCATTCCATTAATAATCAGGGAATGATCAGTCATTTGTGACTTGCATTTACAGCTCTCTGGCCTTTGATATCATCATGTGCTTGTACTTTCAAGGTCTTAAAATCCTGTCTTTTGAGTGCCCATTGCAATCTTTGTTAGAGCAGCCACCGTGCTGCTTTCAGTTCATACAACTGATATTTTATTAGCTCAGTGTAGTAACACATACATCTTTGTCCTGGGGACATTAATAGCACATTTTACGAAAGTATCAAGGTAGACACTGTGCTCTGATAACTGCTATTAATATCAATCAGTTTTGGCAATAATACTAGTAACTTTTATTATGATACAAACCATAGCTGGAGTTGAGTCTTCTCTTTTCTCTCTCTCTTCATATATACACTCTGTCTTTCACAGATACGCACAATCTTATTTTGGCAACATTTGGAGTCAGTTCTGGTCTGGTAGGAAGTTCGTGTAAGTTCATTTACTGTAGACTACCTTCCTGACATAAGGGCTCATTACAGGTAATGAAGCAAATTCTCTCCTATGAACTTGTAATTGTTCTGGCATTATTTCTCCCTGAAAGTGACTGAAAAGAATAAGTGAACTTGTTCAGTTCCTGATAACTAATAAAGATATCTGATTGTTTGGTGGGCTCTATATCAGGTTGCTTGGGGGAAAAAAAACAAAACCAAAACCAAAACAAAAAAAAAAACAAAACAAAAACACAACAACAAAACCAAACCAAACAAAACAAAAAACTAACCAACCAAAAACAAATGAACAAACAAACAAAAAACCAAACCAACAAACAAAAAAACCCCAACCAAACAAAAAAAGCTAGGCTGACATTCTAGCTGCTGTACTTGTCCTCATACACACTCAAAATGTATATATGACAGCAACACTAACAGTCTGAGACTAACTTGTCTTTTACAGGCTGACTTTATCCTCTGATCACAGCATAATGCTTTCATGGCTAAGACAGAAAGATTTCTGATGAGTGTTACATTTCAGTGAGATCCAAAAACCACTCTTAGAATAGCTCTTGTCAATGGATCTAATTCTAAATGCTACAGTCCTCACCAAAGTCAGTGGAAAAGGAAAATGAGAGAATTGTCTTGCATGGTAGCGATTGAATATATATATATAGCATGTCCTCTTAGTAAATATCTTTAAAGCAAACTGCATTGCAGCTATATGTCTAGTTGCAATTTCTGAAAAACATATTGCACTATATATTTGTGATATGCAATGCATGCACTTATTTTGAGTGCCCAACAGCATTTAGCAGAGAGTGAAATATTTCTACCAAACACAATGAATCTAGAAAATCTGTTTTTCTTAGGAAGAGTGAACTTTTCCTTGGTAACTACGTATTGATGAACAAAATTAAATGGTTATAAATTAGTACAAATTGTGTGAGTTTTTGAAGGATGAAATTTACAGGAATTTACCCATTTCATCCAAATTTCTCTTTCAAATGACCAAGAATCATTTCCAAAGAAAAAGAGTAGTTTCATACAGAGATGATAAGGATTTCCAAGGAGGTTGACTCAATCTCCAAACCTGTCGCAACTTTACTGTACAACCTAGTCATTCAGAAACAATTGGACCAAACCTAGCTGTGAAGAAGCATTGTTAACAGAGATAAAGATATCAAGCTGCCTTTAGAGTCAGTGGAGAGAAAAAGATGGTTTTAATGTGTGAGTTCTCCAATCTTAGATACTTTGTTGATGTTGAGGAGAATGTCTGTTTTTCGTTTCTGATTTAAAAGGGACTCTAAAGTCATTGGTTTACATGTGGATACCTATACCTTGAACAACTACACCTGTTTCAACGAGCCCTGCCACTTTTGTATTTGTGCCTTATTTTCTGCATAGAAATTGAGAATAACTGTTATTTTTACAGTTGCTTGCTTTTTCCTGCATCTGTTCCTAAGATAAGGCATTCTCTCATTTTTTATACAAATAAAGTTTCAATATGGAACAGTTAAACCGTTACACTGGTATGACCATGTTGAAATTTTTAACAAATAAATCTCTAAATCAATATTAATAAATTGTTTTCCTGATCCAAACTGGGATTTCTATTTTTGCTTATAGTAATACAGTTTCTTTTTAATGGCACATATATCTGCAAATTGCCAGACCATCCTTATGTCAAGACACACTTGAATATATGACATGTCATTCAGAAAACTCATAGCCTTAACAATGATCCCATTTTGCCAATTGCACCAACTAAAACACCACCTTGAACTGAGAAATAATAATTTTCAATTATTTCATCCTTCTCTAGAATGCAGATGCTGCACTTGCTATAAGGTGCTGTTGCTACTGTACAGAAAGTATGTGCAAATTAACTCTAAGACAAAGCACCCAAGTGATTTTGGACTTTGCATAATTTATTGAGAATGTGTGTCCTCCTGAGAAATACCTTGAGAGAGCAGAAGGGTGAGAATATCATAGAATCATAGAATAGTTTAGCCCTCCAGTAGTCAGATAAGGGGAATTGGACAGGTAGATGTCTGAATTTCAGTAATACAGAGGATTTAAATTTTTATTAGTTTTGTTTTTGCAAATTCTGATATTGCTTAATCAGTTACATTTGAAAAATAATGCTGATGGATGTAAAAGGATTAAAGAACACTAAATGTAAATCACAACAGCCTTAAATTATCTCAGTTATTCAACCTAGTGAGAACCTCTAAGTCTTCTCCAAAAGGTAGATGGGTATGTAAGCACAACAAATCAAAAAGAAGCTAAGATTTCACCCTGTACAAGAACACAACTGAAAATGAGCTACCAGACCACCATGTGGTGCTGTAAATCATCTGGCTTGCTGTGAACAGGAGCTTGACACTGCAAAATTAAAATCTCTAGGTGACTCGTACATGAGGGGGCCTAACTGTAGCTGGCTGGCTTATGTGTTGAACAATCTGGCTTGGCACTGAAGAAATACTGAAGAAGGGTGTCCTCCCACCAGAAAATATGAGTAACCACCCTGGTTCTTTAGAATGACTGCACGAGGGAAGTCATATGCCACACTGAGATTTTATTTCACTCTTTGGAGGATGTTTTCATATATGAACAAGTTTTCTGACAGTATCTTCTTTATAACAAACATCTCCATAATATCACCCTGTGAAAGATCTGAAATGTCAGGTGGAAACTGAGAATGAAGTAGGAGTGAAAAAGTACTACCAAATTACAATTAGGCAAAATATTTGTTCTAACATTTCAGGAACAATACATTTTTCTTTAAAAAAGCCCTTTATATTAAATTATTTTGATCATATTTGAATAATTAAAATTATTTCAACTTTAGAACTAATTAATTACACATGGCCTATATACAAGGTTCCCACACATATTCAGTAGGTCTGGATATCTGAAAATTCCTGCCATGAAGCTACATGGACACCAGCAAGACATGTTTCACAGTGTATTGGGTCTGGCTGAGATGGAGTTCATTTCCCTATAGCAGGTCTCACAGTGCTGTGTTTTGCACTGGCAAGTACAAAGGTGTTGATAACACACTAGTGTTTTGGCCACTGCTGAGCAGCACTGGCAGAGCATCAGCACTGTCTCTCAACATTCCTTTCCCATGTCCCACCTCGAGCAGCTGGACATTCGCTGATGGGAAGCAGAGGAAAAGCCTTGCTATTTTCCTCCTCGCTTGTGTGTGTTTGCTTTAGTCAACAACCTTTGAGTTGTTTTCCATCTCATTTTCTCTCCCCTCTCTGGCTGGGAAGGGGAGTGATAGAGTGGCTTGGTGGGCATCTGGAGTCCAACCAAGGTCAACCCACCATACACAGCTACCCAACTAGAGGAAATAGGATTTTTTAACTACTTCTGTGTTAATACATGTATCCCATGAAAACTCTCTCTGCTGATTGAGTCACACTGAAGTAGAAGAGCTGAGCCTTTATAGATAGAATAACACCTTTTTTCCACACAAAAAGAAATCCTCCAATGCCTTGAGCTGATTTTTTAAATAAAAAATTAAATATATTTATTTCTCAACCCTAATTTTTTACATTTTTTAATAATATCTATTATTTTTATCTTAAATTTCTACAACACCAAAACTTTATATAAATAGTACAATGTTATTAATTTTAGATGGTAGGTAGGAAAAGCTTAAAATTTTCCAAATTCTAAAAATAATTTAATCTCTTCTCTGCAATAAGCTTGCTTTCTCTGTACCTTCAACATGTTTTACTGCTATTCATTTAAAAACTTTCAGAGACCTACAAATTAGTACCATGTAAATACCAAAAGTAAGTTAAATCACAGACCCTTCTTGACAGATGCATCAATATTTATTGTGTAATTCATATCTCAACTGAATTGATGTCCTAATTGTAAGCAAGAAAATAATGAGCTACTTTTATCAGGCCGTTAAGTCTTGATAGCTGAGGAGTTTTCGAAGATTTGCACTTTTCATAAGCTTTCTAGCACTTCTCTACTATGTCACCTGGTCTGAACTGAACTCATAGATATATCTATTTTATTACCTGCTAAGTATTTTGATTACAGATTCTAATCTTTCAAATAAAGCAATCTCTCCTGAACCTTCTAGTCACAGTATCCTAGCAACAAAGCTTGCTTGCCTGATTCTGAATGCAGAAGAATTTATGGACACTTAAGCTTATACGTTTCATTTCAAGCAGTCTGACTTTTCTCAAGAAAGGTTTTGTTTCCTTAAAGGGCTATAAATCAATGCAAGATCACAAACAGGCAATTTTAAACATCTTTTATTAAACAAAACAACACCTTAACACACTTATAATCTTAACTGAATTCACTTCAGCCACACAGATATTAAACTTTTATTTTCTGTATATGATGGCAGCAGGGTCAGATACCAACAGGAAAAAGTTCTCTTCTTAAAAGTGTAGGGGAAGTTTGTAGTTAGTAGAGTAGCAAATTTATTAAACCTAAATTCCCTTCCTTAACATACAGAAAGGAAATCTGATAGAAAATTTTGTCCTATATGACACCCTAAAATAGCAAACCTTTATGTATAAAGTGTTATTTTGTAGAATAAGAGACTTGGTTGAAGATTGGTCTTCTTTATTCTATAAGGAAAAGTAATACAGACACAATATGCAAAGTTCACAAACTGTTTTCTTCCCATCCTGTGGCCTTTGCATAGCTGTAGGAAGCCACACAATGCTAAGTGGTTTCCAGTTCATAACATTACTATGCTCCTTTCTGTTACTGGCAATTAACACTAACACCTGAGAGGCCGGTTCAGTAATTCTCACCTACTTATCAACTCAAGTGTATAAGAGATTTGCGTGCTATTTACATGATCATCTTGAGGATACCAAATATCACTATATTCATATTGTAAAATCTCTGTTATCATACAGAAAGTGTATTTAACACATAGCAATCTCACCTGAAACGCTGTTCAAAAGCAGAAAGATTCCCAAAGTCTTTATTTGTTAATCATGAGCTTATAAGGACAGGCAGAAAGACTGTGACTGCCATTCTATCACTACCTTTTCTTCTTTATGTTCCTTCAAGCATGAGTCTTTCTAGACTATTCTATTTCCTTTCTTCAGATTTGGTGAAAATACGAAGAGGGTAGAGGTCTTGAAGATCTTAAGATGCAATGGCATGTTGGGTGGAGGAAGGATCCTTGAGATACTAAGCCTTTATAATGTCCAAGATCACAGGAAAGAGAGAGATACCTTAGGCCAAGTTTCATTAGTCCCCAAATGCAGAGAAATAGTATTTATTACTAGAAATCATCAGAGACTATATTCAAATCTGATCAGGTAATTTTCCAGGCTCTGAAATAATTTTTTCAAGAGTTGTTGCACTGTTTTTCAGGTTTTGTACCTTTTTCTTTTTTCCTTTTTTTTAGTGAACAATAAGTACCATGATGCACTATATTGTTTGCCTAGATATTTTCCTGTCTCCTATCTGGCTCAGATCATATTCTGCAAATCCTGGCCATTGGTATTCCAGCATTAGATAAGCTGATTTTTTTTTTTTTTATACTGAAGTGAACTTTCAGAAGATACTTAAAAATCTGGTAGCCTTCCTACATGGATTTGCTGAAGAAGAATCCGATATGTTACAGTACAGTTGTCTAAGCCAATTTTCTATCACCACTTTAATTATTGCTATGACCTCTTATCGAGTAACACAATATTTTTCTGTTACACTTCTGTCTGTGGCTATGGCCTTGGTCTCCTGTTTTGCTCACATAATCCTAGTGATGCCTGGCTTGTTCTGTGGAATGTTTCTCCCAGAGTTTTTCTGAAGCAGCTTCAGAGAAATAAGAACCCGTGTAGTCTTCCTAATTTGTCCCATTTGAACAGAAGCTGACTGACACACTTTCTATTTTTCTATTATTTTCATGGGCTTTCAGTTTGTCACTGTTAAAATGAACTCTAAAGATATTTGCAAGCAACTTATTACTTGAAAATTTAACTTCGGTGCTGTCTGTAAATTATGATGGCTTTCTATCATACCTTGATAGCTCCTTGTTGAAATGATAAGGTAGCCTGTCTGACTGTAAACCCACTGACCCATCACTCATGGAAAGTCCATTACCTTATTGCTTTATGCTTTTTTAAATTATGTGTTACTATGAAGTCACAAAAGTCAACATCCCTTACTTTTTGTCTTGTCACACTTCAGCGTCCGGGAAAAACTAAAACAATCTGCAGAAGGTCTTGTCAGGGCACCACAGGGTCTGGTGCTCCCTGAGGACATAGGGAGCCTTGTAGTCAGGGCCAGTCCTGCCACCTCAGACACCAGGCAGGACAGCTGAGGTCAGCCTGGGCATCCCCAGCTCCCAGCGCTGACCCTGGGGATAGGGATAGGGATAGGGATAAGGATAAGGGATAGGTCAAGGCCAGCTTGGGTTCAACTCAGGGTGGGGGCCAATGGCTGAGCACAGTAGGGATATGGAAGCTGGAGGCCATCCCTGTTGGTGCTTTGCTGTCGCATGACAGCCTTTGGGAGCAGCCAGAGGGCCCTGATCTGTAGGCAGGTTGGGGAGGTCAGGCAGGGTTTTTAAGGCTACTGGTGCCCTCCAGACGCTGGTAAGGTGTCTGGCAGTCAGCAGGCTCTCAGTACCTCAACCGGAGACCGCACCTGGCTCATTGACTTCAATAGGCACAAATGGACCCATTCTCCACGCATTTATCTAGCCCCTTTTTCAACCAGAGCTTGAGAGTGGTTTTAGATCTCCAGTGCCTTCTGGCAATAATTTGTACCTCATTTTCAGCATATGTGACTGTAACCGTTCAAGGATGACCATCTGCCTCACATGTCATGCCATCCCAGGTGGAATTTGGGTTCCCCCCCGTGCATGCTCTGCCTGCCAGCGCTGCGGAGCTCTGTCTACGCTTGGTGCTTAGGTACAGGTGTGTGCTCCTTGCACTGCATCGACCAGCACAGAATGAGAGGGGCTTTGTTTGTCAAAAGTGACTGCTTTTAGCAACATATTTATTTACTTAAGCCTTGGGTGGTGAACCCTAATTACATCCTGCTCTTAACAGCTTATCTGGAGCCATCAGAAAGAAGATGAATTAATTAAAATTACTTAAAGTGTTTCTCCCACTTAATTAAATTCCTCCACAAAGTAGCGACCTGCATTTTGAAAGCACCTGAACTTTGCACTTGTTAATCTTTCAACCACTCAAAAGTGGCTCTTGTAAAATGAAAAGGAATGCATCACATCAGCTAACTTTGATAGATTATTGCTCAACTACATTCTAACTAACAGCTGTACGTTTAATTCTCCTTGTTCCCATTTCCTGTTCTTGGCAGCCGGGCCTGTTTTCAGTGTTGGCCTTTGGATAATGAACAGTTATAATATCTGTGAATGAATCCTAGCCTACATACCCAGGTTAGATTTGCTTTTACACTTCTACTGATTCCTATTATTTCACATGCAAGTGGGTGCAAAATAGAAATATATGAAAAAAAAAAAGTTTTTTCCTTTAGTTTCTTAATTGTTGAATGAATTTCAAGCTTTGTTTATGAAGTCTTGTAAATTCATATTATGTTCTTTCTTGAAAGCTGAAAGATATTTAAGGTTTAATGGTATAATAAAATATTTGATAGAATACTTCTGTCTGCTACATGTATTATCTTTTGTTATAATAAAATTTAATAGAACAGAGGAAAATCTTTCCTTCATATAACTTACATTTATGGAAAAATGATTGTTATACTCAATACCAGTGATGTAGCTGGTGATTTAATGAGAGCTGAGCTATCAGTGAGGTTTAATGCTGTTGTAAGATGACTGAACCAGAGCTATTTGTTAAATGCATGTTCACAAAACTATGATTTCTATCATGCTGTGTATATGTGAAAAACGAAAAGTCTAAGAAACAAATCAGTAAAACAAGACAAATGCAAAAGGTGCTGTATATACCCCTCTAACTTTTATGAAGAGTTAAGTCCTGGCTGAAAAAAAATTTTGCTATGTAATGGATTCATACTCCTCCCTATTAAAATAAAATCAAGAAATGCAAAAATTTTGGCCCATCACTAATAGGAAACTCATACCACTGTGAATTGTAGCCACATCGAGTTGTCGTTGCAACTCTGAGAGAAAATGTCCTAAACACATGGGGGCTACATAGAATTAAGAGGCTTAGAAAGGATGGATGGGCAGAACAGGTTTTAGCCAGGAAGCCTGAGACAGAAGTGAACAGCGAAATGGCAGGTTGTGATGCTGCAGATGTGATAGATATTCTGTAGTATTAGGACTGGAGGAAAAGCAATTTCTGTACTTAACAGAGGAAAGGCATATGAGGAATAGTGGTTATGCTTTTTTATTTGGGGGACTAGTTTTCCTCCTCCTTGTGGAGTAGGAGCTTGTGAAATCTCTTACTCTGATGGAAAACTAGAGAAAAAACTGCAGCATAAGAAAAAAGAATGCAGAAGATGCATTGAGATGTCCCTCTGTCCCTTCAGGAACCACATGCATTGTGTCTGCTTCCCCTGGATTGTTCTGTTTTCTTGATCTTTGCCAAAAATAATTTGGAAATTTCTGAAACATAGTAAAGAACTTTAAAAGTTTCTAATTAGAAGCTACAGTCTCCCTACAGTTACAGCAGAGTATGAACAGTGTTTGAACCCTTAACACTTCCTACATAAAAATAACATAAACATTAAGACATTCTAACCTAACCTATCCCAGTAAGGTATCTTGAAGAATGAACAGAGGGGAAGTTTCTTAGTCCCTTTCAATGAAACTTGTTCAGCTTCTCCCTTTTGGTTTTTTTTCCTTCCTCCTCATATGTGTCCCAAACAGTTAATTACCATAACTTTTATGCTCATTTTCCCTTGAGTCTGATGAATATTTAGATATTTCCTGCAAAGTAGAAAGAATTCCAACAGCAGCAACTGAATGTATTTATTTTCACCCTACCTTGACATACCAAGCAGACCAGGGATGAAAAAAAGATGAAAGTCCTGGGTAAAAGGAGCTATCAAACAAAGTAACTGCCTGAATCTAAGATGTCCTTAACCTCAGTAGTGCCCTACATACAGAGCTATTGGCAGATGGGCATTTGTGCAGACACATTTTGGATAGAGCAGAGTTCTTAGACTTGCTGTGGGAGCACCAAGCAGATGAGGACCTGCAGGCAAGGATATGATGGTTCTGGAGAGAGAGAGACCTTTACCTTGTTTCAGGGTCAGATGACATTTTAAGAAAGCAAGAGAGGTTATCCCAGAATCAAAGAATGGTTTGTGTTGGAAGGACCTTAAAGATCATCTAGTTCCAACTCTCCTGACGTGGTCAGGTTAGGAGGATTAAGATTATGTACCTAGGATGCTTGAATTCTGCTGTTTGGGACTCCTTGTTTGAAGAGTGGATCAATTTTATAAAAATCCTAAGATGTTATTTCAGGTATGTAGAGTCACGCAATTCTATGGATTCATTCTGAACTACTTTATACTTCATCACAGCAATTAAATACAGATCTTTACTTTAGGTAGTGGCATAGTTGTGGTGGTTCACTTTCATAATCTTCCTGGGTAAAAAATAAATTCTGGGAAAAAAATAATGGATGTCAGATTTTTCCCTCCCTGTCTTAACCACTAATTCCTAGGCCACTGAATCAAGCTTCATTTTCTGCTGAATGCCCATACCCACTAATCTGGGTGGTAGCATGCTGCTAGAAACTGTATTCTATCACCTTACTGCTTTGGGAATTGAGTCACTAGATACTATCCAAAAAATTCCAGATAATGACCATAATATGTAAAACACAAAGGTGATCTGCCACCTGTTTGCTCCATGTCCAATGTAGAGCACACCACATATGTGAGGTCTGGACCTGCCAGAGTTGACGGCTGCAGTTCTGGACCTATCGTTCGTATCATTCATCATGATATCATCTCATCATGCATATAATAAAATATCAAGCATATTTTATATTGCACAGTGGAGTGCCTTCAACCAGAGGGGTAGTCCTCAGAGCACAGTATGGATTAACTGTTCATGAACTTTTCTGTGAAGTAAATGTGTGCTGAAATCAAACCAAGAATGAAGACATCAATAATAGAATAATTTAGTGGTTTGAGTTGGAAGGAACATTTAAAGATTGTCTGGCTCAGCCCCCTGCTGTGAGCAGCACACCTTCCACTACACCTATTTGCTCAGAGCCCAGTCCAACATGATCTTGAACACTTCCAGGGATATTGCAGCTGCAACATTCCTGGACAACCTGTTCCAGTGCCTCACAATCATCACTGTAAGGAATTTCTTCACTATATTTAATCTAAATCTACCCTTTTTTTTTTGTTTGTTTGTTTAAAACCATTCGTTCTTGTCCTGTAGCTACATTCCCTGATAAAGACTCTCTTCTCCATCTTTCTGTAGGTGCCCTTTAAGTTTTGGGTAGTGTTATTAGAGCACATCCTAGATGTGAGTGTCAGCAACATGACCACTGAGTTAACCCCTCAAGAATAATAGACCCGAATTTCAATAGTTTCTAATTGAGTAAGGCAGAAAATAAGGATGTAACACCTCAGAAAGGCAAATCTTGTTGTTGTAGAAACAGTATCATAGGTGCTCATGGAACTGTCAGATCAAAAAGTGAAGCCCTCAAATGAGTTGAACAGACAATTGAAGGTATAGTTTTTATTTCATTTTGTCCATCATAAATCACTTGTCAGATGAAGTTCATATGCATGAATAGAGAGATCAATAGCTGCATTGCAACTGAGAACAAGGGAGAATATTCCAGTTCACCAACTAACATCTTTTACTGCACTGGATTAAAAACTGGTTAATCAGTGCCACATTCACTCAAAGCTTTCCCTATCCAACAGAGTGACAGAACCCCTATACTAAAGATAATGAGAAAAGTGTTTTCCCTTCAAACTAATTGCTTCCCCTCCTCTATCCCCAGGTATCTTACAGATTCCTATGGATTATCTGTTGTGAAACTTAGAAATTGTCTCAAGATCATAAGAGAGATGAGACTATTGAACCTCATTCTTAGATCCAAGATAAAAATGGATATTAATTTGTAAAAATACAAGGTGTTATCTATGGCTGCATGGGCTTGAGTTCGGTGCTTGTGGACTGAAAATGCCAGAGGAGTTGAGTTCCTCTAGCTATATAACAGTTGCTCTTGTTGCTCTTGCAGAGGGCTTGACTGAGATAGGACAGTCTTATAGATTTTTCGGGTAAGACAATTTCAGGATATCATGAAAGATATGAATGTTAAAAAGCGCAATATTCATACAAGCCTGGTGGTCCCAGAATTAGGTATCAGCTTAATGAATGCTTAGGAAATCTTGAATTTGGCTTCAGGCATGAAAATTTTGAAATCCAGTTCAGGATACCTAAACTCCATTTTGCCTGAGAACCTGTGTAGCTAAGATGAAAATACCCCAAGACAGAAATTTGGGGATGCAGTCAGATGAACTGTTTGTGCAGTCACTGTTGGAAATACTATTTTACCCTCCTAAAATTACTTTGGTCAAAATATTTTACTCAAAATACATGTCTTGCAAGAAGCAAAGAAGAAGAGGATCACTGTAACAGTCAAACTTCCACACAACATTGAACCAAGAGACCATAACGTTTCATATCAGTGTAGTAGAAAGGGCTAGTGAGATGGCTGGACCTGAATGAGTCTTAGGGTAGAGATAGTCGATAAAACTTGAAATGAGAGGATCTGGAGACCTGAACAACAAATACAAAATGCAGTGTCTCATGCCTGATAGGTTTCGTAGCTGGGAACGCTTATTTTGAAAGATTACATGCTCAGGTAAAGCAGATAAACTCTGGCGAATAGAATTGGAATCGAGCAAACTAATAGAGCTCTGATTGTTTCCCTATCTGAATAAAACAGAAAAGCCAAGATTGAATATTTTGAGATTTCCCACTTCTACAAGCAGAATAAAATTTGCAGAGATACCAGAAAGACAAACAAGTGAGTTTTCTGAGCAAATTGGTTCTTTTTAATCACTGTGCAGTTCCAAAAGGAAAGCAAACAACTTTCAGAGACTATCAAACAGATGTGAAGAATGAAGCTGCAGTGCTGAAGGGAGATTTCTAATTTCTCTTTCAGTTTTACCTTTGTAAATCAAAAGCTGAAGAGAACTTTGTGTTGTATGGACAATTCTCAGACAAACAGTAATTAGAAATTGCATATCTAAATAGGGAAATGGAAGTATTTAATTTGAAAAGACCAGGGAATGATTGCTTTATCTCCATCATTATCAGTGTGTGAGAATTTAGCTGCATATTTCAGCTTTATCTACTGTTTCACTGCATACTAAATATATGGGAATATAGACTTAAAACACTAAGATTTAACTACTATACTGTGAGGAATGATGGTAGTTTAGATTCCAGTGGTAACCAGAGGACATTCTGACAGATGCTTAGTGTCTGTAATTAGTGTGGGAAGCAGACTCTAAGCAAGAGCCTTTAAAGTTTAAATCTCACCAGGGAAAGATAAAGACTCAATATGAGGGAGAAAAAAAAATTTGTATAAAAAGGAAGATCTTACCTGACAGTTTTTTGCTTGTTAATTGTAATTCTGTCCAGGCTTCCAATGTTCACAATGGGATTTTTGGTACCATAGTTTTACCCGAGGCAGATCTACATTTTTCATTCAAGCCTTGATTGCATATATGATACAGCTGTATGATTGCATATAGTTTGCTCTTGACAAAGAGGCATTTTGAGGCACCTGCAAAGGTATGTTACTACTCTTTTCATGTGCTTCAGACATCTTGTATAGCACACCACAGAAGAGAAAATGGTCATTGTTCTATCTGAATGTAGTCTTAAGAACACAAAAAGGACTTACACAGGTGCCTCTGATAAGAGTCTTAGGCTCACCATTAAATAGCTGTTGTTATGATTGATTCAGTACTGTTCAACTGAATCTGAAAACCCTTCACCAATAAGGGATGATGTACAGGCCTCAAATTGTTTTCCTCCTCTATTTTTTATTTTTATTCTTCAGATTAAAATTTGATTGGGCAGGCATTTTGGTTTCAGTTGTACTGACCCTTTGATTTGGCTGGTAGAAGCTTATTGTCAGGAAGCAATTCAGTGTCATTCCTGTTGTGTTCCACCTACCAGATTCCCTGGCTGTGCTAGGCTCCATGCCTTACCAGTGTCCTTGCTATCTTCCTACTGATAAAAAGTGAAATACTGGATTTCTTTGTTTTCTGTTGTTTTGTTTTTGTTTTGTTTTTTTTTGTAGGTGTTTGTTTGTAGTTCGTTTTGTTTGTCTGTTTGTTTTGGTTTTTTGTTTGTTTGTTTGTTTTGTTTTTAACAAGAATTCAAGTTTGGTTTTTGGACCACAGTATTAAGATCTGCAGTAGAAGACAGTCATTTGGTCATGAGTCTTGTCAATTAGTCATCTATGGTTCAAGACGATTTGACTTAATTGAATGCCATGAGGTTAGTACTTTGTAAGGGTTGGAGAGATTATATTCAGTCAGTCTGCTCTGGATAAAAGTAGATTCTATTTACCACTTTTTAACCTTCGGTTTATCACAGATGTTGGCAACATTGCAGAGTTGTGATTTTGCAGAAGCCTCTATTTTTCCTTCAGCACTTTTAGCAATACCATTTGAAAGACTGCATATTAATTGAGCTCAATGTGAAAGATATCATAACAGTGATATTTTCATAACACTGATTTCAGTTTAAATAGATCTTAGAGTGAAATAAGCGAAAACAAAACAAAAACACAAAAACTGAAAAGGAAATAAATAGATGGTTTGCACAAGGGGATGAAAAGGAGAATAAAAAGAGTGCCAAGTTAAGATCTAGTATTTCTCTTTCTGTCATTCTGACTCCAAAGATCGTCATCATTGCTATGTGGCTTTGCTGCCCTTTCTGAAGTCTATCTACAGAACCTCCACCATCTGCCACTAACCTTTTTTCCCTGAGGAGCAGTTTCTTAGCTGATGAAAAAAAGTGCAACCCCAATGATTCCTTTACATGTGACCTGATTTTGATTCAGACTTTGCCTCAGGGTTGCTTGGTCTACTGTCATCACTCCTGTTGTCAGACCTGACACAGGCTGACTTTCTGCCAGAGGCTTGGCAAGGACTGACCTTGGCATCCTTGCACAGTTCCATTAACTTCAAACCAGGTCATCCTGTAGGACCTGGTCATAGTTCTGGGACATAAACTGAAATCTCTTCAAGAGAAATATTTAATCCCATTGTTTTCTGAAACTCAATATACAGGAACTTCAAGGTGAAATGGAGATTACAGTCACACAGCAGTGCTCATTGCTTGATTGTTTCACACTTCTGTAGTATTACCTGTTTTCATGACTACCACTTCTAGAAAATATATATCATTCTTATCTTTAAAGAATGTTCAAGATAACAATGGCATAACATTAACTCCATCTTTAAATTCTTGTGATGTTTCGAGCAATGTGTTTTGTCAGCAGAACTTCACCCATCAGTTTACAGTAAACTAATAGACCCATGGTTATATCTATTTTTTAGCACAGTAATAGGTTTTCCTGTGAAATTTGCATGAATAGATACATCTACTAGTGTATGTTTTTTGATATTGGTTTACAAGTACTGCTCTCTATAAATAACATCTTCAAATACTTGCAAAAAAGAACTAAAATATTTATGAAATTCTCATTGTTTTCTCACTCTTTCATCTCCTTCCTCTACATTTAGGCCTTCTCTTCCCATTCTGCTTCAAATTCTCCAAACTGTAGTGGGAAAAAACCCTTCCATAGATCTCGTATTTGTAGGTGTCTGGCTCAGATTATGAAGGTCTTCCCTTCCCCCTAGAGGGGGGAAAAAGGATACAACAGATGGTTCTCACTCTTTTTTTGACTACTTATTTGGTGAAGTCAGCATTTTCTTTTTGGAACTCCTTCTGATGAGTTAATGAAAAAAAAGCCTTATCTCTGCAGTATGTGTTACATTCTGAAGTGGGTTTTCTCTGACAACCCCAGCTGTAGCACTTGTACCACTTTTCTTCTTACTCAATTTTTAAAAGAGATAATTTTTTTTATGAAGTCAGCTTGGCAGCAGTGCTTATGCTCTCCTTCTTCATTCGCTGGCCATTTCTCATTACCTGTCCCTTTCTAAAGTGTGCTGAAGGCATGCACAGCACTCGTTTTAGGTCAGTCAAAAGACTGCAGCACTAACAAAATCGACCTCCATAGGCTGGACAAATTCTAATCCCAGCTTTCATTAACAAGCAAACGAGACAAAGTAGTTACAGGAGTTGTGAATGCAAAGCAAGCTGCACTATAAAAAAAATGGCAATAGAGTGTTATTACCTCTAGTCCCCCAACCTCATAAGCAGGCATTTGCTTAGTTCTGTTTGCAAAATGCTGGAGCATATAGCAAGAATAGTAATTTTTATACCATTTTCCTCATGCTTCAATAACCATTGATAATAAATCTGTGTGCTACCAGATAACTCAAAATAAAAATTTTACCCAGACTGAGGGCAGGGAAGGGCAGGAAGGAGAGCTTGCTGACATTTCTTCAAATGAGCACTGAAGCATACAATACAGTATTTAAACCATTATTTTTTCAGGCATGTAGGAAAAGAGATAATGCACTGAAACTTATTCCAGAAGAAAGCTTGAGACTTCAAAGTCAGCACAGCAACATCTTTTGAGCAAAACTGACCATACAGAATGAGTTTAAATTGGCTTCTTACTTTGCTTCATGGGATTTTCTTTTGATCTCATACCACAAGACATAAAGACAGATTTATTCTATGATCAAACTGAAGCCCAAATCTATTGACTCGTAAAGAGTTTGCCTGTGTGCTCCCCATTCTAAGTAAGCCCTAATCTCTTGAGAATAACATAAAAATTAACTTTCTGTATTTTTGTTAGGGAAGAACTCTTACAAATTATCCTAGAAAAATTTCCTTCTCCATCTGCAGAGACGTTTCTCACACAAATCATTTAGTATATTTTTGCCTTTAGTACACCTTTCTTCCTTTGTGTTCAGCCCCAACAGGCACATAGGGGTCAGCTGAATGTGCAATAGACATCTTCAATTGGTTATTTTATTATTTGATTTTCACTCAATGAAAAGATTACTGACAAGCCACCTTTTCTGCAGAGAAATTTTTGTAAAGTTTTGGAAATATCCTGCTCCCCAACAAAAGAATAGTAAACTGTAAAAGAGTTGCAGCAATATTTTCCTAAGGCTGTTATTTTTCCCTTCAGTGTCAAAAAGAAATGTTGCAAAGACTGAATTTTCTTAGACACACAGATTTTGGAGATGTTAGCCATAGAAAGGCTTATTCTTTTCAAGGAAGATTCTCTGATCATTTCTGGGGCCACAAGGAGAAGTCAACATGAAAATTTGAAACAAAAGTAAACATTTTTGTGCCAATCATTATCCCCGGAAAACAGGATTTTTTTCTTCTCACTCTGAAGTTCAGCAAATGCATTTTGAACTTTCAGAAATTGTCACAGGAGCTGTCATATTCCAGTAATTTCTAACCATAGCTCCATTTACTGGGTAATAGTGCAGTTTTAGTTCAATATCACAAACAGAGATGAAAAGAAGATCCTGTGGTTGCGAACTGTCATAGGAACATTCAGTAGTGTCTGATGAAGTGGTTACTGGTATCATATTCTAATATTTTAGTGTGAAAAGGTAAATATCCTAGATCAATTAGGGAGAAAAAGGAAAAAATCCCAAATATTTAATTTTGTGCTAATTTATAAAATTTGTGATGTTAATTTGGAAAGTGGCTCAGAGAAAGTTGATCCAGAGAAGTGCTCTTCAGCTCTTATTGCTGTAATTACGAGTTTTTCTGATTTTCAGTTTCGTCTGTAATATGTTTCAAGCAAATCATCTTTGTTGCAGAGGTGACCTTCAGGGACTGCTTTTCAGCATGTTTTTGTTTTCCACCTAAAAATAGCCAGGCACTATGTATATTAACAGGAAGAACCATTAAACCATTAACAGAACACTGCATAATTTTGACATTACTCAGTGTATGAAGTGAAGAATTCCATCTCTTACAAATTACCACAGAGCTTTTTGTAAAGGTATCTTCTTTCCTCAGGTATTAATTAACAAGATTCCTGGAATCTTCCATCAGAAGATTCTTCCATCTTTTTTTCCATCAGAAAAAAAAAAAAAAAGGTTTTTTGTTTTGTTTTATTTTTGTTTTTTACTTATTTTAATAACTGTTTTAATTGGTGAAGCGTTGTTGCCTACTCCATTCACAGCATCTGTCTTCTATTGTCCTCCTTTGTTCAGGTTTTCTACTTCTACTTTCTTTCACTTTGAAAACCTGCTCTTCAGATAGGAGAGTAGGTTTTTTTACTTATCTGTTACCTTACTTGCTTTAGATTGAACACCTGTCTCTTCATTGAGGAAAAGTTCCTGCCTGGAACAACTACACATTGAAAGGAACAGGGAATTTATTATCGAAACTGGAAATGCTTCCATCACATTCAAAAGAGGGATTTCAGGCTTATTTGTCAAAACATGATCACCTATGCCTCATTTTTTGTCTAGCTTGCTCTCTATGCCTTTTTTATTTTATGAAAAAATCTCTGAATATGCTATTTATATTATCTTGCGAATTAATTTTGCTTTATTTGCTATGGATTTTTAATTTTTCATTTCAGGCACTCAGATGCATTACGGTACAGAAGTAAGCCTTGCTCAAGGCATTCACAAGTTTGCTGACAGCAGCCAATTCAGAATTAGTGTTCTCATCTTGATTTGGCAGAGCAACTGGATTTTAATATAATTATGCTATTATAAAATTTACACAATATCTTAGAGACAAGTAAGGAGTTCCGCCAAAATGTTCCTCATCACTCTAATTCCCTCTACAGTCTTTTTTGGAGTACTGATTCATGTCTCTGCTCTGATTAGTTTGTGCATTGTCACAACACAGAGGACAGCAATCTGTAAGGTCAGGGATTTCTGATAATATCAAGGAACTGCAAAGACTTGAGTAAAACCTAAAACTGATCTGAGATAGCATTGCACAGGTAAAAAATATGTGGCAGTCATGTAATAACTCAGAAATTTTCTTTCTTCCTCTTTAGACTGCAAGGTGCACAGAAACAAATCAAGTACTTCTCCATGAGAACTGGCCAAAATTCCTGCAGTCCTTTACTAAAATTACCATGCTACAAGCCTTCCCCAAGTACCTACATTTGCACTTCTGCAATGTTCTCTCCTCAGAAGGTCAGCCTCAGCTCCTATTCTTGAGGGAGTTATTCTTGTCACACGAATGCTTAGGCTTTGCTAATTTTTGTACTGACTGTTGAAAGGCAATTGCAGGCAGTGCAAAACAAAGCTCTGCTGATTAACATATTTGTTATTATTTGAGCCAAGACAGCATGCTGGAAACTTTCCTCTTGTATTTTTGTTTGCTTTTGGACCATATTCTTAGAAGAAACAATTACCATTTCTAGTGTATGTAGATGATACCTATATTTAACACTTCTATCAAACTGCTGTTTTGAGATCCCTACTCACTCTAACTGCTTATGTAAGACATTATTGGACATGATGCAAGATAACAGATTAAAGCAATACCATCTAATTTTACTAAATAAAAACTTCTTAAAGCAGTGCTAGTTAACTAGATCAAAATGTCTTCTGACTGATTTTTCCATGCACAACCACTTCTGTAATACACTTCATAAAAAATCTGAGGTTCAAAAGAAACTGGTGAAAAAATTTTAAAAGCTAATTCTTTTATAAGAATTGCCCCTAAGAATATGCCATTTATCTCTTTTGTCAAAATTGAAAGGAAAAATACTTACCCCATTCATCAATGATATTGTCGATCCACTTCTTCTGAAATTTTCTTAATTTTGGATGTGATGAGAATTGAGTAGAGTATCAAAGGACATTGATTTATATACTTGTCCACTTGTGACCCACAGTTGAAATATATTGTATTCCTCAGAAACAAAGAAGAAAATCACCTTTGATATTTTATACCCGAGGCAGCTTTTATTTTCAACTTTTGAACTCCTTTTTCATTTCTACCTCTGAGGAAAATCTTGCCTCATAGCAATGTAAGGTTAAATGGGAATGACAACTTGAAACAAAAGAAGATTGCCACTTTTCATCATAATTCTGCCAAGTTACCAGCTAGAAAACATTAACAGCTAGAATATTGTCCTTGGAGAGGTGTTTTGGTTTCCTTCACTGTGAGTATATGTACAAGCTTTGCATTACAATGCATTTATTTATTTAGATTTTTTAACTTTTATTTTTTTTGCAGTTTAAGAGACTCAGTGTACAACATAAGGAATCTTATTTGTCAACATAAGAAATTTTATTTGTCTCCTCTGTCTTGAGAGTCACTTTTTAAAGTGAGCTGCTCCTGTCCCAGACATTTTTACAAATGACAAAAGTTTCCAGATGAAACCTGAAGTGAACTGCTCTCATTATGGCTCAGTAAGTGCCTTCCCAGATTTTTCCACACAATAGAAACCACGTTTCCTCCTTTGAGGCCTATTACATAGGCTGGTAGCAAACATTATTTTCCTTTACCTACTATTCAAGAGCTTGTTCTGCAGGTATAGGTTTTAAGTTGAGTAACTCTTTGTTAACAATAATGAACTACTTGACAAAAATTCTCATGTTTTCAAGGAGATGTAGAGAAAACATGGTGTCTTTATCTTACCTAGAGGGAAATGCTATAGGCATGCATAATACAGTGAGAGAATAAAAAAAAAAAACACACAAAACAGGACAAAAATAAAGCAAAACAATCAGACAAGTCAAACAGTAAGCAGCATTTTGTCAGGAGGCAGATATAGTTATGTTCCTTGGAGGGCCATATGCCTCCATAATTGTCTTAGTAAAGGGAATATTCTCTCACACACATTCAGCATTTTCAGATTTCAAGATGACCTGACTAACATGAAGTTTGGGGCCTATTAAATCAGGCGCAAACTCCTGTGTTTCAATCTTGTACAAAGAAATACCATTTCTTGATTATTTGCAATTCTTAGAAAGCTCATACCTTAATGAAATTCATGACTCAAAAGCAACTGTTGTCCCAGTTTTATAAAAAATTAAACTTTGTTACACAAGGTAAATTCTGATTATATTAATCATAACCAACATGAACTTTTCCAATGTTATCGTTCTTAATCTCAGCAAAGGGAAAACTGTAAATACAAAGCTTGCTCTTGCAACACAGAAGATGAGGAATCCAGCAAATACTATAGAGCACTACATGCAGTATACATTTTGAGGAAGCACAATTAAAAAAAAAAAACAAACAAAAACAAAACACACCAAAACCAAAAAACAAACAAACATGCAAAAAAACCCACACAAAACCCCAAAAATCCTCAAAACAGAGACAAAACCAATCAACCAACCAAACAGAAAAAAAAGTAAAAATAAAGAAAAAAAATCAAACAAATGGCAAAACAAAACACCACACACACACACACAAAAACCTTGATTTTTCCTCTTAGTTTCATTTGAATAATCAAACTCTAAAGTGTAGCACTTAAGTGGAAGTTAAAGAACTTGGAGAGTGATGGAGGAAGTAGTAATCATTTTAAAAAGATGTTGAATCTCTGATGAGCATTGAATATGCCAAATTATGTTATGTTCAAGAAAGGAAGGATCTCTGAACAACTGCTAGTCACTTTAAATTATTCTGCATTTTAAACAGGAAATCATCCAATTAGACTAACAGCTGCAGAGGTTGGAATAAGCCTTGCATATTAGAAAATTAAAGAAATGCAGCTGAGTACTAAGGAAAGGAGCTAAGGTAAGTAATTCTCTCTCTCTTTTTCTGCAATAAAATAATTTTAAGGAGTTTTAGGATAAGGAAATTACTGAAAATTTACTACATGTGATTGAGACAGAGGGAAAAATTGCCATGAATTATCCTGGACATTTTTTTCATGTATATGTTCTGCTTGTCCTCAAATATCCGCTATTTAGTGGGTGGAGACTTCTGTATTTCTCCTTTTCTCAGGTCTGTTCCAATACTGTCATTATTAGTTCCAAATATTTTAAAGAAGATAAGCAAAAATAATTTATTAGAATGTCACTTTAGTAAAGGGTCATCTCCATTTGAAACTTTCTTTTCAAAGACAATCTGATATTACAAACTACAAACTGTATGTGAGAAGGGAAGGTGTAGCTGAGGTTGGGAAAAACAGTAACTCAGAAAAAGATGGAGATGAAGTTTTATACAGTGAAAAAACTCAACCTCAACAACAAAACAAATTCTCATGCCAGAGAAAATAGGATGATGAAAGAAAATAATACTGAAAATACAGCATACTATTAAAACACCTTGAGCATTCTACTGAATCTGAAAAAAATAAATAAACCCAATATATTTTTACCTACCATTTCTCTATGTACCTTCAGGTTCAGAAAGTGTAGCCAGTCTTGATTTCGAAACTATGTTTAGATTATAATAACTGCAGTATTATTAGACATCAGTGTATAAAATACCAAAATAGTCATGAAGTGTCAATCACAAATTATTTTATCTTTTTTATGATGAAATGTGTTTTAAGCAAAAAAAAAAAAAAACACAAAAAAAACCAAACGACAAATTCACATGGTAAAACTATATATTTCCATAGTGATTCTCTCAGACACCTACAGATACTACTGCTGCAGCTTTTGGCACTGAACATCCCATAACTGGCCTTCTGGAGACATGGGTCATTCCTGAAGGGGTTGTTCCTTAAAGAATCTCAGGTTAGATAAGGAATTTGATCTTTTTTATTTTTTTTTTAACTGCCCATGCATTAAATGGCAGAGCACATTCTTATGCTATGTACACAATTCTTCCTACAGACTTTGCTCCTAAGTGTTTAGCCTGGTGTCTTTGTCCCTTTGGTAGTACACAACATCTTGTAACTTACCACAAGAGTTCACTGAAATCATAAATGAATCTCTAGTAGGCAGAAATACAGCCTTTAAGTGCTATAATGCCTCTCACTTTAAAGTGCTTCATTCCACTGATACGTCTTAGTGAGACTCAAACCATAATTAGGAAAAAGTCTAATAATTTTCCTTAATATAACATTTCAGATTGCTTTCTTCAGAAGATCTTTAACTAATGTTAAAGCTTTGAAAGTCTTGATAGGATCAAAGTCAAATTCATCAGGAAGAATATATAGAGGAAAGTGACTGATTTCTTATACCAGTATATATTCACCTCACATCAAGTTTTAGCCAGCTCTGGAAAGATTAGATCTGAATTGCCACTGAAATGTATAATTTCAGTAAGAAAGTAGAATTAAAGAAATTCCAAGAGACACTCTCTTGCTTGCTGACAGACAAAGGATTAAAATACTAAGCTGCCCCAAAGGAGTGAATTTGCCTAGCCCAACTGATGCAATCAGTTGTGGGGAAAAAAAAACCCAAAACAAACAAAACCAAAACCAAACCAAAACAAAACAAAAAAACCCACACACACAAGAAAACCCAAACAAACAAAAAACAAAACACAAAAAACAAAACCAACAACAAAAAAAACCAAAAACCAACTCTGTAAGCCAGAAATTTGTTTTAGGTGAGGCACAGTGTGTGCGGAACTGGCCCCACCCCCTTTACCCCTGGGGTTCTCATTTTGCCACGGCCGAGCAGCTCGGACGGTGACAGCGAGTTCCTCGGGATTCGAACCGGCGTCCTCAGAGGAGGAGCAGGCTCCAGAGGCGGCGACTTGCACCATTCGGCCAACGCCCGCCGCCCATTTCAGATTAACATTAAAGAAAAAAACAGCAAACAGAAAAGCAATAATGTCAGGTTGTTGAGCAATCCGGGGAGCCCACGTGGGTCAGAGCACCAGGGGAAGACCTCGCCTTTTCCTCTCTGCCACCGAATGACACAAACGTGGCACTGCAGCCACGCCTGCAACACAAGCTGGGGCAGGAATAGAACTCTGTAATGCATTCAACAGCACACACCTTAGGGTTAAGAAATTTGAGTGACACAAAATTAATATGCTGCATACCACAAGGGTTAAACATTAGTTAAATAGTATATTTCAGAAAAGGGTTATAAATAATAAATCTTGACCAATTAGGAGAACAGTGGACACCCTATGAAGGAATAAAAATTATTCTGACTATAATTTAAAGCATATATGGGTTATTGTTGAAAATGCAAAATCATTGTTAAAACAACTTTTTATTGCCATCCACAGATAGCATCAAAAAGGAGTGTTTTTAGGTAGGAGAAATTGAGACAGATATGGAAAACCAGAGGTTTTTTTAAAAAACTGATTAACTTAATGTGCATATTTATAGATCTATGAGTTTCAAAATGGCCAAATATTGGAATATCTCTCATAGCAACAGTAAAAAAACTATTATGGGTAAGCAGTGACAGTTGAAAATACTTAAAAATACTCATGGATATTCTTCTGAATATGAGTGTCCACTCTGGTGCCACAGCCTAAAGGGTTAATGTGATTCCTGCATGTCATTATTGTTATTACTGGCTACCTAGAGGATTATATATTTCATTCGAAACAACTTGGTAGACTGGAGGACTCAGAGGAGTGCAGTAAGGCCCATTAAAGAGTTGGGAAAAAACCTCACAATGAAAAACACGAGGAGGTCAACAGTTTAGTTGAAGAAGAAAAAGAAATGGGTAATTACATCACATTCCATAGGGAAGAGAGACACATGATAGTGGACTTTCCACTCCAAGTACTCTGAATGTGTGAAAGCTGAAGGTGGAAAAATTTAGATTGAAGTTTAAAGATATTACTAGAGTGAACAATTGAGTGTTTTGATTGGAATAGATGTACAGATGTTCATTCTCTAAAAATAATTGTAAATAATCCACAAGGCTTTAGGCAACTGTGTATTTTAAGGAATTGGTAAATGTTCTTAAGTAGTTCCAAGTAATTATTCACATTTTTCTCTTTAGATTCTATTTACCAGCTGACTAAGCCCATAATTATCTGTATGCCTCTGAAACTAGCTCCTGGTATGCACCAGAGAATGTGTTATTGGTTTCCACAGAAGCATAATCAAATCATGATGATTTGCAGTAATCACCATTAATTTTTAAGTTTGAATCAGTTCTTCAATACCTCTAAAAGAAATAATAAAAAATAATTAAAAAAAAATTTAAAAAACCTACTAGCCTAGAACTTACTCACTTGGAATGTTATATTTTAGGAATAGAAAACCATCACTAATAATTTAGAGAAATTATTTTGCTATTAACATAGTAAGAGAAAAGAGAAAATAGAAAAGAACTCCAGTATGTATCTGTTTACAGCTCCTATGAATTTTTAGACATTCTTGAATATTTGTGTCATTCTCTCTGTTCTGCTTTGATGTTACTTAGCCAACAAAATTATTTACTTCCAACTTGTCCTGGTTGACTTGTCCTGTGTTGACCCACTTCTACATTTGGCCCTTATTAAATGGACTCAAGCCTGGTGATTTCAAAACTCTAAGGAAATCTTCCTATTAGATTTCAGAAATATCAGCTAGATTTTCACGCATGCATCAGCATTTCTAGCCTTTACTGATGATTCTGAAAGTGTTGTATATGTAAATAAGACTTTTTTCTTTAAGGCCTTGTTGCTGAAGATATCACTGTACTAACACCTTAGTTTACTGCTGCATTAATAATCTTTATCTTCTCCCTTTTTCTATATATAAACATAATTTTTAATAAAAATTATATGAGAAAATTAGTTATATAGAACCAAAATACTTCATTCTTTACCTTGTTATTTGTTTGCATGTGTCTATTTTAGTCATTATTTTCCTGAATTAAATTGTCAGCATTTTAGAGAAATGAAAACTTTTGAGTGTATTATACATTTAACTGTATTACAGTATTTCTTCATGAGATAATGTTTGCACATATATTTTTATTTGAGATACACTCAGCAACACTTCTGGCCATTAGTTTGTTTCTTTCTTAAATAATTTATAAAT
>VXAU01000296.1:40881-51741 GCA_013399695.1 Formicarius rufipectus | reverse complement strand
CCATCCCATCCCATCGCATCCCACCCCATCCCCTCGGAGCGGGGATTACTGCGGGCTCGGGCACACTCTTTGCCGCTGGGGGATTATCGCGGCCCCGCAGTGCCCCCTCTCTGCCCTCCTTTCCCGGGATTAGCGCTCCGCCGCCGCTTTCCCTTTTCTTTGCTGCCCCTCTCCCGCCCCCGTCCCCCTCCCGTGCCCCAAATCTGCCGCGCTGCCTGGAAATGCATCTCTCAGCGCCGCCTTTCCTGAACGAAACACGCTCATTAACCTAATTAAGGGGCACTGTTGGGGTGTTTGTGGGCCTGGCAAGAGAACTCCGGGGTAGTGAGGGCAGAGCAGTGCAGTGAGAGGGGCACTGCCCCTCCCGGCGTGGGGGGCTTGTCCCACCGCTCCCACAGCACTGGGACAAACTGGGATGCGGTCTCCTGGGACAGCCAGGCTGGCTCCAGCCCTTCTGCCTTCAGGAGCACTGGATTAAGCTCAAGTCTCCCTCTCACACTCCCTCCTGTCCCCCTGGGCGTGTCAGGGAGCCCAAAGGTGTCTGTGGGAGCCCGGCAGGACGTGGGGACAGGGGGTGGGGGGATGTGACACCTGTGGCTGCTCAAGCCCATCGTGGTGTTGGCTGCGTGTTCCACCTTGGTGCCCCTGCACGTCCTCAGTGCCCAAAAGCTTCCAAAAAGGCCCATCTTAAGATGTCTGGCGCTTGGACAAGGGGGTGACAGAGGGAGGAAGGTGCTTGGCTCAGAGCAACCCTTCAGGCTGCCACCCCTGGGATGAGAGATGGGGACCCCAGATCCTCCAGAGAGGGGACACTGATGGAGTGGGGACAGCAGGAGCTGGCCCATCCCAGCACCTCTGCCCAGCATCTCCTGCTCCACACACCCACTGTGCTGACAAAGGACACCAAAGGCTGGTGTGACCCCCCCTCCTGTCCCCAAGGGGCTGGTGGCACTTGGGAAAAGTCTGGGGACTATTGATGCTCCCTGTGCTCACGCTGCAGGGAAGGATGCCAACTCCATGGGTAATTTGCTGCCCTGATCCAATTATCCAAGCAGAGCCATTTCTGGCAATAAACTCATTCCGTGGTGCAATTTTGGAACCAGGGGGGATTATCTTTACACAAATGGGGATGTGGCACTGAGGGACAAGTGGTGGCCTTGGCAGTGCTGGGGTGACAGTTGGACTTGACAACCCTTAGAGGGATTTTCCAACCTCAAGGATTCTATTCTATGACTCTTTTCTTTTTTTGGTGCACGTCTTAATTTTGCCACATTTCCCTTTTTCTTCCAGCAACTCAAACCAACAGGGAAGCACTTCCATTCCACACAACTGCAGGGAGGGGATTTAAACAGCCAGTGGATGCAGCATTGGCTTCCCCTGCTGGGGACAGTGAGGTGTGACTGGAGACCCCACTGCAGGCCCTGTCCCTTTTCCCCCTCTCCCCACCACTGCTCTGCTTCATTCCTTGTATCCAACTCCCCCCATCCAGTGACTGGGGATCCCCAAATGCCACCCAGGCACCAGATCAGGGATTTAACTGGAGGTGCTTGGCAGCCTCTGCCTTGCAGTGCCAAGAGGCACTTTGTGATAGCTCTGCCTGGCTGGTGGCCCCAAGAACCCGAGCTGGCTCTGGGGTGAGGTGGGGGTGGTCTCATTTGGTCCTCCTGGTTCTCAGGAAGAGCTCTTGCTCTGTCGTGGATGGGAAGGACCTGCCCAGGAAAACCCTCAGGGAAAAAAACCCTCCCAGTTTATTGTGACACTTGTTCTACTCAGTGTCTCTACACTGAATAAATATGCCCAGGTGCCTCTGCCAGGCTAAGGGTCCCCCAGACTTGGCCATGCCCCGTGCCCAGCATCCCTCCCTGCCAGGGGCTGGGGGCACAGCCCAGCTCTGCACCCTGTTCATTATGAATGAGCCCGGGGTAACCCTACTCCACTCTTGGTTACTACTTCGGCCACCTGATCCTCTAAGCAAAGGTCTGGACCTGCTGGAGTTGTTTTCCCTGGCAGATGGGCAGCGGGAGCCTCAGCCCCGGGCTCACCCTGCCAGAGCAGAGCACCAGCCACCCGTGGGTGGGCTGGGGGAGCCCAGCACGACCCCAGCCCCCTCAGCAAACCCCACTGTGGGGACCGGGGGGTGCTGGGGGAGCCCCTTCCCTGCAAAGCCCGGGGGGATCCGAGCTCAGGAGCGGGGAGGCGAGGTGGGGGCTGTCTCTGCAGGTCTCTGCCAGCCCCAGCACCTGCTGCAGGAGCTGCAGAGACCCCGAGCCCCCTGCAGTGACCCCTGAGCCCCCACAGTCCGAGCCACGCTGTTTATTCACAGCTCATTTCTGCTTCCCGGGGCTTGCCTGGTCCCTGGGGGCAGCCAGGCCAATTAAGACTCCAGTGGAAGGCCTAAATAGAGGCTCTTCTTCACATTTAATTTGTTTTTAAAAATAACATGCATGCTGCACGCAGGGCTGGGGGACTGAGCCAGCAAAGCCAGGGGCTGAGGGGCTGTGACAGGAAGAAGCAGAGTGATTTTGGCCACTTGTGAGCCCCTGGAAGAGCCCCCTCCCTCCCCACATCCCCACCAGCACGTGCCAGTTCTGTCCCAGCCACTGGCAGCACGGAGGAACTGGCTCTTGAATGCTCACTGGCCATCCTGGCTTGTGGTTTCCCAGAGCAGCTGTGGCTGCCCCATCCCTGGGAGTGTCCCAGACCCGGTTGGATGGGGCTTGGAGCACCCTGGGCTGGTGGGAGGTGTCCCTGCCCATGGCAGGGGTGGAACAGGGTGGTCTTCACAGTCCCTTCCAAGCCAAAGCATTCTGGGGTTCCAGGATTCCTGCAGGTGTGATTTCACTCCCTCTCCCCCCACATCTCAGAGCAGAGGAGGCAGCACAGCCCCTTCCACCCTGCTTCGCTCAGCACCATCAGCTCCTCCAAGAGCAATTGCTCCTCTGCTGCCATTTCCCCCTTTTCCTGAGTAAAGGCCAACAAATCAGGCCAGGTTGACATTTCCAGGTTCCCCTGCTTGGACGCTGCCTGAATACAAACACCTCAGCCCAAGCAATTCTTCTATTCCTCCACGGATGTGCAGGATGCAAATGGTCCTGCTGAGACCTTCTCCTGCCAGAACCCCAAAGCTGCTGCTCCAGGCCAGCCCTGTGGCTCCCCCCCTTCATGGGGAAGGCAGAGACACCCAGGGGAGGTTCTGTGCTCAGAATATGGGAGGCTGCTGCTGCTGCTGCGTCCCTGGGGAGGGTGGAGACCCCCAGGGAGGAGGGAGACCCCCAAGTAGGGAAGGAGCGAATGGGACAGAAAGTGATGTTGGGACTCAAGGGCTGATGTGTGGGGGATAACACCAACCCTAACACACAGGTCACAGGGAGGTGCCAGTGCCAGCGACTCGTGCCAGTGTGTCCCAAATTTGGCACAAGACAGGAGAGGACTCCTCCAAACACCAGAGGCGGCCAAATGCTGCTGGAAACACCCCGGCACTGCCCGCCAGCCCCGTCCCTGCTGCCACCCTCCCTCCCTGGCTGCTGTCCCTGCCAGTGGCCCTCAGGGAAGGCGGTGCCAACCCTGGCTTGGCTGTGCCAGCACCCTCACAGGCACTGTCGGGGTGGGGGTCAGGGCGTGGGTGGGGTGTCCAGAAATCCCTGTGGGAGCAGCGCGGTGTTTGCCCCCGGCAGGACTGGGGGGAGAGTTCTGGATCCAACCCTGGGGTGTGACCCAGATGAGATCTGGGTTATCAGGAACAGTCCAGGGCTGCACCCAGCAGGCTCTGGGATTCAAACCTCCCAGAGCTGCTGGCAGGGGCTCAGGGCAGAGCACGGGCACCCTGAACCCCAGTGCCAACCAGTCCCAGAGCTGCCACAGGACAGAGCTCCTTGAGAGCAGAGAGGAGTCCAGTCCTGTGCCAAAGTCTGTCCAGATGGCTGCTCCTTCCTCCCTGCCAGGAAACCTCGAGCCCTCAATCCCCCCTTGCAACAACCAGCAGCAACAAAGCCCCCCCCCCATGTGGTTTTGGGGCTGCAAAGGCAGAAACCTGTGCTCAGCTCCCACTGGCACTGACCTGTGGCACCCCAGGCTGAGGGGGGTCCCTGGGAGACTTCTGGTCGTTTTTAGATCTGCCAGAGCAGTTTTATGCCCAGATAAAGTCAGGGATTCAAACCATGGTTTTCCAAGCACACTTCTCAGAGACACTGCGATGAGCACCAAAGGTGACCTGTGCCACCCCCAAGAACAAACCTGTGGCTCCTGCAGCTTTATTTTATCCCTTGACTCGAGCCTGCAAAGCCAGTGGGTTTGTGGCCACAATGAGCTTGGAAAAGCCCCAGAAAAGCCATGGGGAGGGTGGAGGTGACGGGGAGGAGCTGCAGGGGCATCCCTAGGACCTTCCCTGGCTCCTGGGGTGACACCAGCAGGTTCCTCCCTCTGTGTAGAAAACATTCCATCTTATGCTGGGCCGGGGAGGAGATTAAATCAAATCTTAGACATAAACAGAAAGAGGCCAGTGATGTGCCCACGCCTCACTCACCAAGGCTCTGGTGATCAGGCAATTAGCAAACCAAGCATGAGAATAATGCAGCTGAAACAGGGAGAGCTGCAGAGAGCTGGGGTAAGAAGGAAGAAAATCAATCACCAGACCTAATGGAGAATTATCCAGTAGAGAGTTATTCCTAATCCCATCACAGGCTGGCTGGGAAACAAATTCTCCTGGCTCTGCCACTCTCGGCATGTTTTTTTCTGGGTCAGTCCCTTTCCCAGCAGAGCTGGGCTGGGCAGGCAGGAGGGCAGAGCTGGAGGAGCAGAGGGAGAACTGAGGGGCTGGGTTGGCAGTGGGGCAGCCTGGATGGCCGGGGGGCACCCAGCAGGGTCACTCTGGTGGGTCCCCCCACCCTGTGGGACCTGGCGAAAGGCCTGAGGGTTCTCAAGGCAGCGGGTGGCCAAGTGACCGTCCCCAAGAGGCCATGTCAGAGCCCAGCAGTGGGGCTGGGACCGTGCTGGCTGTGCTCCTGGTGGTCACCCTCGTGTCCCTCTCCAGGCTGCTCAAACAGAAAGAGATTTTCCTGACGTTGGGCAGGAATGGGGAGAGAAAGCATGAACGAAGATGTGTGTGCAGGAGATGCGTGTGCAGGAGACGGGCTCTGCTGGGTCACTGCACAGCGTCCCCAGGCGAGACTTCAGGGGTGGCTTGAGAACATGAAGAGCTTCTCCAGAAGGGAGTTATTTTGGTGAGTGGCAGCTGCTGCCTCTCCTGCCGCTCCTCCTGCTCAGCAGCTCCAGGTCTCGGGGCCGGCGAGACGACGCCGGAGCAGCGAGACTGAGCGAGCTCCCGGTGCTGGCAGGATGTGCCTTCCCAGCCTGGTGTCTTCATGGAGCCATCTCCCCACCCCAGGAGCCCACCCGGAGTCCTCAGCAGCCCCGACCACAGGGCTCTCCACTTCCCTCCCCCGTGGGAACTCCCAGCCCTCGCAAACCCAGAAAGGAGGATTCCCTAATGAGCTGAGACACCGAAGGGACAACTCGAGAGAAGCCACTGCTTATTTTTAGAGACAACCTTATGATTCTTGAGCACGTGGCCCAAGCAATCCTGTGCAGGCAGCCCCAGATTGGCTGCAATCTGCTTTTCTTCTTGATAGACATCATGTCTGAATCTTTATCTCTACAAGATGCTCCCAGGAGAGGAGACATTTCGATACGACCACAACGTACAACATTTCTGAAAGGTCACTGCATGTACCAGGAATGAGGTGCAGAAGCCACTCATCAGCAACAGGGGCTTTGGGGAGGTGTTTAATATTCCAGGAGCATCTTTATTTCTCTACCAAGGTGAATAATTCCCGTGAAAGGAGGGAAGGGAGGGCAGGGCATGTGGGTGCTGTACTTATTTCTACCCAAGGAGATGGATTGAATCACCACTCAGACCTGGGAAATGGTGACTGAGACTAAACCTGACCTGGATCTCAACAACTTCGGTACCTGCTGGACCACATGAAAGCTGAGCTTGACTCCCCCTCCTCAGCTGCAGCCCAGAACTCTTTGTTGCCACTGAGCTGTTCCACGAATGCCACCAGAAACGCTGGAGTTGAGCTGGTCCCCATATGGACACCAGGGGTTCTTTCTGGAGGATTCCCAGCGAGTTCCTTCTGCACAGTGAGAACTTTAATTTGCAGAAGGCTGTTAACATCATGGGAAGGATGAGGAGAGTCTGCAAGGCAAATGTGGGCTGAGAGCCTACACCCCCAGGACCATCCCAGTCTGTCACCAGGACCAGTTGCTGGCCACAGCCCCCATGAGCAACCACCCAGCTGAGAGACACCCCAGCGCTAGGAAACTCCCACTGTAAAACCACCTTCCTCCTCTCCCACCAAAGTGTGGGATACAGCTTTGCCAAGGTCCCCATCCAAGCCAAAAGGTGCCCACTCAAACCAACCTGGAGCCCAAGGTCTGCCCATCCTCAGGTTTCTTCCCAGCCCACGAGTAAGGCATGGGAAACCTGAGCCCCTGGGAACTGCTCTCCTGCCACCTCAGTGTCAGAGCCCACAGCACAGCGTTGCTGATTTACTGCTCACAACAGCACAGATGGGACAACCAGGCACTGACACAGCCCAGCCACGAGCAGAGCATCTTGGCAAACAGGGCCAGGCTCCTGCCCCCACAGAGACACAAACACAGACCACTAAATGAGACAGGAGAATTTGCCTCCCCCTCCTGCTCCCTCTTTATGGGCTCATCATTCACCTTCTGCACCAAAACACAGCCTGGGAGCGGCACCCCGGGACGAACACCCTGAATCCAACACGCCATGTGTGCAGGGAGAGACGTGGGAAGGGGTGGAGGGAACACGCCGGAGCCCGGCCAAGCAGCACCACCCCCGGCAGGGCTCAGGCTGTGCCCCCGCAGTGTCCCTGCGTGCCCAGGGTGGGACACACACACATCACCCAGAGGGACCCCCGGGGCAGAGCTCAGGCTGTGCCCCCGCAGTGTCCCTGCGTGCCCAGGGTGGGACACCCACACACACATCACCCAGAGGGACCCCCGGCAGGGCTCAGGCTGTGCCCCCGCAGTGTCCCTGCGTGCCCAGGGTGGGACACACACACACATCACTCCTCCGGCAGCCACAGCATCTCCCGCAGGGACCCCGCGCTGCCGCCGCCCCGGACCGAAGGGAGGTTGATGAATAGCGGGCACCGAGGAGCAGACACCGTCATGAGCCACCTTTCCGGAGCCTGACGGATGCTGCTGCTCGGGGCTGCCGCATGTGCAGCCGCCCCCGGTGCCAGCGCCGGTGCCAGCCCCGTCCCAGTCCCATCGCCGGGCGATGGTTTCACGGCACTGTGAGTGCCTTTCATGGCACTGTGAGTGCCTTTCATGGCACTGTGAGTGCCAGCTGCCTCCCGCGGGCTTTGCCCCAGCGAACGATCTCATTTGCGTGCCCGGCCCGGCGTGCCAGCCCTCGTTAGATCAGATTCTCGGCGGAGCCCCTCGGGGGGCTGGCACATAAACCATGCCATGATCGCTGCCAGTGCCGGACCTCGGATGGCAACATCTCCTCCTAATGCCTCACCTGAGCCGCGGTGCCACCAACCAGCCAGGTGTGCTGCTCCGGGCACTCCCGGCCACCTCCCCGAGGCTCCGCGATAGAACAGCAGCTTCTTTCCACACCTGCTCCTCAGAACGGAGGGCGCAGCCCCGTGGGGTGCCATCACTCGTGGCAGCGGCTGCAGGGGTGCCTGGCATGCCAGCGAGCCCAGTTCCCCCCCGAGCAGCGAGCCGGGGGTCCCGGGCTGGCTGTTCCCCGCTCCTCGGGACGGCGATCCATCGTCATTCCGGAGGCTTTAACTCGGCCGGACGGCCCGACTCGTGGGCAGATGGACAGACTGACGGGCCAGACTGACAGACAGCTGCCTGCTCTGAGGACAGCAGGGACAGGCAGCTGTGGGTGGAAAACAAGCCGGGCCTGGCAGGACTGCTCAGCTCTTCAGGCAAAGCTCTGGGGGTGCAGGGGGGAGAGTGGGGCAGGGGTGGAGCCCCAGATCTGCTGGAAACCCTGCTCGGAGTGGGAATTCCAGGCAAGGGGAGCGTGGAGTGACAGCCTCCCCTCCACCTCCCAGCTCTGCTCAGCATCAGTCCTGGCCTGGGTGCGTTTTTAAAGCCCTGTCTGCAGCTGCTGCATCGGAAATTTTATTGCCATCCCAATTAGGATCATGGAAGCAGCGGAAGGCAAATGCCATCACAGGGGGAGATAAGGGCTGACATGGCAATCCCACGGCAATCCATCCCTCATCCTGCCGGGGGGCAGCGAGACCAAACCCCCTGAAAAAAACCCCCAGAGGGGAGGGGGCGGGGGGGCTCATCCCAGCCCTCCCTGAGCCCTGCAGAGCACGAATCTCTCCCAGCCTCGCTGCTCAGATTTCGGAGGGGGCAGTGGAGCCCCGGGGGGCTCCAGCTGTGCCACCCCCACAACTCCTCCAGGCTGGGAACGGCAGAGAGCGCTGACATTTGGAGCGAGACACGCTGGCGTCAGTGCCCAGATCTGCAGCTCCAGGGCATCAGCTGGGGCTGTGGGACCAGGAGAGCAGCTCCCTCCCCGTGTGCAGCTCCGAAGCTTCCCAAATGCTCCGTGGTGGGAGGGGAAGGGGATGGCAGGGTTGTGTCGTTTAACTCCCTGGTCAGCACCTTGGCGGCAGAGCAAGGGCAAAGGTGGACTCCCAGATGCCATGAAACCTGTCCAAACCCCAAATCACTGCCCCTCAAATCGGTGCTGTGCACACATCCTGGCACAGTCAAGGCTGGGAACTCCACTGAGGCCAAGATTGGGGGCCCAACATGTGTCCAAGGCTGGGATCCCAACCTGTGTCCAAAGTTGGGGTCCCAGTATGTGTCCAAGGCTTCCTGCCAGCAATCTCAGAGCAAGTACCAGAGCTCCACACCCCTGAGCTTCACATCACAGCCCCACTTGAGCCACTTCTTGCACATTTTGGGGTCATAACAACAGGCTGGAGATTTCCTACATGGGATAAACCTCCGGCTCGGTGCTCCCACTGCAAAGGAGGGTGGGTACAAGGAGGGGTGTAATGCCACCAAGCAGGGATGGCCATGAGCTAAAACTGAGCTGCATTTCAAGGGTCCCAGTGCCCAAACTCCATGAGGGTTTGCTGCTGATCCCCCCAACCCCTCTGGAGCCCGGGGAGTGCTCACCGTTCTGCAGGTCCGGGGCCGCACCGACATCTGGGTCTGCTGAGGCATCTGAGCCCGGGGGTGGTTACATGGCCAAGGGTCCAACACAGCCAGTCGTGGCCCCTCTGGACAGAACAGCACAAGGAGATGACTGTGAATCACCTTTCCACAGTGTCCAGTACAGAAATCCCAAATAAATTCTCCCAAAGCGCAAGAATGTGGCACAGAGACACCTCCCAGAGAGGAGGGGAAGAATCCTTAGTGCTGCTCCAGCCTGATGAGTGACCTGACCACTGCAGCTTAGATATATAAATAAATAAAAATAAAATTATACAGCACTTTGCACCCTGGAGGATGTCTTGGCAGCAGGAGAGTGTCTGAGCCCAGCACTGCCACGGACAGCTCTGGGTGGAGAGAGGGAAGACACAGCAATGCTCCTTGGGAATCACGGGTGGGGATTGCAGGAGCAGATGGCACCCACCCAGTGTGTGCCCACCACCAGCTTCTCAGGACTCCTCTCATTCCAGGAGATTCAACCCAAATTTGGAAGCAGAAGGGCCACTGTGTCCATCCCTTGGGCACTTTGTGGGGTCGAGGGATGCCCCCAAACGCTTTTGCAGCTGATGCTGAACACCAGCCTACAAGCAAATGGTTTGGTAGTTTTACTAAAGCATTTTGAGCTCTGTGGATTGAGTTTAATTTCCCTGTAACAAAGAAAGAGGGAATTTAAGTAGCTTCTTCTGGAGAGAAATCCAGCTCCTCCTGGTTAACAGCCCACAAATGCCCCAGACTCAGGTCCTGCTCAGCTACACCTGCACAGAGATGCTCTGTCCCCTCAAGACCCCACTCCACGTCCCCACTCATCTCTGCCCCAAGAGCAGCAGCAGCAGCAGCCAGGGAAGTTAATTCCTGCTGAGAGAGGCTTGGGAAGCCTGAGCCAAAGGAGCTTTCCATGGCAGGGATTTGCTGGGGAACAGTGGAGGGATGAGGCAGGGAAACCAGAGCTGGGGGCACACGACTCACACACCAGGGAACAGCCCTGGTGACAACAGGGAGACAAGAGCTGACTGCAGGAGGATGGGTGACCCCCCTTCCCATGTGCTCCTGAGAGCTCCAGCACCATCCATGTGCTGCTTGTGGGTGGGTGAAACATCCCTTTGGGGCTTCCTGAAGAACTGACAGTGCCAAGCACTCTGGAAAAGCTCAAATTCCGCCGGGAAAGCATCACTACCCCAAACCAAAGCCAGAGGGATTCCTCCAAAGCCCACCAGCTCAGTCTTGGCTGAGCAGACACCATGGGGAGGGTTCCACTTGGCCAGCCACCCCCAGATGGGGGTCCAGCACAGCCCTGGGGGGTGTGGGCTACCAGGGCTTCCAGAAATCCCAGCTCAGGGGACCTTCCTCTTGTCCACTGTGCCTGGGACACCCTGGGAGGGCAGACACCCCTTTCCAGCTCCTCGAAGGTCCCAGTGTCACTGGGATCCACCGAGCCCTTCACTGCACCCTCCTGTTTCACAGGTGGCAGGGATGGAAACACCCCCAGCCCCCCGCGTGGGGCACATGGAACTGTGGCAGGGATGGAAACACCCCCATCCCCCCGCGTGGGGCACATGGAACTGTGGCAGGGATGGAAACACCCCCAGCCCCCCGCGTGGGACACATGGAACTGTGGCAGGGATGGAAACACCCCCA
>VXAU01000296.1:7099-31276 GCA_013399695.1 Formicarius rufipectus | reverse complement strand
CCGGGGGAGGGGATGGGGCCGGGGGTGATGCGGGAGAAGGCAGGGATGGGCAGCGGGGGTCCCCTGTGGCCGAAAGGGGGAAGGGTCGCCAANTCACACTGCCCTCTCCGGGGTCCCCCTGCCCCCGTGCCAGCACCCACAGGTACCCATTGCCACCCAAGCTGGGCTCCTCACCCGGTGCCAGCACCCACAGGTGCCACTCTGCCTGAGCTCCCCCAGCCCCAATTTATCGGCACCAGATACCCCCACACCACCTTGTCTGGGCTCCCCCAGCCCCACTCCAGACCCATGGGGGTACCCACTCCCCCTCCAGCCCCACGGCAGCCTATTTGCATCCCCCGTGTCCCTCTGCCTGCCCTGGGATGGGGTCCGGGTGCCGCCTCACCCTGACCTCCCCCGGTTCACCCGTGGAGGTGGGTATGGACCAACACAGCTATTCCCCCTCCATCCCACGAGAAATTTGGGCAATCGGGGCACAAACAGCACCAGGGACAGTCACACTCCCCAGTCCAGCCTTGGCTCCTGCATTTGTGACCCTCGTTGGGCTCCACTGTCTCTTGTGCCAGGGAGATTCCCAGCTCACGGGACAACAACCTGGAGCCCCCCACCAGCACCCACATCCCACCTGGAGACAGCGCTCACCATCGCCCATTCCTCCCTGGAGCTCTGTTCTTGCTCCTCTCCGCTCCCACAAACGTGATGATTTGGTTAATTAGGCTTTGAGGATGAGAGGGGCCAATTCCCTCTTCAGGGCTGATTCCGGGCTGGAATTGTTGCTCCTCTCCGTTGTCGCTGCTCGGTCCGGGCTGTCCTTAAGCGTGCTGGTCCGGGAGCTGCTGAAGGGGAGTGTCCTGTGCCCTTGATGGGTTGTGTGACAGCCGAGCAGCCCCAGCTGAGCCTCTGGGTGGCATTTGCTGCGTCTCACGGCGCTTTTCGAGCAGGTTTTGGCAGCATCCCCTCCAGTTTTACAGCCGGGGAAACGGAGGGGAGAGCTCAGGGGGAAGGAGTGGGGCACAGGCTGAACCCCAGGCTGGTTTGACACCCTGGGCTCTCCTGGCAGATGTTCTGCCCTCACCCATCTCCACTCATGCAGGATGTTGTCAGGAGGGATGTGAGCAGCTCCTCCAGCTTGGGTGCCTTATGGTTCCACTCCCAAGTCCTGCTGCAGCCCAGCTCTTGTGCTGCTGGAGGTTCCTGCTGCCTCCTGCTGCTCCTTTGCTCTGGGATGTGGATCTGTGACCTCACTGCAGGCACAGCCAGCTCAGGCTCTCCCCTTCGAGGTTCATCCCCATGCTCAGCCCTGGAGCTGCAGTTAAAACCAGGAGATTGACATGGCTGTGGTGGAATTTCATTGCTGTTTTAAACAATATCAATTTGTCTGCTGAATAACAGATGAAAAATCCAAGCGACTGGTTTAGTTGGAGATGTTCTTTTAAGAGGCCAGTGGTGGGGGGAGGGTGTGCCAGAGAAATCCACGTCTCATTTCAATTCCCCAGGATGAAAGGTTCATTCTGGCTAATTTGAACGTAGTCATTAAACTGCTGTATCAAAAGCACAGAGTCAATTAAGCAGGTCCCCCCTGCCCTGGCTCTGCAGGCCTGCCTTGGTTTTAATCAGGGAATGGGGGGAATTGTTTGGAGCTCCTCACTGGGAGTCAAGTGCTGATCTGATTTTGCCTGATGGCAGATGCCTCTCTGCCTCCTGGCCAGGGTCAGGCTTGGTTTTGGGGGAGCAGAGTGCCCCAGGGAGAGCAGGGGGAGCCCAGGTTGGATGGCACCACCTTGTCCTTGTCTCCTCCCTGAGCATCTCACCAGAAAAACGAGTTATTTCTGTCTCACCGTGCCCACTTTGTACCATTACTTGGAGGGAAACCAAGGCACAGCTCAGTGATTTGCTCAGGATAAGGGAAAAGGCAGGTTGTGATTAAAGCCTGTGGTGTGGGGTTTGGCCCAGCCCTGCTCCAGGTGCTCTCCCAGCGCTGCCCCCTCCCTGGTGCCCCTTCGGGATCACTCTGGGCTCTAACGAGAGCAGGACAAGTGGAGGAAGGCAGCAGGCTGAGGTTCACAGCTCTGCTTCCCTGAGCTGCTGCCCCACACTGGGCACTGGAGAAGCCCACAGGGCCACGGCCCTTGGTCACACTCTCCAATTAATTCAAATTGGCTTCAATATGAACATTCATCAGAGAGGATCTCGCACCGGGGCACAGGTTGGGCAGGGGGGCCCTGTTCTCTGTGCCCTCTGTGCTCCCCACCAGGGGCTGCAGCATTTGGGGTGCTGAGACAGCCTCTCGTCCCCTCCTTAGGTCCTGTGGGCTCCACCTTCACCTGTCACCCCTGCCCCAAGAGCCTGGCCCTGCTCAAAATAGCTCCTTCCCCACAAAGGAAGACGGGAATCCATAAACCACTTTGGTCCAAACTCTGCCCTCTGGCTGATCACTGGGGCTGGGATGGAGTGGGGTCACCCGGCTGCCAGCTGGGGACAGGCACAGGGGTCATGGAACCGTGGGGATCACCAAGACCATCCCCTGAGCTTGGGGTGGACACACACAGAAGTGGCAGGACCCTGAGGCTGTTGGGGCCAGTGTTTCAGGAAGGCTCCTTGCCTTTGGAGATGCTGTTCCAAGTGAGGCGGCACTGGGAGTGTCTTGACAAGTTTTGCTGCTTTCTGGGGCATTTTCACACAGATTCAGCAAAACGATTTTTTAAAAAAAAAAAGTGTGAGAGAAATAAAAAACTCACAGCTGCTCTGGCACACACTCAAAATCCCAAAGAGTTTGTGGCTAAAACGTGCCAAGGGGAAAAAAATAATTCCAATAAACAGAGAAGTGAACTCCCTTTTGCCCCCAGTTTGCCCTCCTCGGTGGAATGTGGGAGCTTCCCCTGCTGAACCCTGGGGACAGCTCCTCTCCCTGCCTGGGGGGTTCTGTGCCAGCCCCCCCTGTCCCTGCCAGCCCAAATGCAGCATTCCAGCACTGCCAGCTCCAGGGACAGGCAGCGATGTTTTTCCTCACTGAGGATGCAGCAGTGGGAGCCACGTGATGGCTGCAGACTCTGGGTGGCCATTAATTTGGCCTAATGGAAACCTCAGTTAACTCCTAGAAGGATCTGGGTCCGTGTGGAGAAGACCCTGCAGGAACCAGACACTCCCACCAGGAGCCCCTTTAGAGCTGGAATGATGCTGTAAGGAATCAGGGATGTTGGGGAGCCAGTCCTTGCTTGGTGGGACAGCCTTGGCACGGCTGGAGGGCAGCCCAGACCCCCAGCCCCAAAACATCCCTGAGCAGAGCCAGCACCACCACAGGGTCTGGGGACAACACCATCCCCGGGAGCCATCCCTGGGGCGGGATATTACCCCCAGAGATGTGCTGGCCAGAGGCTTTTCAGAGCCCCAAACACGAGAGGAGGGTGACACCACATGGCTGGAGGCAGCAGAGTGCCCTGGGGACACCGCCCCGGCTCGTCCTCTCCAAGTGCAGGTTCCCAGCCTGGCGTGACCCTCTGCCAGGACCTGCCGAGGTGGCACCAGGCAGCTCCTTTGGGCTCCCTTTGGTCGGGTCAGCAACCCAAAACGCAGCCTCGTCCTACCCGTGCCACTCTGGCAGGACTCCAACATGCAGATGGGGGGCACAGCCCACCGCCCCCCCTTTGGGGTTTGGGGGGCACAGGGAGGGGTGTCCGGGACCTGCTCCCCTCCAAAGGCGGTTCGTGCCCGCTCAGCCCTGGCCCCGAGGTGTCTGTGCCTGCACTTTTGGTCTCTTCCAGAGCTCGAAGCCCCGAGGGAAGACGATTCATCCCGTGTTTACTGACAAAGCCCGGCCGGACGAGCCCGCTCTGCAAGCACAGCCCGAGCCCGTGACTAATCCCAGTTACTTTTAATAAATATTTGGTAATAACAATGAAAGTTTCTTCGGCCAAGTACCTGCTGTTTTGAGCTGTCACCAGCAGAAACACCATCAGGTGAAGGGTTTTAATCCAAGCGGGAAGGAGAGGGACCTTTCCCCTCTCCAACTGCCCGGGCTTGGAATGCCAGCAGAGACCTCACCTGCCCCTGCTCCTGCTGCCTTCACCAAGCCCTGACCGAGCTCTTGACCACGGCTGGCTCCAGCTGCCCCTTCTGGCAGTGAAGCCCCCCCGGGGTGACCAACTCCCACAGAAAGAGGATTTCCCCCCATCCCTTTTTTAAGGTGCATGTCTCAGTTTTGCAGAGCCACCCACCACCAGCACAGCACCAGTTGGTTTCCTCAGGGGCTTTGCAGGCTCAGCACCCTCAAACCCAGCCCAGCTATTTCCCTGCCCAGAGAAGGAGAAAACAAATGCTCTCTGGTGTCCCAGCACGGGCTGCATTTCTCCTGCTGTCACCTGGCACGATGCTCATGGTGGGGCTCAGCCCACCCCACGTTCTCTTTACAAGGCCATCCCTTCCTTGCTGGGGGACAGGGGGGCTTGCACAACATCCAGGTTCCACACGGAGCTGCTCCATGGGACACACGTGCTCCGGGTGCTGCCCTCCCCTCTCCAGGGCTGCTCACCCCATGGGCTCAGCTCTGGGCCCCACAGAACCCGTGGCTGACGAGTTATTCCCCATCTGCTGATGATTTATTCTCCAAGGCCCATGATTTATTCCCCAAGGCCAATCATTTCTTCCCCTCAGCAGGTGGGGCCAGCATTGCCCAGCTCATTTTCTCATCCTGGCAGCCGAGTGGTTTCTGTTTGCCCCCCTAATCCAGGAAGGTGCAACAGGCACCAGGACACGTAACAGAGGAACCACTGCCAGCAGATGTGCCTGGTTCCTCCTTCCCACCTGGCTCCACCCTGGGGGCTCTGCAGCTGCCCAGCCCTGCCCAGCCAGGAGGGCAGAGCCACCTGTGTCCCCAGGGGCCCCCAGCCTGGGGACAGTGCAGTGACACCGTGGGGTTGGGGGAAGCCTCATCCTGTGAGCCCTGCTTGACCCACAGGCAATGGGGAGCAGGAAATGTCAGGCTCTAAATCCAGCTCTGGATGCAGCTTCCCACATCCCCAGGCTGTGTGAGCTCAGGATTTTGGGAGAGGGTGGCTGGGCTGTGGGGTGTGTAATACTGAGGATTACCTCAGATTTTACCCCCAAAACTTTCCCTACCTGGCCACTTCTGAGCACCTCATTTTCATCTAAACCTGATCATTCTCTACCCTTTAGACTACCTTAAGACTCCTCACAAAACTTTCCCTACCTGTCCACCACCCATTACCTCATGCTTACCTCCAAAATACTCATTCTCTGCCCCACAGACCATCTCAGGTTCACTGCCAACATTTCCCCCTCCTGTCCACTCCCGATTGCCTCAGTTTACTCACAAATTTTCCTTCTGTTCACTACAGATCACCCCAGGCAAGCAGTGAGCTGGGCCTGGCTGCCTCAAATGCTTTCCCCAACCTACCTGTCTCTGCCAAAAACCCCAAGCTGAACATTTTTACAGCACTGGGGCCTCAGGGGTCACCCAGGGGCTGGAAACACAAGGAATTCAGCACTGCAGCCACTCTGCACCAGCAGGGCAATGAGCATCCCTTCCCAAAGCACTGGCCATGGCTCTGTGTTGCCACCTCAGGCTCACCCCTCAGAGGTGACAGATGCCACCCTGGCTCAAGGATTTTGTTCCCATTTCTTGCCCTGGCTCATGGCCCCATGTGCTGCTGAACATCCACCCGTGACCACACCACGGAGCCTCTGCTCTGCTCCGCCTGAGCCCCCAGGGACTCTGCCCAGGAGGAGCAGGACGGGGTACAGGGAATCTGGCAACACCAACATGACCTCTTCCATCAGAACTGGTCCAGACACGGGCTGGGATGAGCTCAGCACCCTCCTGGGGCAGCGTGGCCATCCTGGTGAGCACAGGCAAGAGAAGGGGCGATGAGAAGTGTTGGCACAACATTCTGCCAGATGCTGCCTCTTTCACCTCCTCTCAGGTGTCTCAGTGTGCCTCCTCCTCCCAGCAGAGGCTCTGGGGGCTCCCGGACAGGTCCAAGGCTGCCCCTCCATCCCTGAAGAAGCACAGGGGCTGTGGCCGGTGGGATGCCAGAGCTGCCACCCTCAGGGGGAGATCGCTCCTGCCGGAGCTGAGCCCACACTCCGCATCGTGCGGAACGCGCTGCCCGCCCCCGCCTCCCTTCCCTCCCTCCGCGCTCCTCCTGCAGCTGAGGGAGGCATCGACTCCCTCCCAGCAGCTCCGAGCTCGTTTTCAAATACCACCAGAGCTGCTCTGCGGGCCATTTGGATGCCAGGCGCTGTCGGCGGAGCCGCGGGCGGCAAACACACGGTTTGTACCCGCTGGACGGGCGCTGTCCCTGGTGCCCCGTGTCTCTGTGCCCCTGAGACCTGTCTGTCTTCTCACTTAATGCAGACAGAGCAGGTTCTCCCCTTGTCATTCAGCAGCTCCAGCCTCGGCCGTGTCTGCTCTGGGAGCTGCTGGTTCCTGGTGGGAGATGGGGCCGGTGCAGCCCAGTCGTGTCTCCTCATCCCCTGCGAGTCTGAACTGAACCACAGAATGTGCTGATTTGGGAGGGACCCTCATGGATCATCGAGTCCAGCTCTTAACCCTGCACAGCACCAACCCCAAGAGTCACCCCCTGTACCCTAGAGGATCGTCCAAAGCTCCTGGAGCCCTGGCAGCCTTGGTGCTGTGCCCACTGTCCTGGGGAGCCTGGTCAGTGCCCAGCCATGCTCTGGAGGAAGTACCTTTTCCTGAGATCCAATCTCAACCTCCTCTGACACAACTTCAGGTCAATCCCTGAATCACCACAGAGCAGAGATCAGTGCCTGCCCCTCTTCTTCTCATGGCAGGGGGGAGCACATAGCAATAAACCCCCCAAATCCATGCCTGTCCCTGCTGTGGGATGGTCCTCACCAGGTCCTCACACAGGGGTGTTGCAGGGGGACGACGTGGTCACTGCAGTCGAGGGCAGGAGGGAGCTCATGGCCTGGGCTGGGGACCTGGCCATGGACACATCCCTGTGCCTGGACACATCTCCCCACCCCCTTTGCTATTGTCTCACTCCCATTTCTGATCCACTGGTTGCTCCTCAAGACACTGTCTTGGAGAAGAGCAGCCGGTTGGTGTCAATGGGGTGACACATCCCCAGTCACCACCAGGCTAGGCCCCCTGCTTGGAAGGAGTGAACCCAAAGCACCAACAGGTGAAGGACACCACCCACACCCCAGCTTGGGCTCTCCTGTGCCCAGGGGTGGCTGGCTGGTCCCTGTCCCTTCGCTAACTGGAGGCTCTCAGGTTTTCTCCCCTCTGCTGTGCCCTGTCTCTGCTCACCAGGATGTTTCCTTCTCAGTCCCTTTCCTGGTTCAGGGTCATGCTGAGGTGAGCTGCCAATTCCCAGATTTCTCCATCTTCCCTGTCCTCACATGTAACACATTCACAATATGAACTCAAACAGCGAGGGAAGAACATCCCTCAGTCCCCATCTCTTCCTGCTCTGTCAACTCCAGCCCAGAGATCCTGCATTTTTTGGCTGCCTACTCTCCCTCCACATCCTCGGAGTGGGATGGGAGTCATCATATTGAAAGACAAGATAAATTATGCTGGTACGCAGTGATGGCAGAGCTGATTCATAAGCCAGGTGGGTCTGCAAGGTCTAATTTGGGAGAGAAGATGGCTGATGAATCCTTTTATAACCTGGAAGACTTGGCAAAGTAACTTTTCCTTGATGAGCACATTATTACCTGCCAGCCTAATGCCATTTCCCCTGCCATCCAAGTGCTTGGATTCTGCAGGACAGAGAGGCTCTCATGGTTAGGAAATCAGTTTTAAAGAGGAAATGTTTTCATAGAAAACAGCTTAAAATTGCCAGGAGGATCATCATTAATGGTTGGACTTGATAATCTTAGAGGTCTTTTCCAACCTTAATGATTCTATGGTCTCTACCCATGTGTTGGTCTTGGCCAACACCAGTTTGAGGATAGTTTATTTCCCCCAGGCAATCCAGCTGCTTCCAGCTGTTCAGAGTCTCTTCTGACCCTCACATGAAGCTCCACAGTGGTTTATCTGCCAGAACAACCTTCAGCCTTTCTGCCTGCAGAGAGGACCAGACGTGGGTGTCAGAATGCTCCGCCTGCCCCGATGCCGACCAGGACTGAACGCGGCTCCGGGGCACGAAGGAACTTCTCCAGCTCCATCCTGTGGGAATTGGCATCACGCCTCAGGCTGCCTGGAGCCAGGCAGGCAAACACAGCCCCTCTGGCAGCCTCGGGAGGCTGGAGAAGACACCCTGCTCTGGGCTCCGTGCAGCTGGAGCTGTGGGGTGGGACCAGGCACGGAACGGGGCTGCAGGAGCCTTTTGGGGAGCGCCGGAGGTGAGAACTGGCGCTGCGCTGGAACCCAGCCAGCGTTATCCGCGTCTCGCTTTCACCGGCCACAAACCTTCCCAAACCCTCCTCGGTGGAAGGGAAAGTTGTTTGGAAACAAGAGCTGTACCCGGCACAGCGACCCGAAGCCCCCGGGCACCTCAGCGCCCCGCACCCTGTGCCGGCAGCAGAGGGGCGGCTGTGCCAGGGCACCCCCCGCTCCATCGGGGCCGCCCCCTCCTCCCAGTGCGCTTCCCTCTCCTCACACCAGCTCCTCCCTGCTCCTCACGGTTCTGAATATGCGAGAGGGGGCGAAGATCGCTGCTCCCTGCCTGGCACCGTGAATTATTAATCCCGCAGGAGGCGGGTCGGACTGTTCAGTCTCCCCCACCAGCCTTGCCCAGCACGCAGGAACGCCGGGGATGGGTTTTCCGGGCCCTGCTGGGGGAACTGGCCAGAGACTGAGTGAACCGGGCCGAGCAGGGTGGTGGTGCAGCCCGGCTGGGGACCCTTCCCCTGCTCCGGCACGGAGGAGCGCAGACCTCAGGGCCAGTTTCCTGTTCTGCTCCAGGGTACACCCCGCCCCAAACCTGGGCGCTCTCCTGCCACGTGGCGATGGTCCTGGGAACGAGCCGAGCGTGGGGCAGGGGTGCCGCGGAGGAGGGGGTGCTCCCGGGGGTGCCGCGGAGGAGGGGGTGCTCTCAGGGATGGTGGAGAGAAGGGGATGCTCCCGGGGGTGGTGGAGAGGGGGGTGGTGCTCTCCAGGATGTTCCCAGGGGTGCTGCAGGAGAAGGGGTGCTCTCCGAGACGTTCCCAGGGGCGTTACAGAGAAGGGGGTGCTGCAGAGAAGGGGGTGCTCCCAGGAGTGGTGGAGAGAAGAGGGTGCTTCCAGGGGTGCTCCAGAGAAGGGGATGATCCCCGGGATGCTCTCGGGGATGCTGCAGAGAAGGGAGTGCTCTCCAGGATGCTCCCATGGGTACTGCAGGGAAGGGGGTGCTCCCTGGGATGCTCCCGGGGGTGCTGCAGAGAACAGGGTGCTCCCGGGATGCTCCCAGGGGTGCTGCAGAGAACAGGGTGCCCCCAGGATGCTCCCAGGGGTGCTGCAGTGCGGTGACAGAGCACACGGGCTCCGAGCCCGGCACCCCGCACAGGGTCAGGGTGCGGGACAGGGACCAATGCCAGGGTCGCCAGGGGCGATGCAACAAGGGAAAGCCTAACTCGGCTCCCTCGGGGCAACTCTCTCCCGTCCCGGCAGCCCCGACCAGCCCCCGGCCTCGCCTGCGCTTTCCACCCCGAGCATTCCAGAGACAGAGTTGAGCATTCCAGGGGCGGGGACGGGCAAGGGTAGTCGAGGCTGCCGCAGGGCCGGTCCCTGCCGAGCCCCGTCCTGGCCGGGGACCGGCGGGGGCTGCGGGCAAAGGGAGCTGCCGCCGCCGCCCTCTGCTCCGGGGGTGCCTTCTCAGCACGATTAAAGCCGGAGCCCGGGCAGGGCGGCCCCGTGACCGGCTCACCCCGGGGCTGGGAGGCTGAAAATGAAGTTTCTCCAAGTCTGGGAAGCAGGAAGAAAGTTTTCATGCTCAGGGTGGGGAGGCCCTGGCACAGGTTGCCCAGAGATGCCGTGGCTGCCCCGTCCCTGGAAGCGTTCAAGGATGAGGCTTGGAGCAACCTGGTCTAGTGGAAGGTGTCCCTGCCCATGGTCTAGGTGACCTTGAAAGGTCCTTTCCAACCTAAACCTGACCCTTCTCTCAGAAAGGCCCAGGGACAAAGATGCCAATGCTGGAGCTGTTTATTGGGGGCCACCCCACCCACCTGGGCATCGAAGGGATGTTCTGTTGGGGGAGCAGCACCTCAGATCACACCAGTCTGGGGGACCCATCCGTGTTGGATGACACTGAGCCAAGAGGTCTCTGCTCCCTCTCAAGGGGCCTGAACCACCTCCAGGCTCTGCTCCACCTCCCTGTGTTCAACACCCCCTCGCTCAGCCCTGTCCCTTCCCACAGCCAATCTCACCAAGGCTCCATCCAGCAGAGCCCCTGCACCTCCTGGAAGCCCCCAGATGCATCTCCATGAGAGGAAGGGAGGGGGATGAAGCAGGAGCTGAGGGGCACTGCAGCCAAAGGAAGCATCACCACATTGCTCTCCACACCTGACAAAAGCTACTAAAGCTTTGCTAAACTTCAGGAGTAACAACCACCAGTGACAGCACTGCTGCCATTAATCCTCCGTAATTGTTTCTGTAATTAAAAGCCCCATTGTGTCTTGTCTCTGCACTATGATTTATCAGATGGGGAGCACTCTTGCATGAGCAATGCACGGCTGGTGGGAGGACATCTGCTCTGGGCTGGAGAGGAACATGCAGGATCTGCCTCCAGGACCTGCTGATCCCTCAACCATCCCACTCCTCATGTGCTCCTCAGGCTACCCAACCCTGGGATGAAATCCCCCTCCTGGAGATGTGCTGTTGGATACTGGGGAAAGGTTCTGCCCCCAGAGGGTGGTGGGCACTGACCAGGCTCCCCAGAGGGTGGTGGGCATGGCCCCAAGGTTGCCAGAGCTCCAGGAGCATTTGGACAAGGGAACAGAGTGGGATTGTTGGGGTGTCTGTGCAGGGCCGGGGATTGGACTGGATGATCCTTGGGGGTCCTCCCAACTCAACATCAGGAACTGGATCCACAAGGGAGTTACAGCTAAGAATAAAACCAACTCATGAGTGAAAACTGCAGAAGAGATGCCACCTCCTTCCCTGGAAACACAGCAGGGCTGGGATTCATGTGAGCAGATCCTGCCCTGCCTCTGATGTGAGCAGCATTAAAAACCTAAACCGAGGTAGGAGGACCTGCTCTTTGTTTGCTGATGATAAACTGGGTGGTCTTCAGATCCTTCTCTCTGTTAGAGAACTGGGAGTTGATGAGGGGACTGGCTGGGACGTGCAGCAGAAGATGCAAACCAGGAGAGATCCATGGCTGCACAGAGCTGTCCTGGGCATGAGGCTTCCTGGGCTGTTGGCTCCTCCTGAGAGGGAGTTTTTGGTGATAAAGCCAGGAGCTGGAAGAATCACAGGCTGGAAAAGCCCTCCAAGATCAGGGTCCAACCATTAACCCACCACAAAACCATGTCCCCAGATGCCACATCCAGGGTTATTTATCTGCAGGAACAGCAGCCTGGGGCAGGTGTCTGGAGCCCCCGGAGGCACCATGAGCAGCAAGAGGTGACCCTGAGCCAACCTGGATGAGAAGAGAGGAGCACAAAGTCCCCTGGTCACAAAGCAGGGACCTGGGATGTGGGGACACATCAGGATGAGGAGCCACCTGATGTGGGCAGATGAAGCCCCTGGGGAGGAGGGGGTGTCAGAGCAAGGAGGGGACAGGTGACAAATCTACACTCCAGCCTTGCTGGTGTCCTGAACTGAACCTACAGCTGCCTCTTCCCATGCAGACAGATCCAGGTGCTCTGGGCAAGAGACTCTGCACCATCACAGAATGGTTTGGGTTGGAAGGGACCTTAAAGCCCATTCAGTGCCACCCCCTGCGCTGGGCAGCGACACCTTCCACCAGCCCAGGTTAATCCAACCCTATCCAACCTGCCCATGGCCACTTCCAGGGCTGGAGCAGCCACAGCTTCTCTGGACAACCACTCTCATAATATAGAATTTTTTAACATAATATCTGCTCTTGTCCTGTCACTACAGGCTCTTGCAAGCAGTCCCCTTGGGGCTGCTCTGCCCCCACAACTGGAGCCACCAGGAGGTGACACAGCAGCCCCAGCAGAGCAGCCCCCTGGCAAGGTCTCAGTCTTGCTTCCCTCTGTGGGGCTGGGACTGGAGCCATCCCTGGTGCATCCCCTTTCTCTGAGCTGACATCTCTCAGCATCTTAAATGAACGAGTTGAGCTGAGCAAATAGAGGGAGTTTTGGAGTGTGCAGGTTGAAGTTAATCAGACCCGAAAATGACTCTCCTTCCATCAGGTGTGAGTCACCCGAGAATGTGCATATTAATCCTCCCAGCACGCTCTTCTTCCCAGCTTGGTTTCCAAGAGCTTTCCCTGGGGTTGAGCTGCAAAGACACCACCACAGCTGCTGGGGGAGAGGCACAGCTCAGCTCACATGGACATGACTCTGCACGGGGAGTCTGTCCTGCTGGATAACACTTTTCCATCACTCCGCTCGCAGTGTGACGTGCAATAAACCTCCAGGTCTCAGCCGGATGGCAGCCCAGTCGTGGCATCTGGTGTAGCACCAGTTTCTCCACCCCACCCGACTGTGACCAACAGGTTGGCTCCAGTTGGAGCCCACAACAAGGGCAGCAGCACAAACGTGGGCTTCGGGCCCTTGAAGAACTTCAACATTCCCAGCACATGAGCCAAAAGGGAACTCTGCACCTCTGAGGTGATGGCTCCATTTCCAGGGGTGTTGGTGATGGCCAGGAGTGCTGTGGCACTGGTGTGACCATCTGTGCCCAGCGTCACACCTGGCTGGAGCCCTCCTTGTGTGCCCAGCTCGGGGCTAAAACACTGGGCAGGTGGTTCAAGGCATCTCTCAGACCCAGATAACCCCCAGGGAACAGAGACCAGCCCTGAGGAAAAGCCCTCACTGGCTCCTGCAGAACCCTGAAGGGCAGCTCAAAGGACCCAGCTGGGACCCTCCACACACCCCCCCGAGTGAAGCAGAGCCCAGCCCTGCCTCTGACCCACCTTAGAAAGGCACAGATCACCTCCCCAGTCACCCAGGAGCAGGCACCTCACCCTGACTCCACCCTGCTGTGTGAGGGGAGCCGTTCTGGGGACAGATGTTCGTCCCTTGGCCGTGCAGATGTGCAGCTGTAACATCTGCTGGGGCTTTAGGCCACTTACAGCGCCCTGACCCCCTGTCAGTGAGGAGCTGGCTCCTCAAAGCGGGTCCTTGGCGCGGGCTGAGCGTGTCCTGAGCTCCCCAGGGGCAGATCAATCTCGCTCATTCCTGTTGCTGTCACAGCAGGAAGATGAAGGTGGGATTGTCCCCGTGAGCTGCCAGAGCCCCAGCAGGAGGGTCTGCATCCCCCAGGGTGGGGGCCGAGCAGGACACACAGTGAACCCCAACCCTGTGCCAAAGGAAGCTGCCAGGCCCCGAGAGCTCCCAAAGCCTTTCAGGAATGGCATTAACAGCTGCCTGCTCCTCCTGCTGGCAGCTCTACTGGTTTTACTGGGGCCACGGCAGCCTGGCATCCCCAGGGGGTCACACGCTCGGGGTTTGGTCCTCGGGCAGTGGGTCCCTCAGTTGTGCACAGAGGGTGTTGCTGGGCTGGCAGAGGTGGGTTTGGGGGATGCCCAGTGCCTGTCCCTCACCGCTGGCATGGTGGGAATAACTGGGGGGAAGCAGGAGACTGAACGGGAAAGAGATGCCCAAGGAGAAGTGTTGTGGTTTCATGTTATTCCCAAATGAAAGGGAAAATATTTAGGAACAAAAATTATGACCCATAAAGACCATTTTGCTGGGAATTAATGATCCAAATCCCAGGCAGTTGAATACACATGGCGGGGAAGAAATGCCTGATGTAATATAGAACAGCACAGTTAATATTTAACCTCATTTCCAGCCTGCCAGGGCTTCAGCCCAGCACATCCCCCTCCCACAGCCCCCCCAGCAGCCCAGCTGGCACCCCGAAGGACAAACAGGAGCAGGTTTAACTCTGCTCCTTGGAGGAAAGGGCAAAATGCTCCTTGCAGCCCTGGCAGAGGGGTGGGAGGGGTCCCTGACCTCTCCACTACCAGCCTTGCAGAGCTCTGCTGTTCATTGGGAAGCTGCTCCAGAGGCAATTGCTGCCCACCCCTCTGCTGAGCACAGCCTGGCAGAGCCATTTCTCCAGCCTAATTAGGCTCTGTCGGGGGCACAGAGCCAGCAGCCCGAGGAGCAGAGGATGACAACGAGCAGGAACCCCCCAGGACCGTCCCCCACCCCCTGTCCCTGCCTGTCCCAGCCAAGGGGCTGCTCAGCATCCCCAGCCCTGCCCCCAAGGACAGCCCTAAGGTAACCCGCCCGCGGCTCCTAATTGGATTTGCTCATGCTGATTATGACCATTTTTGCCTCAATTAAGCCATTTGTTTCCCTCATCTCAGGTCTAGCACAGAGCCCTTTGCAGGCTCCTTGTGTCCTCTGTGGACCCCGAGTGTCAGGGTCACCTTCGTTTGCCCCTCAGGCTCCCCCAAGGGCCACACTTGGCTCCTCATCCTCCAGTCACTGCATTAACCCCTTGATTTTGATCCCTCTCCTCATTCCCCCTCCTTCCCATCCTCCTCACAGCACCTGTCTTGCTCTTTGGTGGCCCTTATCAAGGAGGTGGGACCATCCCTGGTGTCACCCACAAAGCCACCGAGACTAAACAAACCCCAGGGGTCATGAAGGTGCAAACCTCAGCTCTGGGACCCACATCCCACATGGTTGCCATCACGCCAAGCCCTCTGGTCTGCAGGAGGGGCAGGGGAACACAACCTGAAGATTTCCAGGCTGTGCACAAGGGTGGAGGGAGGGAACCTGCTCCTCAACCAGGAGCTGAAGGGAAAAGCGAGGCAGACCACATCAAAGCTGGGCTTGGATGATGCCCAGGACTGTGCCCAAGGGCAGCAGTGCCTCAGGTGGGCACATCCCCCTCGGGGGCCTTTCCCCAGAGCAGGAGGACTCGGTGTGTCTCCATCCAACTGGAATTGCATAACCTGCTCCTCAGGTTGCTCCTCACACCATCCATCTCCAGACTGAGCTGGGCTGCTCAGCCACTCTGTGTCCTGGGACACGTCCCTGTGCTTCAGCTCCTCACACCAGAGGGAAAACAGGCTAAAACCCCACAGACCAGGACAGGGAAGAGCAGAGACACCAAAGGGATGCTCAGAGGCACTTCACAAGTTGTGGACAGACTCTTCATCCCTCCCCTGCCCAGACAAAGAGGGGGCAAGACCCCAAAAGCAGCATGTCCTTTGTATCACACAGACCTCAGAGGGGCTGCACTGCCCCGAACAGCCTTTCAGCCACCAACCTGCACTTCTGGGGCACACAGACCTCAGCCTCCTGCAAAGCCCAGCCCAGCATTTTGGGCAGCCCTCAGTCCTGCAGAGCCTGCCACCCTCAGCAGTGGTGACACCCACGAGGCCACCAACAGCCAGGGCCACAGGCAGACCCCTCCCAGGTGAGCAGCCACCTCTCCAGGCTGAGCCTTCACATGGTGGCAGCTGCAGAACCATCACCACCCTCCTCCTCACCGACACCAACACGCACCACCCGCTCACCCGGGCTGGATTCACGGCGATGACCTTGGCATCAAGGAGCTCTTCAGCTGCTTCTGACTCCACCAAGCCATTTAGGTCCTCCAGTGGTCTCTTCTTCCTAAATCAGGGCTTAAGCTCCAGGAAGGTTTGGGCAAAACCCTCATGGCAGGCAGGTGTGCGCAGAATTAATGTGCAGGTGAGCTCAGAGTGATGCTGGTTTCTTCCTCACGACATTCAAGCAGAGCCACTCTGCAGCCTCACACCCAGGCAGGGAAGAAAACCTGCTCTTCATCTCCACATCCAGGGCTCCTGAAGCTCAGGAGCAGGAGGAAGAGCCATCAGAGATTTCAGAGGAAGCCCTTACCTTGCTATGTGCCACTGAAGGATGTTTTATTAGTTTCTGCTTTGAAAGCATTGGCTGCAGAGAATGGGAGAGGGATTGAACACAAACAAGGAACAACTGAATTAGTGCAGAGCCCGAGACAACATCCAGGAGTTGCAATATCAGCTCCTTTATCAACCTTCAAGAAAAAGAAATCTTGCTGTTATTGAGCAGCAATGAAAGCAGAGCTGTCGAGGCTGCAGATAACAGCAGGTAAGAGACACACCTGCACTTAAAGAGACACTGCCGTGGGAAGGAGGGGGAGCAGCTTTGTGGCTCCTGGAGCTACAGGACTCAGGGCTGTTTTGCACATTAATGGAGCACAAATTACTGGTCAAGTCTGGGATAGAAACAGCTCTGCCTCGTCCAAGACACGCCCCAGTGAAGCAGAGGTGTGAGGAGCCCGTGCCAGCTCCGTGGCCAGGAGTTACTGCTCTTTGCAGCCTCACATGCTGGGACTGGGCCAGTCTCTGCAGAGCTCTGGCTTTCATTCAGGCACTGCCTTTCCACACCCCAAATCCTTCTTTTCTCAACTCCCTTGCTGACCTCGAGTCCTCTGGAGGATCCCTGAGGAGGCTCCACACAGAACTCCCAGGCATAAAGCAGCCAAGGCAGACTGGAGACCTCTGAGTGGCCCTGAACACCTTTGGTTGGGTGTTAAACTGCCTGATTTATCCCAGGGGCACAGACCTGCTGTCCCTGTGTTTCTGGGAATGCTCTGCATGTGGAGAGAGGTTCTTTGAGGCACCAGCCAGCCCAGGGCTCTCTGAGGACCTGTCTGTGTCCAAACTCAGGTGCTGCCAACATGGAAACCCAGCTCCATTCCCTCCAGCCCTCCCCTTCCCATCACATATTCCAGCACTCCCAGAAGCCACGAAGAGCCTCTCCACAGGATGGTTCAGAGCCCCAGACCCCAAGGTCCTCCACAGGAGCACATCCACATCACCTGGGGCACAGGCAGAACCCACCAGCTCCAGGCATTGACAGCCAACCATAGAAAAATAAGGCAATTTTATTATAAACATAAAAAACCTTCAACAAAGCATTCAGCTGGACATCTCTCTCCAGGACATAACTGCCCCAGGGAATCAGGCACTTGGCAGCCCCACAAGGTCCAGGTCTGCAGGTCAGGATTCCTGGTTTTCCTGGGGAACAGGAGAGATTTTACCCCTAACACTGGGGCTGCCGAGTCCAAATCAACCCACCCTGCACCTTTCCTCACCCTCCCTTTCCCTGTGAGCCAGGAAGAGCACCAGTTTCCTGGGAATTGGGGGGGGGTGGGGTGGGGTATCCATTGGCTCTTTGGGAACAGATGGGACTAGAGCAGTGAGGGACCCCTTGGGAAGTCGGTGGTGTTGGTGAAGACTCTCCCACAAGTTCTCCCCATTTTAGAATGCAAGTTACCCAGGACAGCGAGTCACAGAGGGCTCGTGGCACCCTGCAGGGTCAGAGGTGGCACTTGGCACTCCTGTCACGCAGGGGTGACAGTGCCAACAACACTGCACACCCAACACCTCAGCACGTGGGGACTGAGGTTGTCTCTGCACGGGGAGAAGCTCCAGGGCCCCTCCAACCCTCCCCTACCTCCCTTGGCAGCAGAGGGATGGTGCCACAAGGGCTCAGAGCCTGAGGACATCCCCCGGGCTGAGACACCTCCACACTTGTGACACTTCCCCAGCTCCACACTAAGAGGGTGGGGGGGATTCAGTCCCACCCTGTGACAAACTGCTGCTGCCATCACAGTCTGCTTCAGCCTCCTGCCCACTGCCACCCCCACATCAGCCTGGGTCTCCTGGGCATCACCATCACCACTGCCCACATCTGGAGCTTCTTCCCCACTGCCAGACCCAGCTGGATCCTCCAAGTGCCAGCTCTGGGGGCACCACTGCCTCCTGAGGGTCGTGTGTCCTCTGCTTGCAGAGGAGGGAGGTGGTCAGAGCCCAGCCCTGTGGAAGGGCAGCACAAACCCCACGAGGGATCCACCACCTGCAGAGCAGCGTGAGACCCTCTGCTATAGCCAAGGGAACAAGGGCTGCAGAAAACCTTCCAGCCCAGCATTGACTCCCGTCTCCAGGGCTGAATCCACAGCCTGCAGGGAGCAGGAGCACTCACCAGGGAATCCAAGGACTCCTTCAGCCTCGGGATCCCATCCTGCTCCTCAAGCTCCAGCTCTGCATCAGTGTCATCCTGGGACTGGTCCTCCTCACTGTCTGACTCCTCATCCGAGGGCTGGGGAGGGAAGAGACAAAGAGTCTGAGGGAGGACACACCAGTCCTGGTCCCAGCGGCACTGGGAGCCACAGGGTGACAGGTATTGCTTTGCAGGGACATCAGCCAGAGGGAAACACCAGCGTTGTGGGATGAGGGGGAGCCCACACCTTTGAGTCACTGCTGGAGTGACACTTTCAGTGCTCACAGGATGTGCTCAGTTGAAAGGGACCCGTCAGGACCATCGAGTCCAACTCCTCGTTGGACACCCTGCCCCTCACAGTGGGTACGGGGAAGGAAACCTTCTCCTAGCACCCTGCACAGGCTCCTCTGCAGGGACACTGCCACTACCAGGAGCCCAGAGAGGCTGAAGCATCACCTCAGCCCCCGAGGAACAGCCCTGCTCAGCAGCCGGAACATCACACCTCGTACGTGCTGTCTTCAGGGTCATCTTCTGGCAAGTCCCTCTCCAGCACCACAAACCAGGACTCCTGCTCCTCCAGAGCCACATCATCCCTCTTCCTCTTGCTGGCTTTGTTGGATGGGTTCACCAGAGCCTGCAGGATCTCTGCAGGGATTCACAGGAGGCACAGTCACCACAACCAGGACAAACACACACCAGTGTTTCCCAGCAGGAATCCCAGACCTTGTCATGCTGTTGTTTCTCAGCATTCAGGTGTTCCAGGAGGCCACAGCTCTTACCCATGGGCTGGTTGCTCTGGCCCCAGTCTGCTGGCAGGTAGCCCAGGATGTTCTGGATGCTGGTGGGGACCACGGAGAGGAGAAGGCACGCGAGTCTCCCCCGGAGCCTCCTGGCCTGTCGTCCCCATCTGGGGGTGGACTGTGTGGGGTAGAGCTGGCTGGCCATGGTCTCCACAGGGAGCACAAATCCAAGCCAGTTGGATGCTCTCTGAAGGACCTTCAGCTGCAGAGAGAGGTACAATAGCACATATGAGAACTTCCAGGTATTCCAGGTCTTCAGTGGAAGCCTTGAACCCTGCTCTGCTGCCAGTGTGGAGCTGGGACTGGGACCAACCTCAGCCAGATAAAACAGGACCTGTTGGATTGGACCTTCTGCCCAAAACCCTCCCCTCTCTCCTGGGCTAAACAGGGAGAGAAACAGGAACGTTGCAACCACCATTGAGAGGGGACACTGAGGGCACTTGGGGTGTTCAGCTGGGGAGGAGGAGACTGAGGGGAGACCTCATTGCAGAGGGAAAATCTGGGATAGGCAGGAAAGCAGAGGACAAGCACACACTGAGGGCAGAAGGAAAATCACGGAATGGTTTGACTTGGAAGGGGCCTTAAAGCCCATCCAGTGCCACCCCTGCCATGGGCAGGGACACCTCCCACCAGCCCAGGCTGCTCCAAGCCCCATCCAACCTGGCCTGGGACACTCCCAGGGATCCAGGGGCAGCCACAGCTTGTCTGCCCACCCTGTGCCAGGGCCTGCCCACCCTCACAGGGAACAGATTTCTTCCTAACATCTAATGATGTAAAAAGATTGAAAGAAGAGAACACCTTACAGAAAAAAAACCAAGAAACTGCCAAGTCTTGAGGTTTTACCACCCTAAACCCTGGTTCAAGTTTCTCCAGCAGCAGAACATCACTTACCAGGTACTGGACAAAGCTCAGCTGAAAGATCTGGCACAAGAACCTGCTGGAGAAGGAGTAGGGACCACTGCTGGTGAGTGGCCTCACCTAGACAGGAGAAAGAAAGGTCAGACCCTTCACAGCAGCTCAGAGAGTGCCCCCAGCACAAACAGCCCCTCTGGCACTCGCAGGACCTTTACCTGCTCTGGGCTTGTGCCCAGCTTTGGCAGCTGCTGCTCCATGAACCCAGACTAGATAAAAACCCCCAGTTGAGCCTGGGCTGAGGCCCTCAAGCTACTTATACCCCCCGGCCCATCTGCTGCTCCTTATGCTGATGAGCTGCTGATTGGTGGGGCAGCCCAATGCCCTCCCGTGGGGGTCTCCTGGTATCAGCAGCTGTCCTGCTCCTGGTCCTGGTCCTGGTCCTGGTCCTGGTCCTGGTCCTGGTCCTGGTCCTGGTCCTGCTCCTGCTCCTGTTCCTACTCCTGCCTTAAGGGCTCTCACTCAGGGATTAACTTTCCTTTGCGGTGTCTGCTCCTGGGGACTGTGACTTGGGAAGGCTCAGATTTGGGGTTCATCCCCTCACCCTGCGCTGCTGCGAATAGCTGGAGGTGATGAGATGCTACAGAACCCGCCCTGCTGAGCCCCCTGAGATGGGAGAAGCAGGACTCAGGTGAGGGGGAAGCCCCTCTGCCCCCCTCCCGGGTGGGGCTGCTTTTCCTCTGCACCGTGGTCAGAGCAGGATCCAACCCAAAGCCCCCGTTTATCCCCCTGCCAGAGGAGGAGTTTCCTCAGCCCAAGTCCCTCTCCAGCGCCTGCTGAGACAAAGCTGAGGCTCCTCTGGGAGAGCAGCCTTGTCCTCCGGCCCGGAGGGTGCCCAACACCTCTCCAACCCTGCCCTCCTGCCTGGGCGCTGCCTGGCACTGTCCCCCCGCCCCACATTCCCATTCCCAGCGGGGTGTGAGAACCACCCAGCACAGCCCTGGCCCCGGCGGAGGTGGCAGGAGGGACTCGGGGAAGGGGCAGCGCTTGAACCCGCTGCTTTCTCCGGGTAATTGCGTGGGAGATTCTCCTGACGGGAGCTTTGTTAGACAGAGCTGGAGTGTTCATCTCCCCTCCGAGCTGCCCCTTCCCCTCGGCTCCACGCGATGCCCACGGGCGGTGCCTCCCCCCGCTCCGTGCCCGGCTGGCACCACCACGGCGGTGACAGTCACCGGGCGGGCAGGGGGCGAGCTCGGGGACACGCGTGTCCTCTCCAGCCCCCGTCCCTCTGCCTGCCAGGAGGGTGCCAGGGGCTGCGGGTCCGACAGCGCTGTCACCTCCGCGGAGCGATCGGGACGGGCTGGGGGCACGAACGGCCAGCGCTGCTCGAGCTGCCCACGGTGCCACCTCCGCGGCCCCACCGCCGTGTCCCTCTGCCAGGGGACCAGAGCAGGGGCTCCGGAGACATCCTCTGCCACGGGGTGACCCCCGCCCGCATCCCAGACGGTTTGCCATCCCCTCCCTGGAAGTCCTCGGGTCGCTCGGGGGTCAGGGAAGGGCAGGGGGCAGCTGGAGGGGGCGGCTCTGTGCCAGCCGTGCGGGGTGGTGGGCACGGCGTGCCCGGCTCCAACTCGCCCTGCCCTAACCCTCCTGCCCTGCCCATCGCCGACCCCTCTGCCCGGGCAGCTCTGTCCCTGCCCCACCTGCCTGGGCAGCTCTGCCCCACCTGCCCCGGGTCACCCCCCCGCCCGGCTCTGTCTCCCTGGGGCAGAGCCCCCACATCACCCCCTCGAGGTGCGGCTGCTGAGACCCGGCCCGGGGGGCAGGGGGGGACACTGCGGACACCCCGGGCTGGCTCTGCCCGAGGGGACCCCCACACGGACGGGCTCCTGAGGCACCACGAACAGCCGAGGGCGAAGGCAGCTCAGCCTGCAGGACCCCAGCGGGGCTTCCCCCGGCCAGGAGATGCGCCAGCTCCCGCAGAAACATCCAGATGGAAGAGGTTGTGGAAAGCAAAGAGGCGGAGAAGAGGCTCCCGGGGGAGGGTTATCAGGGGAGCGGCTCCAGTCTGGAGCTCCCCGCTGCCACAGGCAGGGAAAACGTGTTCCAGGGCATCCTCAGGGGGCACCTTGTCCACCCTCGGCAGCTCAAGCCTGTGGGTTTCTCTCTCCACTGATCTTGTAGAGCAGCTCCGAGAAACAGAGGTGCCCTAAAGAATTGGGGAAGAGAGACTTTGGGGAGTGCCTCAGGGTGCTGGGACAGCCAGGCTTGAGCAGGAGGGAGAGTGTGGCCCCTTACCTGGGGGGGAAACCTTGGAGGGACATTGCCCTGNGGTGCTGGGGGCAGAGGGGAGCAGTGCTGGGGGGGCAGCAGTGCTGGGGAGCAGGGGCTGTGGCTTTGTAGCTGTCCAGAGTCTGAATAAAAGTGAGAACATTTAATCCAACCTGCACTTCCCTCCTTTTTCTTGCCTGTGCCAGCGCTTGGGTGTCAACAGGGTGTTTTGGGGCACCCCAGAAGCCCCTCCTGTTGTACCCGCAGGCTCAGCAGCTCCTCCTGCTCTTTATTTCCGGGTGAGAGCAGGTTCTTGGTGAGCTGGAACTGCGGAAATGCAGAGCAGGAGACAGTCTGAGCACCTGCTCCCCCCTCCAGACACGAGCTGCAGCAGGCTGGGAGAGAAGAGTGATCACATCCACTTTATGGCTGGTGTCCAGCTTTGTGGCCGTGGGGTGGGATGTTTGCACGTGTCAGGATCCCTCTCCCAGCCTGTCCATGGCAGGAGGGACCCTTTGCTTCAGGGCACAGCAGCTGGCCTGAAATCCTTGCTGCTCACCATTCCACAGGGTGCAGTGGCCGAGAGCTCCCAACCAGCTGCGATAAAGCAGCACATCATTGACTGTTCCCTCATAAATTGCTTTTTGCTTTTATGGAGAAGCAGAACCTGCAATGGCAGAATGAAAGTGTTGATGCTCAGCAGTGTTTTGGGGCTAATGAAGCAGAACCTCCCGGGTCAGCAGAGCTGGGCTGCTGCCACCTCTGCTTTCAGGGCTCTTCATCCTCCCCGAGGAGCCCCGAGAGGTGGAACTGGGAGGGCTGGTCCCGGTGCTGGAGTTCAGCCAGCTGGGGCCTGCTGGAAGTCGGCTGAGGTCCCTGCACGGAGCCTGCAATCAGGTTTGGCATCTGGGCCATTAAACAGGAGGTTTATGGACTCGGTTTGATTCCACCCCTGCCGGGCTGGCTGCGTGACCTGAGCCACGTCCCAAGGAGGTCACTTGGTTTCCCCATCTTGTCACAGAATATGCTGAATTGGAAGGGACACACAAGGACGATGAAGTCCAACCCCTGGCCCTGCACACACACCCCAACAACCCCACCCTGTCCCCCAGTGTTGTCCAACCCCTCCTGCAGCTCTGGCAGCCTCGGGGCCGTGCCCACTGCCCTGGGCAGCCTGCTCAGTGCCCACCACCCTCTGGGGGAAAAACTATTTCCAATATCTAACCTAAATCTGCCCTGACACAACTCCAGCCATTCCCTGGTGCTGTCCCTGGTCACACAGAGCAGAGCTCTGTGCCTGCCCCTCCTCTGCCCCTCCCGAGGGAGTTGTCCCTGCAATGAGGTCTCCCCTCAGTCTCCTCTGGTCCAGACGAACCCATCAAGTGCCCTCAGTGTCCTCACACAGTTCCCCAGTTTAACTCAACTCTGAGCCCTTTGTTGGAGCTGCCACCTCCACGGGAGCTGTACCCAGTGTGTGAGCACCACCCACCAACAGGGATGAGCAGGAAGCAGGACGTGGGGCCCTGAAGACCATCCTTCCTCCAGATGATGCTGCATGGAAGCGCCAGCACCCAGCAGACCCCAGCCCTGGTGTGAAAGGGGGGGTGGGAGCTTCTCCCGGCAGTGTGTGTGCCCTCCTGCACGGCTGTGAATGGCCCCAGGGCTGCTGGAAGGGGAGCTGGGCTCGGCTCTGTGACAGAAAATCCCCTCCCTGGTTGCTCTTCAGGAGTGCTGCCACTCTGGAGTGACTCAGGCACGGAGGCTCTGTAAATTTAAATTGATCTCCGGCTCCCGAGGGCATCGTCTCTGCTCTGCACTCAGGGCTCAGAAGGCAGATCGAGTTACCAGGGATTAACAAACGAGCCATTACCGGTTCCTCTGCTGCCCTCTCGGAAGATGCTCCGAGCTGACAGGCAAAGGGAGCTCAGCCACGCTCCTGCAAACCTCTGCTGTCCCTCCTCGGATGCTGAAGCTGCCGTGGCTCTGCCTCAGTGGCTCAGCATCTCCTGAGGAGAGCACGGGGTCAGCTGGTTGTGTCTACCAGTTAAACCTGGAGACTTGGTAACCTGTCCTGCTGGCGTTTGTTCCCTGCTTGGTGACCCTCCTGAGCTCCCAGGAACATTCTTGTGCCTACAAACCAGGGAGAAACCTGCTCTGCCCACAGGTGGAGTGCAGGGCTCCATCCATC
>VXAU01000295.1:763264-1044751 GCA_013399695.1 Formicarius rufipectus | reverse complement strand
TCTGGAAGTAAGGAAGGAAGGAAGGAAGGAAGGAATCTTACATTATTTTATACAAGAACCAATACAAATGCCACTGTTCCACTTTAAAATGTACTGCATCCAATTCTAGGCCCTTCACTTCAAGAAAAGCATTGAGGTGCTACAGCATGCTCTGGAGAAGGACAGTGGTGCTGGTGAAGAATCCGGAGCACAAGTCTTCAGAGGAGCAGATGAGGGAGCTGAGAAGGGTTAGTCTGGAGAAAAAGAGAGTCAGGGGAGACTCTATCACTCTCTACAATTACCTGAAAGAAGGTTGTAGCCATGTGGGGGTCAGCCTTTTCTCACAGTCAGCTAGTGACAGGGATAGAGGACATAGCCTCAAGCTGCACCAGGGGAGGTTCAGATTGGACATCAGGAGGAATTTCTTCTTGGAAATGGCTATTAAGCATTGAAATGGACTGCTCAGAGAAATGAAGTCACCATCCCAGGAGATGCTCAAGAAAACACTGAACATAGCATTTAGTGCTATGGTCTAGCTGTCAGGGTAGTGATCAATCAAAGGCTGGACTGAATGATCTCAGAGGCCTTTTACAACCTAAATAATTCTGCAAATCTGTGATTCACAGTAGAACATTTAATTAGCGCACTGAAGATAATGATCAGTTATGCAACACATTAGATCTTCCCAGAATCTTGAGAAGGTTCTATTGTGTGGGTGGAAGGACTAAACTTTTGTGCAGTCAAAAGTCAGGAAGTGCCTCATTTGAAGCTAATAATTACACAACAGTGAAAGCAGGATGTGAAGATTTAGGTTGTTTGGGTACCTTTATGTTGCTAAATAAAATGTAAAGGGGTGAATGCAAATACTGGAACACTGATCTTTCACGTAGTTTATTTGTTGTCTTTTTCCTTGTCTCTGCTTTGTTTCCAATGGCTCCAGCCAGCTGTACACAACAATGCCTGGACCTGGCCTTCAGCTCCACTGATGTCCAGGAATGCTCCTGGAAATGAGTGTGGACATAACTGCCACAGGCTTTGTCTTCATTGCCTTACATCATCTTCTGACACCACTGAGCTTTGTCTTCACTTCTGTGATCTCATGCATCCCAAAGCTGGAGCATGCACTCTTGTTTGTTTTCTTTTTTACATAAACTGTTCCTGTGGCCTGTGGCATAATCTTCACATTATTTTAGTAAGTTTGAACACAACCTCCTGTATCTTAATAGCAAAGGATAACAATTGTATCACAGGCCAGAGGGGCAAAGGAAGATCAAGGGATAAGCCGTGTGGTGAAGATATGGCCATTCTCTCTGGATGATTTAACCCCAACCAGCAGAAAAGTGAGCCTGTTCATTTCAGTTAACCTTGGGTCTGGGGACTAGACCTCTGTAATTTGGTGACATGGACAGTTTAGACAGAAGAAAAACACTCAAGAAACTATCACTGGGAACCATAAAACATGGCACCTAACAGACTGAGAGCAAGAGAGATCAGTAGTAGAGAAGTGAAGAAAAGATTCATAAAAACGGAATGGATATGTTTATAACAGAGGGAAACTTTTTACATTAACTATGAGGGAAGGAAACAGATTGTAAAGTGGAGGCAGATACACAGCATAATTAAGGAAAGGAGTCACAGAAAGGAAGAGGGATTATAAATTCCTGACTGAGCAGAGAATTTGTGCAAATTATTTTTAAGAATACTCATGAAACTGGGACAAGCAGATGCATGTCAATATTTAATGCAATGTGTAGATTAACATATTTATTGAATTAGCTCAAGTAAAGACTTAGCTAAAGGTAGATTTGGGGATCTTTTCATGTTCAGTGATTGTCAGCATCTGCTGTCACATGATCCTTGATCTTACAGGTATGGGAGCAGATGGGTTTAAGCTGCATGTAAATCAGTCTCTCAAAACTTTTGTGTTGATCTAAGACAACTCTGTTGTGGCATCCCATTTATGTGAAAGACTGAAAAAGAATGAATACTAGAATATGTGATGGAGAGGTCAATGGATCAGAGAGATGTGCAATCAAATGAGGATTTGGAGAATATAATTCAAAGGCAAAGAAGACCAGAGAATTACCATGAATACATCCAATGGATCATATAATTATTAGGATTTTAAAAGATATTATTAATCATTAGCTTTTGAAAGCTAAGTGTTTATTATAAAGATCTATTATTTGTTGAAATATTGCCATTATTTGCAATATGTAAAGACAATAGCAAGATCCTTTTTTTTTTTTCTTAATGAGGAAGTGAAGCTAGAAGAGATAAAACATTTTGAGATAAAGAGCTTTGTAGAGTCAAGTTCTCAAGATTACATGGAGAGAATTTTTAGGTTCCATATAGACCAAATTCCACATATTTTATAGAAATAAAGAAAATCTTGTAAGGCATCTCTCTACCTCATTGAAAATGTAGTGCCCAGTAAACATACATGCAGCCAAAAAGTCTGACAGTAACAAGAGCTATAAATGTCACTGGCTCTCATCTTCATCAGGAAGATGTCCATAAATCAAGACTTTGAATTCTCCATCTTCCAAGCAATATAAGGGTTTTTTGTGTTTCTGCACAGCTACCTCTGAGGAGAAACATTAATGCAAGCCATGCACACTTCTCAATGGAACACAGACTTACATGGGTTACCTTTGCATATCTATAATCAGAATCCACTGGAAGATGTCAGAATATTCCCTACTGATTCCCACAGACTATTGTCAGCTCTATTAATGCAATTACAGCGGCTTGAACACTTTGGTACTTTCCAAGGACCTATTTATATAGCAGTCTATTACTAAACTCTGACAACAGCAGCCCTAATTACGATGCACTTACCCCGGAGAGTACTTTGTACCACGAGCAGTTTCACTTTGAATAAGGCATTCACGATCCAGCCCATCACCCTTTAATTATAGACGTTTCAGAGAAGAGTGAGCATCAGGGTTACTGCACTATTTATAAAACAAGCTAACAGCCAAATGTTGTAGGGCTTCTACTACTTAAAAAACCCCCAACTTTCTTTCCTCTTATGAGAATTTCCTCTGTGCACTTGAAGCTCATTTGAATGTATCAAGGTCATCATTGTAGCAAAAGAGGCATCAACAGATGAGAAATAATCCCACTCTTGGAAAAATCCAGCAGTTAATTCAAACAGCGAAATTATAGTGTCTGTTTTGGAAATTAAATACAACGTGTTTATTAATACTAGGAACAAAGCATTCTGCAATCCTAGCATGTCATCCTACTCTAAAGCATTTTAGGGTCCACTACAATAGCTATCATTATGTGATCTGAATATCCTCTGAAATACAAAGGAATCTGTCTTAGCTGTCTCTCATACAAATATGACTACACCAAGCCACAGAAACCAGACTCTATCTGTCCAAAACTACAAGGAAGCACTTGATCCTTGTCTTTCCATTAATGAAGTGCTAGAGTTATCCTTTGAGATTGGTACTCCTAAACATTGTTTGAAGCAGGACATAAGCCTGAAAGAAGAAGTACTTGAATTCAGCTGCATAGGTGGGATTTTTCTCAGTGTGTTAGGAGAAACATGCATGGCATTCCTGGGCACCAGTGGGAAGATACATGATATGTTTCCATATTCTACATAAGGTGAAAGCAAAGGAAAGGTGGCAGAGGTCTCCAACTGTCCTGACCTTAGTGGCTCTTGGTTCTCTGCCACTATATCATAATGTCAAATTTGCTGGTTACCCCGACCGTGCATAATTCTAGAATTCATGGTGAATATGCCTTCCCTCTTAAACTTGTTCTTTGTGGTTCAGACCTACTACTATTTTTTTCTGGATTGTCAGTGCTTTTGAGTGCTATCTAGAGGATGACTATATATAGTTTCTAAAATACATGCATATTCAATGCAGTTTTGTCCCCATAAAAGTTATTTTCAGCTTTTACCCAATAAACATTTCTCTCCATGATAATTCTTACTCTCTAGATACTTGTATGACCCCTTCTGCAGTGGTTTATGAGTGTGTCATTATATAACACATTCTCCTTATATTTATTTAGTCTTACAATAGCCTATCAGGCTGATATTGCTTACCTGCCATCCAGATGGAAAGCCATGGAAGGCTGGGCAGTACTTCCTAAGGTTTGAATGGCATAATGGTCCTAACCATTACCTTCCTGTCCTACTCCCAGAGGAAGTTGTTCACAGAGGTAAAAAGTAGGTTTAACAGTCCCCTCCAAGTGGAATATCTTTACTAAGGGATTTTTTGATAGTGTAATTGTTTCTATATAAGAGTATTTCCCTGTATAGCCATGTCAGTGAAGGACTGCTTTTTGACTCCATGCTTCAAACCAGTAGAGTTAAACTGGCAAAACTTCTATGTGTACAAAAAACAAAGTCAGAGAGATTTGTTTGTGGATGTAAAGAAAGGGCATGATAAAACAGATGACTTTTCTTGGGTACAGAAGATATTTGCTTTATCTTGTAAAGCAAAGCATTGGATGAGCTCAGTTGCTGCTGTCAGCCTTTATCAGATGTTACTGACAGGATCTTGGGAGATGTGATAATTTCTTGAGAAATACCAGGAGAACTCCACAGTGACAGGAAAGGGGAGAATCACACTTGTACTCAATATGTTCCCACTGTCTATAAGGACAGGTGCATGAAAAAACTTGTTCTCACTTATGCCAAGCTTTCATCTTAAATGGAAGCAGTCCTTTTGCCTCAGGTGCTCTCTGGTAGCAGAGCAGACTGCTCTACAAGGTCACAACACAGGGATTGGAGACTGGCAATAAACAGTAAATATCTCTTTACATGAAAGATGACAGTCTCAGACCCAATGTTGTGTTTTCTAATCTCTGCATGTGAGGACATTGTACCGTAATATGCAGTGGAATTCAGAAAGCCTAAGTAAGGTGTCAAGTGAGTATCAGCCTAGTGTCATCTAACAAAAAATATTAGGCACAGGGGCTTAGAGGAATTTAGGTCATCTGACTCAGTGACTCAATTCAATGAGTCCATTATAAATGCTTTTTAAACATTCTGTTTTGAAGAAAAGCTTAGAATGTGTAATAGAAATTACTTGATTTCTAATAATAGTCAATTAGAAGTTCTCCTGTGTAATTGTATTTGGAAATGCAATCTAAGTGCTTCTGCTGGAAAAAGTTAATTTGTCTTAATTTTCCTATGATTTCTAAAAATAGAACAGAATTAAATGTCATGTACCTTTGGAATGTGTATGTTTGGTAACTAACAAACTTACTTTGTCACTGTTTATGATCTCAGAATTCTTTCCATGGAAACTATTATAAGGTCACTATTATCATCAAGCAGCAATGAATGCTGTTCATATTTTAGAGAGTCATTAGGGAAAGGACAATCCTAAGACCTTAAAATCCATTTGTGTGTTCAGCAGGGAAGGAATGTATAGTACTTTTCTGTGTATATATGGTTTCATGTGATCACAGACAGACATTTGGTTTGAAGATTCAAAGCCATGCGTACTACCTCTTACAGAAAGCTACTTGTCTGTCAGACAAAATTTACTGAGTTGCTAAACTACATCTTCAGAAATGGTATGCTTTTAAATAAAGACAAAACCTGTAAGGTACTACATGACCTGAGTTCCCTTTAGCACCTTTTAAGGGTATCCATAGCCCTGTAGAACTGAGGTGTTCATTCACTGAAAGCCACATTCTGAATTGTCCCTTTTAGGAGCACAAAGGGGTCTTAAAGTGAATGTACCTGTACTTCCACTAGAAGATTTCATTGCATTGCCATGCTGATGTAAAGGAGTCTACGAACAGACATATGGTTCAGGACTCATTTTTTAATGTCAATTGTCCCTGTGGAAAGGTCTGATATTTACTCAAAAACCAAATAGAAAAAAAAAATGCACAAATCCACAATATTTTTTTTAATGTTTCTCTGTATAAGGGCATTTTTCCCATTGCATTGTGACCCATGGCATTTATACTGCTGTAGCAGGGGACTCCATAGCATAAGATTTCACCTTTATAGTGGAAATGAAGGCAATTTTAAAAGCTTAATTGCATATGCACAATTATATGTATAATACAGCTAATTAGTCTAACAGACTCTTTCTGAAGAACTGCCATTGATTTATAGGAGTAGTATTGGAAGCAAAAATGTTAATAGAGAACATATATGCATGCAGATATATATCATAGTCAGTAGAAGACAACTTTCATCAGTCAAGGCTTTTGTTCACACTTTTCTACTATTAAACTCCAGATTTTCACATTAGTTCAAAATCTAACATTTGAGAGGATTTAATTCAAATAAGAAAGCAAACTGTGAATTTCAAGATCTGTATTAAAGCAAAAAAATCTAAATACAGGCATGGATTTGTGCCTATAAGTAGAACATGGAGGCTTAAAATTTTTTCACTCAGAGTTGAAATGGAAAAATAATGGATGAACGAATGTGTCTAAAACCTTGATTTGTTAATCTAATAGGAATATAGATATAAATACTTGCAGCTTGTTAATAGAGACTATATATAATATTGGTTCACAAATAGTTTTATAAATAAGTATGATATAGCATTCACCTTAGGGTGCCAGAGTACCTCAGCTAGTTATAACAAAAAATATACAAAATTTCTGATTTTTTTCCTCATCATCCTCTCTTCTTTCCCTCAAGAACATCTCTCTAGTCTTACCAGTCTTACATAATGATAGTGAATTTTCTGATGGTTTTATTCTAAATAAAACTATCTTTTTACATATTTCTTTTTCTACAAATCTTCAGAGATGTTTGAATTTCTGTGTGTAGCACTTCATATTTCAAATCGGATTGTCTCTGAGGTATGTCAGGTTTACTGAAGAATAACTTACCTAAGCAATTTAACCCCTTTAATGTTTCTTATGCATGCCATCTTTTGATTGATTTGTATATTTATTGTAAAAAAAAGTTTTCTGATTTTTAAAGCAAATGACAATGAAAAATTGTACTTCTGTGTCTCATTCTGGACATATATGTATATACGAGAAAGCTTATAGGGAAATATTTTTACATATTTTAAATGATAGCTAAAAAAATATCTAGACTGATGCAGAAGTGAGTGGTGTGGCATTGGGAAGAAAAGTGGCTGTCTTAGCTACCTTCCTTACTACACAGACAAAAGTAGATATCCCTTGTTGGCCTGTTGTAAACATACTTTAAGCAGTCCCAGTGTGCCACAAATTACTGCAATTTTCTGTGATTTGTTTGTTTGCTTGTTTGTTTGTTTGTTTGTTTGTTTGTTTTCAGGCTTCCAAACACCTTTGTGACAACAGGAGCTATGTTCTTGAAAAAGTAATTTTTATCTGTGGCATTTTCCAGACAGAGATGGTCATAAGTTACAGATGTTTCCAGAACTTTTGAACACTCTACCAGAGTCAGAAAGGGGCAGGACATCTTGTATTTTGGGGAATGATTGGATATTAGGTGATAACGATCTGTGTGCTCTCTGCTGAGAGTTACTGTAATATGGAGGAAATACCTTATTCATGCAGTGTTAACTTTAATATCCAGTGGCTGATTATATCAGAGTTTGCACAGATAGTAAGATCTGAAAGAAAAATGTTTTTCTAAAAGTCTCATAAAAAAAAAATCAAAAAAACCCCCACCAAAAACCAAACGAAACAAACAAAAAACAAAACCACAAAAGACTCAAGAAAAGACAGTTTGAAGAGAAATAGCCTAACTGTCAGTATATCTGAATAGCAGACACATTCATTTAGGAGCTTGCAACATACATTGTGTGTTTGTCTACCAGCCACAGTCTCAGACCACAGTCAATGACAATCTGAAGTGGTAGCCACCTGGCTAAATATAGGCATCTAGTGCTACATCAGATGCCCTAATGCATTTCTCCTAGCCCTCAGCTGCCGCTTCAGAAGACCAGTGAGCTCTTACCATACCATGAGGATGGTTCAAATACCTTATGAATTACAAAGAGCAGCTAAATCAAGCTCTGAATCTTCATTGAGTATAGTGGGTACTTCAATGGCTAAGTCTGCATTTGTATTAAATCTCAGCCCAAATGGGGGATGCCATTGCCTAATGTCACTAACATGGTAAACACTATCTCCTCACTGCTGCTCTAGAAGGGTGTAAGTCCTATAAATCCTGTCTGCTGGTCCTGTTCACATTCATTTGGCTTCTTGACTAAAGGGAAGCTGCAATGTAATCTCATCAGCTTTGAAATTCATGACTGAAATAAGAATTATAAATGTCCTAACTGAATAAAATGCCTATAAAAGTTTTTAACCAGGATGTTAAAAGAAGACTGGATGCAGAGGTTGCTGGGACTTGCCAATCTCAGAGTTTACCAAGCAGCTTCTCTTATGAATTTCTGAAGCCATAGCAAAGCCACTGCAGAAATCCATTGCATTTTCCAAGTGGTCCCTTTAAAAAACATATAGGAGTAAATTAAAAATGTAAAGATTGTATTGGCAGTTAGCCAATGTACTTGACTTGTTCTTTCAGCAACTACTGAGCATTCACTTCAGCAGCTCCAGAGCTGAATGGAGGACCATCTGCCTCCACTAAATTGACTGGTCACTAGGAAGTACAATTCTCTGCCTCTTGCAAGAGCTTTACAAAGACTTGCCTCTAGAGGATATCAGCCCCCTCCTTCCTGCCTTGGCTTTAACCTTTTCCTCCTCTCCAGGCCTGATTCTCCCCTGGGTTTTGAGCTGAAAGCCCTACTCCTGATCTGCCTCCTCACAGCCATTCCCTCAGACCTGGGTGCTGTTTTTCATAGCATACCCATGGCAAGAGGAGGTGATTAATTTGCTTAACTGGCAATCAAACAGATGCCTTACTGGCAGCTGCATTTTCATTTTGTAGTAATGGTCAATATGGGTCTTGTTGAATTCTATATGTCTCTCCAGAGCTGCCAGAGCTGTTGATTGAACTTTGTGTGATGCTGGCTTTTCTCTTCAAGCCAATTTTCAATTGCTCAGTGAAAGGAAATTGTTTCAGCTGTTTTGTGGGAAAAGTAAGTACTGGCATATAATCCTTCTGCTTCCAGCCTGATTTCCCTTTATTAGTGTCTTCTAAGTGACAAGCATAATGACAATTATGTGGACATTAATACTTTTGAGACAGTAATTCCAAGGTGTGTGCTCTGCTATGACTGGTGCATTCTGCGTATGTGGGACATGGGAGAAATGAGAGAACATTTGATTTGTGAATCCTACCAAATAGTAGGGAAAATTAGGTTCCTTGTGGTGATCTTTGAATTCCCTTGGTTAATCACAACTCCATGACCTTACAAGTGAATATATGGTCTTGAAAAAGAACCAGAGGGTGCCCTCATACAGATGCCTGCAGCTATAAGAAGTGAGCTTAGACCTCCCTGACTCAGTAGAGCTAATGAGTGCTTCGAAGATGTGATTCTTCTGACTTATATTAGATGTTTGGGTTCTTTTTAATAAGATGAGTCCCTGGAAATACCTATTTTTCTCTATTAGCTGTGAAGGGTACTGATTAACTTAAACATTGATGTCTCCATGACAGATGTCTTGAGCCAGATGAATGCCCCCTCCATTGGTTTTACAGATGTAAATGAGTGTTTTGTGAGTGTCTTGATAGATACTGAAATATGAGACAGGACCAGAGGCAATGGGCTTCACTTGAAACTCAGGAGATTGCTGCTGAACATCAGGAAACACTTTTCCACTGTGAGGATGACCAAGTGCTGGCACAACCAGAGAGGTTGTGGAGTCCTCATCCATGGGAATACGCAAAAGCAATCTGGACAGGGCCCTGGGCAATGGGGTCGAGGTGGCCCTGCTTGAACAGTGGGTTGGACAAGATGATCTCCAGAGGTGTCTTACAACCTCAGCCTTTCTGTGATTCTGAAAACTGCCTGTACAGACAGCAGTCTCCTTTGCAAATCTAGTATGAATTGTGATCAGTTCTACTGGTTAGAAAATAAGAAAAGCTAGTGTAAAACCACTAATATGGTTCCAAATAAATTAAAAGCAAAAATCTGTGTTATTATGTAGCCAGCTTTTCTGTATTTCTTATAAAAGCCCCCAAAAACAAAACAAAAACAAACAAAAAACCAAACAAAAACCAATCAACCAAAACCAAAACAAAAACCAACCAAACAAAAACCCAAACCAACCAAACAAAAACAAACAAAAAACCCCAAACAAACCCAAAACCAACCAACCAAACAAACCAAACAAGAAACAAACGAACAAACACAAACAAAACAAAAAAACAAACACACAGCAAAAACAAACAAAAAAGAAACAACAACAAACAAACCACAAAACCAAAAGCAGAGCATCTGAAAAGGTCAAGCCTTCTGATTTTGCCTATTTTAGTGAATTAGTACTCCTGAGTGACCTTGATTGACACTTTATGAACATTAACAGCCTTGACAGTCTTTACTAATTGCCATGCTTCTCCACTCTGGGAATACTGAAGACCCATTTCTTCTTTTTATTAATTTATAGCTTTATTATAGTGTTGTTCTTTACACTATAATGTATGGAAACTGTTCATAAAACTGTCCTGGGGGATCACCTTTTGAGAATAGGCTTTCACACCAAGGAAAGACTGTTCTGTGCTAGGTATTGAATTCTCTGGCTTTGCTGAGAGTATGCTGCAGGGGAGGTGGGAATGGGGAGAGAAGGGGTACCTTGCATTCATCTAAAAAAAAAAAAAAAGAAAGCCCCAAACTAACAACCTTTGGAGATGCTTTGTTTTAATTATTTTCTATGGGTAAGGTTAGTTCCGTTTGTAATAACAGGCTGTCTTGACAACAAAAGGCTGAATCAACACAGAACACGATTGGAATCATGCATGTCAATTATAATGAATCTCATTATGCAACATGAAAGTCTAATTCTATTGTAAAGGTTTGCAGTCTGCAGTTTTAAGGTTGATGTCAAAGCTGAACAATAACTGCCCTCTCCACCTCATAGCCATAAAGAATAAATATAAACCTAATTTCTGTAGATTTTTAATAAGCAAATTTCCTTGGGGTTAGGGAAAAGACAGATTTTTATTTTTTTTTTTAATTAAAAAGAGAAAACTGCCCTGGTCTTAAAGCAGTCCATCATGCCTATGGCTTCTTTGGATTTAACATTTTGCTGTCCACAAGGAATATTGAAGTGGTGGTGTAAAGTTCTCTCCTTGTATTGAAAGATAAATCAAGAGTGACAAGTTCCAATTTTGTACCAACCCAGCATTCTTTACCAAAATAAAATAGAAATTGACACAGTTGTTAGTAATTAGGCTCTACTTTCTAGCAAGAATGTTACAGTAATCAATGTGTTTAGCAACACCTTTATGGGATTACACAGTAGTAGGGTTGTTGCTCTGTGTTCTGTTACAATTTGTTCTTTTCTTCGATATTTATTACATTTGACACTTACAGATGAAATGTCTAACTTTGGGAGTTTATTTTGGGGCAATAAATACAAAGGTTGATTCTCCTTTAAGAATGCATATTAGAACACTGCTTGTGCTCTTAAATACTGTTCCATCATTCATTTTTAAATAGTGGCTAACTTCAGCTGGAAGCAGGCATGTAACAAGAATTTTTATTTGCTGAAAGAAAACACTGTTGTGACACTATGTGACTTCAGTGAAGTGGGGAATGTCAGCAAATGGTAGTCAAATAAAATTCAAGACTCAACAGTCTTCAAATTGTCATGTAGCAGAATTAGGTAAGCACATTACTGTGGGGAAGCAGCATCTGTGTGCCTTGAGCTGAAATTGGCCTGTGGGCATCAAAGAATACTTTGCAGAATGCAGTAGAACTAGTCAGTAACCTTGTGTTACTGGGTGTTTTTGTCAGATATTATGACAAGGTGCTTCAGTGGACAGCAAAACTTGTACACATGAATACCTCTGCTCCAAGAGATAGGACTTTTGAATGCAAAACAATTAGCAGTTCTGCACTGCAGTTCCATGTGAGAATTCACGGCTCAGGACTAGTTTACAAACAAACTTGTAAAATATCCATTTGTAGCTGCTGTAAACCAAATTTTTAAATTTATAATTTAAAGAAAAATTGAAACTGGATATGTTAATTTCAATAGAGCTGACCAAGAATTGCTATGGCCTCACACTTTCTTCACAGATTCTGGTTATTTACTTTTCCTTCTAAAAGACAGATGATAGATAAACTTTCAGAATCCTGAAAGAAACTTGTAGTTATTAGAGCTAGGACAGCTATTCAATATGCAATTAGGATAACATGTTGAATTCTCCTTGTTTAGAATTTCAAACATATTTCATGGGAAAAGTGTGATTCAGGTTTAGCAGCCTGAGAAGAGTTCCTAAAACTGGCCATGAAATTAATCACCCTTTCTGGCTCTTTCTGAAAGCCAACGACATACTTGTTCCAGCAGAATGATGCTAACCATGAACAGCATAAGAAATAGGAGAGCTGTCCAGAGAAAGGATTAAAGATAGTAACTTGACAATCAAACAAAGAATGCTCTCTTATAGATAAAAGTTAAGTTTTATAGATAGATAAAAAGTTAAAGTTTATAGATAAAAGTTAAGTTATTCTTGTTATTATTGCTCTTGTTGTTACCATCATCTTCATTGGTGCATTTTTCCTGAACCAGTAGAAGGAAGAGAGAAGAAACCAGCATCCAGGCAATTTCCTCAAAGACTGTGATTCCCTTTCAACTACCTGCAAAGATCCATGGGATCTTTGCTTAGTACTAACCTTTTTGAAATAGTTTTGTGCTGCTTTCTCCATCAAGAAGAGGATAGGGTGGGAAGAGACAGGAAAAAAGGACTAGCTGCCTTGCAGAGCTGAGTGAAATATCTGTTAGAGAAAGAAAGGGATGAGGGAGATTTTCCAGCACAGAGGCACAAAAGGAAAGCAGGCAGCTGGAACTCATTGTAGGCAACTTCCTAATCAAAGTGAAGGTACCTGGGCTTGTTGTTGAAAGGGGGATAATGGAATGGGAGAGGTCTGGAGTGTAGTGTTTATACACAAATACAGTGTGTGTAGAGTACTTAAAAACTCAGGTGGACGCTGTTTACATGGGGATTTGCACAGCTGTTGCAGGAAACACTTTTTCACTCTTAGGATGACCAAACACCCAAGTTGCCCGAAGAGGCTGTGAAGTCCCCATCCTTGGGAATAATGAAAATCTGTTTGGACATGGTCCTGGGCAATGGGCTCTAGGTGGCCTTATTTGAGGTTGTACCAGATGATTTCTAGGGGTCCTTTCTAGCCTCAAACATTTTGTGACTATCTTATTGAATCAGCCAAGAGCTCTTCCTAACTTAGCTGCTTCCACAGCTTTTATTTAAGCCTATGGGGCTCTTGTTCAGCATCCTGCCATTGACTGTCTTCATGAAACTCAGAAGTTAAAAGAATCACTTCAAGTCTAGTTTTACTTGGGGATAGAGGTGGGTAACATTACAATGTTTTTTCCTGATACTATTATCAGCTTTATATTTCTGATGTATCTCTGTGTGTATGTAGTAGTGTACATGCTTGCTTTTCTAAGCTCTGCTTCATTTTTCCATTTGCTTCCCATGGAGAGCTGAATTCTGCCCATCTCTCCTAAATTTCACTTTCTGCACACGGCATCACTCTCTTTGAGTGCAGACATGGAAAAAATGAGCCACTCTGTTTACTGGGAATGTAAATAGATCTGTGGCACAGTGTGGGTGAGAACTTCACCTCACAGCTGGCACCAGTTCGTGACGCAGTCTGCTACAGACCACGGCGAGTGCACATGGAGTCAGCAGTTGGTGGGGAGGGGCAGTCAAGCACAGCAGCAATCATTAATTTTTCTTCATGTTTTGCCTCTACATATAATAGGAAAACAGAAACATCAGAGAGAGTTACCATGTCACTTACATTTATAGCTAATAGTCTTAAGGGTTAGAAAGCCAATATGAATTCAGGGTGCTTCTAGATGCACTGCTAGAGACCTGCATTATACAACAGACTGAAATCATGAGGGCCCCCAAAAGCAGGAGAAGCATGGAAGAATAATTTCTAGTCTCATGGAGAAACTTCCAGTGGACCGATGTGCCAAGTAGGTTCATGCTTAAAGGCAACTAAGTCCTGAGATTCCTTAGCTGGGATGACCTGAACATTGACACAAAACCTAGTTGGATTTGCCACCTATTAGTATCATTGTATCACAGGTTTGGACCCATGTCCATCTTTGAAGTACAGATAATGATCTAGCCAGAGGGAATGGATTGGAGGGTTGGAAGAGCATGCTAGGATGATTTGGTTTTTTTCCCCTGCAATTTCTATATTGAAAAACAGCTAAAATAATTCTCCAGTATTACTATGCTTTAATATCTAGCTTTGGAATCTGGAAAGCTATTGTTAGCACAAGAATCTTTAAGGAACTGTAAGAGGCATCCGGAGACATAAGTGTTCTCCTAGAAAGGGTAGCTATTACCTGAAAAGGTCATAGTAATTTTCTGTCAAATGGAAAATTAAATAGCCATGTAAACTAATATTATTATCAACCAGTGAATTCTTGCACTGTCAACTGCAGATATCAGATCCTGTACACGCAGATCTTTGATTGCCTTCCCAATAGTGTTTTCTCACGGGTAGTATTTTCTTTTTGGACATACACTGTTATACTAGAAATAAAACTGGATTGCAGGTTTCTCTAGTATATGAAACTTTTCTGCTGCACAGCCAAACTGCATAACCTATCTAAGTGACTGTAGACTAGCCAGAGAATTCCCCAGGGAATACCTGGTTCATGGGCCCTTTCTTCCAAGGTCAGACTCCCAAGGCTCATAGTTTTCTGTACACAAGTTGTAAAAATAAGTCAAAGGCATAATGGCATCAGCTGTGAGAAGGAGTTAATAAAGTACAGGCTGTAATGAGATACCAGTGCAGATAATTCTCTTTGGTGCAAAGAGCCATCAGACTTTTGGGTAATGTTACTATTTCTGTAGGAAACAAGATGCCCCATTAATTAGAGAGCCCCACACTTTAGACATTTATGTGCCCATACTTGCTTTGCCACAGACCACCTCTATGAGTTCGAGTGTGTCATTTAAGGTCAACACCCTCCTAGTTTTTTATACACTTTACCTTCACTGAACTACAGTTCTGGCTGGCCCATTAGGTAAACAGAGTTGATATTTTGGAAGCCTGGCAGCTTGAATCATAGTTTTGGCTCTAATAAAGGATCTTGGCCAGTCAATAGGGAAGCAGAGAGTGTCTGTCACTGTCTAAAGAGATAACATTTTAGTACAGAGCTGAGTGCAGCCCTGAGGAGGAGAAACAGTGGGGATGGTGTGTGGGGAAGCCCTGCTGCTTCCCTCCCCTAGGGCTGCAGATCCCAAATTGGACATAGGCAATGGGAAGGAGAGGACGAAGAGGGTAGAATACATCTTCTTCCTTCTCCATGAATGTCTACCTCAGTTTAATACGCTTTAAAATACTGTCCATGTGAGGATGAGAAATATATTTTCCTATCTGCAGTTATTCTTAGTTTATAGTGAGCTAACGATCAGTGAGACTTTTTATCAGATGTGTGGTACATTGCATTGCTATTCAGAAAAAAACTATTACTTTCAATGCAATATATATACATACACAACAGTGAACTCTTCAATGTCTGGAGATATTCTTCAGTTTAATAAAGAGCAATACAAGAACTATCTGCCCTTTGGGTTTTAATCTGTGAAATGCAGTTGGCAGAAGTGCTTGCCACAGGCTTTTGTTTTCAGTTTTATGGATATTGCATTATAGGTAAATGAAGACCATTCAGTACATCAAGGATATATGTATGATAATTATGGAGATGGAGGATTTTAATTTGAGATAATAATATTTAGTAACAAAAAATTGCAGATTTAGCATTCTGAGCAGGCAAAATGCCCACATGATGCAGCTGTTGGTGCCCATTTTATATAGGTGGAAGAAAGTGTAGGTGCTTAAGAAATAATAATTATGAAGACTCTGAGCTGAGATATCTGAGAGTTTAGGGCAAGCTCTGTATCAGGCTCTTATTGAGCAATGCATTGAGTTCTAGGCCACCTTTGGGCTTTGTTTTTCAGAAATTAGGGGACATATTTTGACAATTATTTTTATGAAATACACTTCTTGTAAAACAAACTTGTTCTAACAGAACTGGTCATAACATAGTTGTAAAATGCAGATGGGAATGTTCCTAGAGAAAGGGAAGAGTGGGTAATGAAAATGCCCCTCCATGTAGATAAAACACAAATACATAAATAATTGCTACAACTGACAGCTGCATTCTACATAGTATCTCAAAGGTACATCTCAAATCAGCAATTATTTTAAAATATTGACTAATTCTGATATCCCCTCACAATTGCTGTGTTAGATTCTGACTTGCAGGCAAATAGTACAGCACAATATATGGAAGTAAAAAAAAAAAAAGAAATCCCTGAAGAACCGGTGTGTGAACACAAAGCTACTGAATGATGATTTATGCCTGGAAGAATCACTGCCATGAGCCCCTTTGGAGCATACAGCTGGAATTAGAATTCCTGAGGAGGAATCCTAAGCAAAGGGCTGCTGCAAGGTCTGTCTTTTTTTTTTTTTTTCTCTCTCTAAAGAACAAAGATCCCGTCTCTCCCTGTCTGGGCAGAATGGTACTGTCCCAGACAGAAAGGTCCCTATAGGCCAAGCTATTCATGTAGAACCAGGCTGCTGGGACTACCAAGCTGTGGCAGGGATGGGGAGAAAAACCAGGGAAGCTGCAGTGCCCACATGGCAATTAGCATGATATAGATTGGCTTTGCTTGGCAAAAGGGAGAGAAAGGGAGGAAGAGAGAAAAGAGAGAAAAAGAGAGAAAAAAGGGAGAAAGAAGAAAAAGAGAGGAAAAAAATACAAAGAAAGAAGAAAAGGAAAACAGAGAGAAAAAATTAGGACTGCATAAGGCTATATTTCAAGACTCCAAAATGAACAACCCTTTTCCCGAGGTTGTTTTATAAAATTAAAAAAGTGTTATTTTGTTTCAGAGAATATCAACAATTCTTTGATAAATGAATGTGTGAATAAATTCACCAAGTGTATTCAAGGTTCCCTGGTTGACTGTATCTCTGAGTGCCTTTCTCTTTTTTTATGCCTTTTGTAACTGTTCTCCATACTGTTTATGAAGACTAACATTATACTTGTCCTTACTGAAGGATTCATTTTACTAGGTTTAAAAAGCTCTCTTCATGAGGAAAACACCAACAGTTATAAGTGAACTCACTGAATATTCTCCAGTGAGTCAGTAATAAAAACAAATTTTTCAGAACAGCATGGCAGTGGGATATATGGGGGTTTATGCACATCACTGCTAGTAAAAAGAGCAGGAATAATCAATGTATATATCTACATGTTGAAGGGGACTAAGAATGTCTAGTAACCACTCTCATATCAAGTTCCCTGAAAAAACACATAATTTTTTAAACAAGGGAAAGAGAATTTTATCATCATAAAAAAATCATGTGCATAAAAAGAGGCTCCTTAATTCTAATTTATATTATTTTAGTAGTAAACCAGTCTGGAAAACAGTAATCTTTCCCCTGTTTCTCCCCACCCCCTTACACTCTGTTATTCATGACTTTTCTGTCATGCAGACTTCCCAGCCATATTTTCCTCTTCATTATTTTATTTCTCATTTTATAGAACACTGTATTTTTGCATTTGGTTAATGAAAACAGAGGCATCAGCTTTAATTTCCTGTGATCAACAGCACTTTGAAACATCCTTATGATGGGTTTCTTACTCTTTTAAATATTTCATCTTTTATAATCTTTAAGTCTCACTAACCGTTATTACCTATACGCAATAATGATGAAAGTTTTGCAGCAAGAAGAGTACCAAAATGGTTGGCAAGCCAAACCAACCTAACAAAACAATCCTACTACATAATACATATGCCAAATGCATGCACACAAATTTATATGCATTTATATAGAGATGCATCTGTACATGCATATATAAAAGTTTATGTAAACATTTATAAAGGTCTTCCCATTTTTGTGGTTGATATCTTAAATCAACCTTGGATATGCAATGGTACTTGGAAACTCTCTGGCCACTCATGACATTTCAGATTGCATCTCCTGCTCCATTTGGTTTCTGTGACCCATGTGGAGTGTGTTGCTCCAAGTGATACGATTATTTCAGTATTTACCCTAGCTGAAGCTTGGTCTTCATGACCTTCTGTTGAGATACAAAATGGGATGTCTTTTTGAAAAATCAGTCAGCGTGATGCTCAGAATCCAAATGTCTTGGTCAGTATAACACCAGGTTATGCTGCATAAGGGCAGGTTCACATGGTTAAGCTGGCAAAACTGACTGGCTCACTGAACCTGGGGTCTCCTCCTCCATGCTGGATGCATGTTCTCATCACTGAGACTACTCTGCCATCATGAGAAAACACAGAAGTAAAGGCCTTGCTCAGAGAGTCATGACCAATGGGTCATTCTCTTCCTGGAGGATGCAACGAGATAAGTACTGCAGGGGCTTATCCGTGGACCTGTGCTGCTTAACATCATTACGAATGACCTGAGGGAGCTGACAAAGAGTACCCTTGTTAAATATGCATATTACATGAAATTAAGGGGACTATTCAACATACCCAGTATTAGGACTAACATCCGGGGGGACCTAGACAGACTGCAGGGATGGACCATGGGAACCTTGTGCAATTCAGCAAGGAGAGGTTGTGCACCTGGGAAGAAATTGCCTATTAAAATGATAAAGGCTGAGGAAGAGACTACTCAGGAAACAACTCTGTGGAAAGGACCCCAGAGGACCTGGGAGCTGGGCAGGAGTCTAGGAAAGACTCCATTACTCCACTATACCTGCCAGGTACCTACACCTATATATATTATTCTTCTTACCAAGGGGCTGGGAATTGTAACTGGATTCCTTCCCGGAGCTGGGATTGGGAATAATTACTATGTACTTCCCTAGAGGGCTTTCTAACTTTTTGAATGTAAACATGAAGAAGGAGGAAGAACCTAGCCCCTCTGTTGTTCTGTAATCTTTGAATTGTGTTGAAATCCTCACTATTTGTCTCCATCTTGTGCTGCTTTTGGTCGCAGTAGAATTGATTTTCTTCACAGTAGCTATTATGGGGATAGAGTTTGGATTTGCTCTGAAAACAGCTATTCCTGTGCAGTGCTGGCACAGAGTGAAGGCTTTTTCTGCCTCTCTCCCCACCCACCAGCGATAGGGCTGCAGGTGCACAAGGGAATGGGAAGGGACACAGCCAGGGCAGCTGCCCCCAACATGATGGCATCATGTAAAGTTGGAGGAAGGAGGAAGTGGGGGACATTTGGAGTAATGACATTTGTTTTCCCAAATCACCATTACACATGATGGAACCTGTTTTTCCTGGGGATGGCTGAACACTTGCCTGCCCATGGGCAGAGTGGAATGAATTCCTTGTTCTGCTCTGTTTGTGCACATGGCTTTCATTTTACCTATTAAACTGTGTCTATTTTCACTCATAAATTTTTTCTCACTGCTAGCTGACTGATTCTCTCTTTTATTCCATGGAGAGGTGAATGAGGGAGCCACTGCACAGGGCTTGGTTGAAAGCTGAGGTTCAACCATGACAAGTTGTTCTGTAACTGTAATATATTGCGGAAGAGTGCTTAATCAATCATTATTCCACCTGCTGCTTTTTTTTTTGTTTTGTTTTCCCTAAGGTTGCAATTTAATGTCTAATTTCAAGTCATTGGTAAAAACATTAAAAGAGAAACTAGACTGAAAACTGACCAGCAAGAGATGAGCAATTATGCTCATTAATATTTTCTTCCCATGTTCTTTGACGTCTCAACTGGTTTTTAATTCATTTCACACATACATATTTAATGAAGTGCTAATTTTTAATCAGAATATTGTGTAATAATAAGTCTAACCAAGTCAAACTCCCAGGAAACTAGAGAATCATTATGCCCATTCAGTTATCAGTACTAGATAAATTGTCAATGAATACTTGTCAATAGGAAGTACATCATGTGGTGAGGAATGCCACATATATTAACTTTGACTTTTAATTTTAGGCTACAAATATTCCCTCAAAATATACACACACAGAGAATTTTTTCCATTCTTCACAAAATCTATTCTAGATATTTGAAGCTAAATCCCTCTGTAAGGTTGATGGATTGATCACTCAGCTCAGGATCTAAATGGATTTTTTTGAGCTATAAGATTGCCACGCCAGCCTCCTGCCACCTCTACTCCCAGTAAGTATTTCTGCTCAAGAACATATTCTTCTGTCTTAACATCTTGTAAGAAGCTAAGAAAATTAGAGTTCTACAAAGAGATGGGTTAGATGTTAAGCTTGTGAAGAAAATATTTTGATATGGTTCTTCTCTTCCAAATTACTGCTCATCTTCCTCTTTTCTTTTAAACCTCCTCCAAGCAATATGATACACAATAGATGAAATAGGTGAGTAGGTTCTTTGTGACTCAGAACCTTCCTAAGAGAAAATGCCTATTTTAATTTACTGTGAGAATATACTGACTCAGACCATCTTCATGCCACTTCTTCTTGCCTGACCTGTGTTCCTCAGCTAGCCACTCCTCCACTTCCTCCCTCCTGGAATGAGTTAGAAGCTGGTAGTGCTGCATCTCCTAATTAAAGGTTTTATGGCACAGCCTACTGTTTCAGAAATCAGCTCCTATTTACTCATGCTCTAAGTAACATGTCTGCAAAACAACCTGAGAAACAATTTGTCATAGCTAGCCTGATTAAACATGGGCACTTTCAGGGAAGCCTCATTCATCTTCCATGGTGACTTGACACTCATAAAACATATTGACAACTGTGGACACCAAATCACATCCCTTTAACTGAACACAAAGATTTCTATATTTGTAAGAGTTAAAATTCCACAGATATGTTTTTGCATGTAATATCTGGAAAAATCTCCACTGGAAAATGGCAAAGTGTGTGTTAGGCTGAATATCTGATGTGCCATTTTCACTGGTGATGAAGATAAGTATAAATAAAAATGTGGTTTTTTTTTTTTTTTTTTTTTTTTTTTTTTAGTTTTTGGTAAAATATTATTTACGCATTTTCCACTGTCCAGCTCAGGACATCAGTGATGGATTCACACATTATTTTATTTATCATCATGACAGTGATTTCCAGAGGCATGACTATCTGGTAAGAAAAATTCAGAAAGCTAATTATGGATGATGTGATGAAGAACAGACCCTTAGCAACGTGGATGCCTCCCCAAGGAAATAGTAATATACTACTATGGCATGCCATTCTATGCAAATTCCTGAAAAGTCAGATTCTCTTCTTTCAGGGTCTGCAGCAGGAAGATCTAAGACTCCTGTCTTTTGGCTGTTTTGTGAAATCTCTTGTTGTTGCAGTTACAATCTATTCAGCATTTAAAACTTGCTGCAGATTTACACTGCAGTGGTGACTACATGATTCATCATCTCTTGAAAAATTGCTGCTTTCACTTCCTTTGAAGACTCCTATCAGCACAGAAACAAGCATAGCTTAATCACAGTTTTATTTGAAAAAGAAGAACACATATTTACATTGATTACATTTTTGAGTTCCTGAAGGCCAGATCTTGTTCCCACTGGTGTCTGTGGCAAAACTTCCATTAATGTCAATGGCAACAAAACCAGCCACTTAGTTTGCATAATCTGAAGAAAGTAAATATTTTAAGTTTTGTTATCTGTGATATTTAAGTAGCTAATAAAAATGTGCATATAAAACTGGTTCATATTTATTTAAGCTTGTAAAAAAAGTGACATTCAAATAGGACAAAATATAGGACATTCTGTAAATGAAGATTCAATAAATAAATTTTTTGTACCTCATAATGCAGAATACACTCTTTAAAACTATTACAGAAATATAGCTGTAAACTCTGAAAAAAATAAAATGTACTTATCATGGACATAAAATGACACATAATGACTTCGAGTCCTGAATTATGCCACTTTAACACAGGCATATATATTTATATAAGGAAAAGGTAAATTGACAAACTGTTCTACTTGAGCTTGTTTTTGCAAAAAACCATCTCAGCCCAGTTGCTAATGTGCTATTTATCCATTAAAGAATGTTGCTATAGTTACAGTATCTATTGCAAAAATAGCGTGGTAATACGAGAGAGAAGATGAAGAATGCAGAACAAACAAGCTTTCATATTTCTAGTGCTTGGATTTCTTTACTTGTACATGAAAGTTAAAAACTTCTAGTTAAAAAACCCTTTTTACTGTCTCTGTTTTGAATTAAAGCCTTAGAACAGTCCTTTGTATTTGATGGACCTTTTTTCTTCTCCATCTGGTATTACAGGAACTAACACCTATAATAAATACTCCAGTATAAAGGTTTAACTGAAATTGTCACTACACAATTATATGAGTGATTTTATAGGCACATCAAAACATCAAGACTCGACTAAGTCACCCCAGAATTCATTTGGAAAATCAAAAGTTTGGAAACACCATTTTTTCCCCAATAAACCAAGAAAAACAGGGGATTGCACAATTACAGTCTTATACTGCCATATTTCAGTCCAGAGCTACATCTTGTCAGTGTTCCACATGAAAATGTGCTGAACCTTTTTGGTGTCCTCACCCTAAATTAGCTTTGATGAAATCCTTTAACTACATAGCTGAGTACCTACACCAAAAACCAACTGCTTTTTCTTGTGGAAGCTTTGCACCAGAATTAAAATGTGCAATCTAATTACATCTAAGCAATATGTAGGTAGATTCAGCAGTTTGTCAAACTCCTGCTACCCCTAAAAAACCTCTTCAGTCTAAATACATTTTAAAAAATAATAAACGTCCAGTAATAATAATTCCTATCTATTCCTATTCCTGTCTTTTACAATTTCTGGAGAAGAATTTACACAGTTGACCTCAGTGTAAATAAAACTAGCATTAGACTCCTCTTCCAAATAAAACACTCATGATGTGAGACCTATTGGGTTTAACTCAGGTTAGAATGAAGCCCTGGATAAACTCCAGAAAATCCAGTTAGTTGCTTGTCTTAAACCCAATTTGATATCAAAGACATTTTTCCTCTGTCACATTTTCAAGTCATTCTGTTTAAGAACCAAAAAGCAGTGGCTGAGGCAATGTCACTCTCAAAGGAATCTTGAGTACTTTAACCCTTCCCAGCTGAAAAGAGAAACTGGAAGGCATATATCTCACTTTCGGATAACCTCCAAAAAAGTTGACTCTAGAAAAGGCTATTCTACTTTCTCTTGGAATGTCACCTGCAAAAGTAAGCATTGAAGATATCTGGGTTTTATATTCTAGTGCTTATGGCCCTGACATAACAAAGAAAAAAATATCCCAAAGTGAGATTGTGCCTGTCTTATCAGATAATTTAGCAGCTCAGTTCATCCCCTGGTGCTTCATCATCACACTGTGTAAATGCCAATCCCACTGTGTTCTCTGTTTTAGAGAGACTCAACTTAGTTCCCTCACAAATAAACTCTAGGCTGGAAACTGTGTTTTCCTCAGACTTCTACCACTGGGCATTAGAGTAAGAGTTCACAGGAGACAACACAGGGCCAATGTGAGGCAGCAAGAGGGAAGCAAGTGGCTCAAAAAAAGCACATGCTTGCAACTAGTGGGAGTGCAAGACTTTGCAGTCCTTGTTTTGGAGAAGAGATCTTTTGTCAGACAGATGCATTTAAGAGTATAAACTGTTGATCAGTCAGAGTTTATTCTCTGAGGGCTAAGAAACTTACACAGACTGCTACCTTAGCACCTGCACCTTTTTGCCAGCAGTTCTCTCTGAAATTTGTATGCTGAGTAACTCAAAGTATTAGCTCAGCTGAATGGAGCACCTTTTGCCCAGAACCTTCCCAAGACTGCCTGAAGTTCGCAGCTTCCCATCTATATATCACCAGAGAGGCCCAAATCATAGTAATTATGCCATGTGAAATATCTTTGGCAGAAAGAACAGCAGCTGATCTCACTGACAAGTTTATCTAGTTGTGTCTCTCTCTTATAGCTTGGACTGAAGGAAAGGAATTTTATGACTTTGTTTGCTTAAGGAGATGTCTTAACCATGAGGGAATGAATGAGGCTTAGGTACACGAATGCTCCACCTCTTTTACTGAAAGTTTGTCCATCATGTCCCTGAGAAAGGGACATTGCAAGAAGCATGGTTAGATCTCAAGACATTCACTTATTAGAGCCTGACATAATACATGCATTTTAGCAGTCAGCTGAAAATGCAACATGCGTATGCAGACTGAAGGACAAGGTTTAGAGCAAGAATAAACAGCTTTGGAGGCATTTCATGCAGGAGAAAATTTGTCTACAGAGGGGAACAAACAGTTGTTTCCTCACTAGTAAAGACTTTGAAAGAGTAGTATTGTGTAGGATGGTGAGCCATTAGCCAAAGATGTTCAGTTATTATGTCTATGTTTGTATTTGGCTCAAGGAATTGTTTCTATTTTATCTAGATCGGCATAGCTATAAACCCCCAATGAATTTGTTAGCAGCCTAGTGCTGTTTGGAGATCCTTTAACTATCACCAGTGAAACCGAGGGGCAGTCCACTAGGCTTGAACACAGTACTCTGCCAATATATCTGCATAGCTTTCAGAAACTATGCAGGTGTCTGTGGATGGTACTGTATGGTTCTCCTCCACTGACCAGTTATCCATTGGATCCTCTTTGTGATATTTTCAAGCTACTTCATGGGAGGAGAAAATTGTGAGACAAAGTGAAATCAGCTATGAATGTTCTAAGCCTCTGCTAATAGTCCCTGCTGATGGACTGGTGGTGTGCTAGGTAACTCTGTCCTCAGGTGGGACAGCTTTTGTATTCTCTTCCTGAAGTTTGAACTCAACAAAATCAAGTCAACAACAAAACTGAATGATGTCACACTTCCCTTGTCAAGCTTTGCAATCTAAAATTCAAAGCTTCCACCAGGCTTTGTCCCCTGCTTGATATCAGCTAAATATATATGAATGTTCCGTCATCACCAACCTTTTGACAGCCTCCTCTCTTATGAATTCAGAAACTACCCAAAAGGTACTTCATTCTCATTTGTTATATTTATTGTTTTGTTTATCATTAGCTTAACCTGCAGTTGTAACACTTCAAAATATCTAAAATCCATATTCCAGAACTTCTAAAAAATGTCAATTTTTTTTCAAGTAATCACAGAATTTTCTGAGTTGGAAAGGTCCTACAAGGATCATTTAGTCCATGTCTTAAGTAAATGGCCCATACAAGGATCAAACCCACAACCTTGGTGTTATTAGCAACATGCTCTATCCAACTGAGCTAATCTCAGGATCATAGCCCACAAAGTACTAAGAATTCTGTCAAATTCATATTTCACATGAATTGTAATGCTATCTGTTTCACATTAACATTCAGGAATTATGACCTGTATTGTTGAAATGTACTTAGGAACTACTTATCTGCTTTATACAAAAAATTTCTTTAAGAATTTGAATTTCCCAAGTCAGCAGGGTCCCATTATTATCACAACCTCCTTCTTAAACACTGCTTTATCAGCACTGCCAACTTCAGCAGTTGTATTTTCTCATTCAGTTCCTTTGCTTGATCTCCAGTTCCAGTAGCAACTGAGGTGGAATCCAAATACTATGAAGTACCATTCTACGTATGGATATTGAGCCTGATTTCTGGGCCTGAGGTGCCTCTGACCACTGGTTATCTCTAAATCATCTTCGCATACTCAGTACTTCTGACAGCTTTTTCTCACAGAAAGGCCACTCTCCTGTGGATGCCTATAGAACACACTTGGAGTGAGATGTCCTAAACTTCCTTCTCTACCTGAGATAGTCTGTTTGGGAGAAGGGAATGGGTTTCCTTCTACTGAAACAGACTGCTAGACATCAGTATTTCTCTGTTATCTAATAAAGTCCATATTCTGATGAGAACCATATGTGAAAAAACATGGGAAGTGGCCCAGTAAGAAATACTTACCGGAGGTCTGGGAAGTCTACTCGGAGGTGCCTGGTGGCAACAGGATCAATACAAACTGTTCAATAGATAAAACTACATTAGGTGTCTTTTATGTGGCAGTACAGACTAGATGAAAATCCACTGAGTCAAATAAGTGAACAAAAATTCATTGAAAATGTGATAGGAATTTATGTGCCTGACAGGAGATAAAAATCCTGGCTTTCACTCAAAGCAGTGCATCACACCACAAACCATACTGCAGAAAGGACTGCAACTCAGCCTCTTGGATGAACTTCCTTCACAGAGTTTGGAACAGACAAAGTTTGATTGTTGGGCCATGCACAAATTCTCATTCCTTTCTTGATACCATGTACTGCAAGTAACATTGGGGCTGCTGTGCTAGGTAACCCCTAGTTCTCGCTCCCAGGAGAAACACTGGCATCAGTAGCAGCTAGCACTGACAATGCTGAACTACTGTGTGACCCAGCTTATCTCCAGTCCTCTCCTTCAGCCTTCATCTTGTGACAATGGGATGGCTGAGGACCTAGTGCTATGTTCAACTATTTCCAGAACCCCAGTATTGGAGCATGGCTTTTTTGGTCTCAGCACTACAATGGTTTTCGTGGTGCACTGTTAATAGTGTTAGAAAGTAGTCTCCTATTATACCCTTCCCTTCAGCTCAAGAAACATTTAATTGTATTGTTCAACCAGTTTGAATAAAAGTATTTAAGAACTGTCAAAGAAATTAAGTTTATATTACAGAAAACATGCAGAACTAGAAAACTGATACTTTTAATCTTCCAGTAGTCAAAACAGACTGTACCTTTATTTCTTTAAAATATATTTAAAAAGATTTAAAAAAGGCTTCCCATCTATTAATAAATAGTTTTCTATCCATCTGCTGTCACTAGTTTCCCATAGACCAATAAAGCCCTTTGCTTGTTTACATGAGCCTAGTTAAAATGTTATTTGAACCTTGGCATATGGTTAGGCTTTGACACCATGATAGGGTTTGGCATCATGCTTTTAGACAAGTAATCATGGTAACACCCTCCCTGCTAACCATTTACCATAAAAAACATTTTCAAGTAAATATATTATTTAAATATAGAGCAATTAATTCTTTACTGATTGTATCCTTGAGGAATGTGCCTAGTGATTTGCATTAGATGGTGTCTTTTCCTTCCATGTAACAAAGCATCCTTGCTGGCACTCATTCTGCATCAGCTCCCTGATGATAGCTGTTTCCACTAAGAGTCAGAGACTGCTGCAGAGGTAAAAAGGTTTACTCATATCCAGCATGAATCAATGACATGGTTGTTTTCCAGCCTTTCAGTCACTGTTTCTACCTTGACCTCATTGTGAATTATTTTTCAATTGTACCTAAACCAGTTCATGATACATCATTATTGCTAAAGGTCTACCAGTGGGTGTGGTAATTAAACTTCTACAATGCACTGCAATTTGTTTTATAAGGATATTGAATGGGGAAGAAAGCAGGTGACATTGGGCTTCTGCTTTTGAGTCAGATAAAACGTTAAGGGAGATTTCCCTGTCTTATCCTCTCTTGGCTGTATGGGCTACAGGTCTCTCTGACTTTCTCTGGCAAATGTTTTTTATAAGATTAAAATTGTCATTGGTTTTTGACTCATTGTGTTATGATAGCACTGCAGTTTAGCAGGACTTTGCTATCGCCATAAAAGTGTGGGAACATCAGGAAGATCAGAGCACAGACGGATTTAGAATAGACTGAGGATATAAAAATCTATTAAAGACCTTCTCTCTCTTTCTCCCTGTGAGTGAAAAATCAATAAAGTGGTATAAGCCAGATAGCATAAAATGTACAACTCCTAGACCTCCAATTTATGCACAAAGTGACCTTGACCTATTCTGCAATTTCCAGTCATTAATTTATTATGTACTTCTCCTAACCATATCACTACATACCACAATGAAAAACAAAACTTAATAGCTGGATGTGTTTCCTTTCCTTTAAAGAAGCAGACTTAGCATGGAAGTAAGCACTTACAACAAAGGGTGATTTTTTTTCCTCTATTCACAGTCTGACTAAATAATGATTTACTATCTAGAAACTAGCTGCAGAATGCATTTAAGAATCATATGACTTTGAGCTTTCAGAGAAAGTTACTACTGTCTATTTTTCTACCTTTTAGCCTCACACTGCTTTCTGTCATATTTTCATGAGTTCATGATCATACTGAAAACAGGGGAAAGGCAATGTGAAAACAGTTTGCCAACCACATTAAATTAACTAAATACATTGTCAGTCACAGAATCATAGAATGTTAGGGGCTGAGAAGGGACCTCAAAGACCATTTAGTTCCAGTTTCCCTCTGCCATGGGCAGGGGCACCTCCTACTATACCAGGTTGTTCAAAGCCTTATACAACCCAGCCTTGAACCTCATAGATTGGTTTATTACATAAACTGAAATCAGAGGAAGATAATAACTTCCTCTTACATTAGCCAGGTAAGACACTGAAGTTAACTTTGCGATTTAGCTTCAGAGAGCAGTAAGTTTAGCTGAAATAGATCTAAATGTTTCAGTGCTAGTTATAATGAGCAGAATGAATGTATGAAGGGGAAAAAAAGTGGGAAATTCTGTTTCATAACATCATAGAATGGTTTGGATTGTAAGGGACCTACTAAGGTCACCTAGACCATCTAAGGACCACCTTGATCATCTAGTTCCAAACCATCCTGTCATGGACAGGGACATCCTCCATCAGATCAGGTTGCTCAAAACTCCATTCAATCTGTCCTTGAACACTTCCAAGGATGAGGCATGCACATCTTCTCTGAACAACCTGTTTCAGTGGCTTACCACCCTTATCATAAAACATTTCTTCCTTATATCTAATTCAAATCTTCTTCCTTTCAGTTCACATTTGTTTGTCCTCATCCTATCACTACACTCCCTGACAAAGAATACCTCTGCAGATTTCTTGTACCTCTTAGGCTCTGGAAGGCTGCTGCAAGGTGTCTCTGGAGCCTTCTCTTCTCCAGCCCTAACAACCACAACTATCTCAGAGTTTCCTCACAGGAGGAAACTCTAGCTCTCTGGCCATCTTTGTGGCCTCCTCTGGACTTGCTCCAACACGTACCCCTCTTTTTTATGCCAGAAACCCCAGTGCTGGATGCAGTACTCCAGACAAGGTCTCATAAGAGTGGAGTAGAGGTGCAGAATCAGCTCCCTTGATCTGCTGATCTATGCTGCTTTTGATGCAGCCCAGGATATGGTTGGCTTTCTGGGCTGTGAGTACACATTCCTGGCTCTTGTCCAGCTTTTCATCCCTCAGTACCCTCAAGACTTTGTCCCAGAACTGCCCTCAATTCACTTATCACACAGCTTGTATCCATGTTTACAATTGCCCTGACCCAGGTGCAAGACCTTGCACTTGGCCTTATTGAACTTCATGATATTGACACAGTTTTTCATAGATCTTTTCAAACATTTTCCATGCTGTCTAAAAATTATCTAATTAGCAGGCCCTAGTTCAGTTCATTTCTTTACAGGGTTGATCTAGACCTGTGAGTGCCTCTTTGAACTAGGATCTACTGTAATTTGCCCCTTTTGGGCAGGCAAGTCCTGTTCTATTAGTGACATATCTACTGTGGGTCAAATTTAGTCAGCAATATACCCATTTTATCCTGAGAAGCCCTTCAGATGACTGAAATTTACAGTAGGTACCACGGTTTGCATGTATTACTTGAACTTAGGATGAAGATCAAGAGTAGACAACCCATTCTTATTTGCAGTCAAGTTCCCTAGCCACTGGGAAAAGGCCTTCAATATTTTTTCTTTTCAGTTGCATATCTGCCAAAAGAGTGGCTAAACTTCAAGAGAAGAACTAAGAATATTATTCATTCAGTACAAGCTCTTCATCAACAGAAGAGGCAGATGTTTAATATCTGGACCACCCTCTTGAGCTCCTTAAGTTGTCTGCACAGACAGCACCATGGACATGCCAAGGAGAGAGGCACCAACACTCTCTGCTGGTACCCTTCTGTCCATTTTTACAGACTGAAGAATCTAGGCAATTTTGTTCAGGCAAATTAGATGCTTCCTCACTTTCTGCTCCAACATCCACCCTCTCCCAGGGGCACCTGCCCGAGATGAGGCAATCCCTGAATGAGGTTGCCTGGATTTAAACGCTGGTTAGGTTACTCTGCTAAACACATTGCCCTGATCTTACAACAGCTCCAGTTTGATTTGCATATCAAACAGACTCGATGCTATTGTGACTGAGGGTGACAAAAGCTGGTATTCCTCAAAACCAAGTTTCTATTTTCAAGCATGATCCCTAAAAATAACTGTGTTTTATTCTGTTGTATTTCAAACCAAACTGAACAAGCAGGTAAAACACAAGGAAAGATATTTTTATATTAAGACCATATACTTCCCAGAAGTCTTCAAATGTAATTATAAATCACTGGTGAAGAGCATGAGCAAAAATAGTTGCCTGTTATTGATGGTGTGTGATCTGCAGATGGGAGACTGACAGGAAAACATCGCACAGGTATGGTGGTGTATCACATGCAAGTGCACTGAGTGATGTGGACTACAGACGGTTTCAAAACTGTGCTGCACGAATATCCATTGCTTCTTAAAATCCCCAAATCTGCTTGGAGGTTTGCCCTCGATTTCAACAGCAGCAGGATCACGCTCTCTGAGAGTGCTTGAGAGCTGCTAGGCACCTCCGGTACAAAGTGAGCGCATTCATACGGGGAGCCCTGTCACTCCTATTCACTGCCCGATACAGTAAACCCCAGGGAAGTTGTTTCTGGGTCAGTGTCTTGCGCAGTTGTTCCAAAGTTCCGGACAGGAGTACGGAGGGGACAGACTAAAGACTTTCCAAATGTTTTCAGATTTCCTTCCTTTTACAAGCTGGTTAAAATCTGTAGGGGTTTTCCCCTTCAACCCAACCTTCTGCTGCAGTATTGATGGGTACTCCCTCAGAATTTGGGGGTCTATAAATCATGCAAATTTTTACTTTTTCTATTCAAATGTAAACATCATGTGAAAAAACATACATGTCTCTTTTTGTCTGACCTGAATGAAGCTTTGCAGGAAGAGTAGCATCAGGCCCACACTGTTTACATTTTCATCCCAGATGAATGAACGTCAAAACCTAGTTTTCTTCAAAGCTAACCACATGCAAGAGCAGGGCTGTTTTGGCTGGCTGGAAACAACAGGTATAAATAACCTCCTGTGCCCTACAAAACAAGAGCCTGGAAAGGCTCCTTGGGTTGTTTTCTGCACATCAGCCTATGAGCTCGGGGTGTTTAAATGCTCTGTTGATGCCACAGGAGCCGATAGAAGCAGGGACAGATTACACTGAGAAGGAGGTAAACAAGTTGTTTACAACTCAGTGAGGCTGCAGCGTATCCTCCTTTCACCGGCTGAAAGGCAATGAGAGCATTGGACACTGGGCTGCTGATGGGAAAGGATCCCTGGAGCTGCCAAGCTCTGGATCCAGAAATGTCTGTGGGGCTTCAATAACAGGAAATCACGTGTGCTGTCATTATCAGCTGCTGAGCAAGACAGATGCACCCAGATCAATATCAGTGTCCGATATCAAAGAGCTATTGTGACAGTACCCAGCGTTTTGAACTACGGAGAACAACAGAACTATTTTAAATTATTAGGGCTGGCAAAAATCCCCCAACTTACTCTCTTTTCTGCTTTGTTTTTGTTTTTCCTTTTTGAGGCAGTGGATTCATCACCATTAAAGGAACTGAAAGTCCTCTCTGCCCTAAGTAACTTTGATCATTATTGATCTAATTAAACTCTGTTTGCTTAAGGTTGCAGTGGGAAAGGCCTGCAAATCAACATTCTTCCTGATATTTTTCAGTAGTAAAGGGTATCTATTCACTCAGCTGGGGAATTGGTATGTCCTTCAGCACAGCTGAAACTGGACTAAGTGTCCCATATTATACCGTGTTTTATGCTGTCTAAAAATACAATTTTGGAACATAGCAAAACATCCCCAGGGCTCTTGTTCCAAACAAGACTTGGGCAGTGGAGAGGTTCTGCACAGAGATAAGTGCCCTCCCTGCACTAATGTTAGAGCTATGCACTTGATGACACTATCATATGACAGTCGTGATGTCTGCTTTCTGTTCCTTGTCATTTGTGTTGTCAAATAAAATAAATTTGTAAGCCTCTGGGGTTTTTAATGTTTACATATATTTGCCACATTACAAACATGTTTGTAAACAAGCAAGCAATTTTAGCTTTCTGCAAAATATACAAAGAGATGAAGTCTGTTTTATGAGGAAACATCTCTCTCCTGATATTCCAGCCACATTGTTTTTTTTAATCAAACAAAAAAAAACCAGCAGGTAGCTTAGGATATTTTTGGAGGGTCTTTTCTTCTATTGCAAGCTGTAGCAGCGAATTCAGTAGTGCTCAGGTCCAGTATGTTCAAGAGAAAATCACAGGTAGAAGTAGGAAACCTATTTCATAATCCAAACAGAGACACTTCTGTTATGCAAGGACAGCCCCTTGCAGAAGGATTCCTAGGATACTTTGGCCCCTCTGATTTCAGATAGAAAAGAATCTGTGACACATGAGAAATGCACCGATGTGGATCACACACTTCTTTCCATTGCATCAGCTGAGTGACTGCTGTGCTATTGGTACTTCAGAAAAGAGCCAACAGTTAAAACAGGTATTTGTCTTCTGCCAGATCTGCTGATGGCTCATCTGTTTGCATTACATACTCTAGCCTGTAATTGCATTGCTGTGTGTTTGCGTGTGTCTGTGAACTGTTCACATAATCTTGCACATCCTGATGAAAGTAGAGTAAAAGGATGAGATGGTACAGTCTGCACGCTAGCCCATATATACATTTCTCTTAAGTGTAAGTCAGGTGCTTGAAGGGAGATAAGCAGATTTGCCACAGGAAAAGGTCCAGCCTTGATTTTATTTTAGTCTGGAGCATGGCACTGGACTGAGGGAGGTTTGCAGTTTTCACTCCCTTTGGTTTTTTCCAGCAATCAGTCAGAGCATGAAGGACTGTCTTTTTTCAAAGCTGAAGAGATACTTGGACTGGTGGCAGCATCTGAAGCAAAGGCTTCTCTCATCCACCCACACAGGAAGTACTCCTTCACTGCTTCTTAAAATTACGTCTTTGTCCATCCCCCCAATTCACCTGCCTTAAAAGCAGTCCTGCCTGGTTCTCCGGTGCTCCTTCTGCAATAACTTAATGGGAGAGATGAAACAGAATGGTTCCTTTCTCGTCTCTGGCCGAGAACTCTTTCGCAAGGAAAGAGTTAAAGCGGACAGCTCTGAGCGCTGCCTGCCGCCGGCTCTCACCGCGCCTCCGGCCGGCTGCGGGGACCCGGCTGCGGGAGCCTCTGGAGTACAAAGCTTGTCTCCCGTGATAAGATAGACGAGTCCTTAATGCAATTCCTCGGATTCCCAGAGGGATATCCATAAACGCTGCAGAATAAACAAACAGGAGGAATACTGAATGGAGGCAAGGCAGCGAGGGCACGGCGCCGGGCGGCAGCCTTGCCGCCGGGAATAAACAAGGGCACACGCGGCCGCGGGGCCGCCCCCGCTCCCTGCCCGGAGCTCACAGCCCTCCCCAAACTCCCCTCGCAGCTCGCTGCGAGCTCGGGCTGCGGGGGGCTCGCCTGCCTCCCTTGGATGCACCCGTCTATTTTTACAGCTCTCCGAGAGCCCTGGTTTCTTCTGGCAGATCCACTACTAATACTATTACCCGACAGAGGAGAAAATGAACGAAGCTGCTAAAATAACTGTGCATCACTGAAATAGAAGGAAAAGGCATTTTGGGTCATGCAATCCGTGCCCTGGACGGCAAAGGTTGCTCCCCACAGAACGAACCTGAGAAGACTGTAGATCAGCTTTACATTGATGTATTAGACTCCTGTTGAGGAGTGTTCAGTCCATTTAGGTGCCTTTTTATTTTTTTTTTTTTAATTTTTGTTTTTATTTCTTTAATTGTGAGAGAAACCCTGACCAAAACTGTAGCGTGAACTGGCACAGTTTCAGTAGTAACTGTTTACTCCAGGCAAAACTTAGTCCCTTTTATTCCTTTTCTCACTGTTTTTATGACATAAAATGTTGCTCTCTGCAACATAGAAATGTTCTGCAAGGTCAGTCACTCAAAATGTAATAAAGGAAGCTTAGTGTTTCCCAGAAAAAGATTATGTTTGAATTTCTCTGTTCTCTTTTTATTTCAGCTACTGTCTGGTTCAGTTTGGCAGAGTTCAACTGTGAAAGTCACCCAAGTCTTGACTTCCCTCTCATAATCATCAGTTGTATCCAAAATGACCTTCAGTGTGTGTCCTGCCCTTCTGAACATTTAGTCTCAGCTCCTTATCTGTGAGGTTGGCAATAAGAAGGAAGCAGACAACTCAGCCAAGGGGGAGCCCTCTCCATGGTGATATCTAGCTGGAACCCCCTAAATCAGTGAAAGAAAATAGGAGGAAGAACCAGAAAATAACAGCTGAAATCCTGGTGTTGCCAAGATTTCCTTCACCTCAACTGAGACAATTTCATGGCTGCAGTTTTATCTGCATTCACAGATCTGAGAGCATTTCCATGTTTCTGAGCTGGGCTATGTGCTCTGGATAAACCTTACCTCCTTATTCTACACCTGAGCATGATCTGCACACCAGCTTTCTCTAGCATGCTCCTGCATGCCCATGGAAATGAAAGCCTGTGGGTGAGAGCTGGCTGGGAATGGTGGCATGCTCCACATGACGCTTGTCTACCCCCATGGAGCACAGGAGTGCTAAGGCTAGATGTGAGTCTCTCCTGTCCCTTCTGATCCAATGGAAAGGCAAATAGATTAGCTTAAATAATTATCTCTTTAGAGCTGTTAGACTTCAAAATAGAATAGAGAAATAGTGCTTGCAGACTCAGGAGCAGGTAGGAGGTAGTTTAAGAAGCTGTTCAGCTTTCAGCTATTGGTTTCTACCTCCCAGCTGAGACAGTGCCTGACTGTGTCCTAACTTTGATGGGATAAGCTTGGACCAAACATGAAATCCAAATGTGCAAAAGCAATCAAGAGAAACTCTGCAAAATTTTTTTCATACAAAGATTTAAAATCTGTATCATTGTCAGAGGAAAGAGTTCTGAGGAGAAAGCCAGAATAGACTACAAATAGCACAGCTCTGCCAATTGAGATAAGGTGAATGAATAAGTTTTGTTGTTTGCAACTCAATGCTATAATATCTACTACAGGCAGCAGAAAGTTTTTATTGTAAGAGAGCAATGGTAAACACACTCTGTAAAAAGTATGTTAGAGTGTTTACTTGTGTGATAAGTTTTTCAGTTATAAAAAAAAAATTAAAATCAGGTTTGCAAATGGGATAACTATGTTGGGAGTATATTACTACAGAGGTGGAATATGAATTAAACATCTTAAGGTTAGGAACAATAGCAAATAGACTAAATTTAACTGATAGTTAACTCATAGTATAAGCCCTATGGAGTATCAAGAGAAGGTGTAAGGGAAGCAGCAACATTTCAAACTACTAAAGAAGAGGATGAGAAGAAAATAGCACAAGGGTCCAGACGTCTTGGAGAAGGCTAGAAAGAAGTAACTGTAGAAAACAGTAGCGTGTTTGAATATGTAGGTGATTCCTTCAGCTGGAACATTCTAGACTACACAGGTATCATTGAGGGCACTGGTGCAGATGGAAGACAGTGTGGCCTGAACCCTATTAGAAGGTGAAGAGAAGAAAACTGAGGCAAGAACTGGGAACAGCAAGAAGTCAGGATATCAGAGCACGCACAAGAACAAGAGAGTTAGAAAAGGAGTTGAAAAGGATGGAAGCAGTGACAGCATGTCTATGCTGAATTTACCAAAGTTCAATGAGAGAAAGATAACTAAGTGTAAGAATGCTGAAGAAGGTAAAGAAACTTATAGAGACTGGGATAAGGCAATGGGCGTTAAATGTTACCATTGTAGATGAAATGATAAAATACTATTGATAATCCAGAAAAGGACATGCAAAGATATGTTCAACAGAGGAAGGTATGTGCTGAACTTTTTCCAGGTGGTTTCAATAGCTAGGTATCTGGCAGAAAAGGGAGCTGAATTTTGCTGAAATTTATTGTAGTTTAACTTCTAGATTTTACTTTGACTTAAAAAAAAAAAAAAAAAGGAAATAATGGTGGAAAGAAATGTATTTATGTCTTTTATAGCTATTTTGTGTAATATAAATGTGACTTTAGCCTTTTAAATTTCTGTTTGTAGCAACACTCTAATGCCTTACAGGGCCCTTCTAAGTAGCTAGTATGTAATAGCTCTTTCTAAGCATCTGCTCAAACTGTATCCAATTAAAAAAATAAATCTTGGAACAAACTGCTCCCAGTTTCAGCTGGCTGGTAGGTATGGATTCTGCTTTCACAAAAGGCTTATTCTTGCTCTCAGTTCCGTTTATGCCTATCAGTTCAGGAAAACTCTATCATGTAACTTTTAAGTCATACAGCCTTTAAATTTGTCTCATGTTGTCATCTGCAAATAGCATTAGAATAACATTGTCAGTAAAGAAAACTAGACTAAACATCTCAAAGCTAAAGTGTGGTGACATATCTCATTATGAAATACTGCCAAGACTTTTTGTGACTTAAGTGCATCACATTTCATAGGTTTTGAGGATAAATCTTATTGATTTCTGCTAAGGTTAACAAACTTCTTGCTTTCAGTAACCACAAAACAAAATCAAAATCTCTGTTGGTGGTGATACCTTTCATCTCATGAGATTCTGGAAAAAAACTTCCCATGCTTAATACCTACTCAGCATGAGCTCTGCTAGTATCTGTGTAGAATGGTGCAAGGCAAGGAGGTCTAATAATGGCATTATGGCAGAATTTTTGGCACAGAAATGTGCTAAGGCAAATTTTTACACTAGAACCTCTCTGCGCTTTGAGAGAACAAATGCTGCAGGCAGTGCAGTAGCGGCAGCGGGGCAGGCAAGTGTTAGAATTCACACTTGTAAAATTTATAGGGACCAATTGGTTTTGCAGGTGTACTGCCTAACACTTGTGTGCACCCAGTTGCTGGAACAGATAAAATGTGAGCTGGGTGCTGGAATGCTGGTCAGGAACTGGGAAGTCGGTGCCCACCCTGAGGCTGCAGCAAGGGGCCTGTCTTGAGAGGGAGAACTTTTGGCTCTGTCTGTAAAACAGACCCTTATATGGTGTCAAGTTTGGCACTCTGAAACATAGGTATCTCTAAACACTGCATTTTCTAAAAGGTTAGTCAGGAAAAAATGGGTATGCCTAGAAAATGCATGTAAGATAGAAGGCTGCTATGAGGTCTTCAGCTAATGTGACAAATAATAACGACAAATCAGACACTTTTCTTTTAATTGTCAGACATAATCTCCAGCTCTGTATTTACTACCCATCTGCTCAGAGGGTTATACTTGCTAGCAGATTTACTGGGGGAGCAGAGCAGGGAAGAACAGGAGTGGGAGAGGTGTTGGAAGGAATCAGGAGCCCCTCCTGTGGCTGCTAGGACTTAAGCAGCCCTTGTCACTGTGCACAGCTCCTTTCCCTCTTCAGGCTGCAGATGCAGGGGAGTGTAGGTTTTTTTTGAAAACTGCAAGACAAAACTTTAAAAATGAGATGCTATCTGGTCCCAAATTAATTATCCTTCATTTTGTAATGTTCTCAGAAGCATAGGTTTGTAAATGGGTATATACATTAATTGATAATTTCCATTTTTACTGATGACTACTATTAAGCATGATAGAAATTGATAATTTGTATAACAAAATCCAAACCCTGTATTTATTTAGAGTTTGCTGGCTGCTGACTTCATGTCCGTTTCTGCCGTGCTTTCCTACTAATGTGCTTTTCCAATCACAGAATGAGGAAATCACTCTCTGATTTTCCCTTTCAAAGGGGATTCATAAACATGGCTTCCTGTTAAAAATACATATTGGTGATTCTTACAGCTGACCACATAGTTTTACTCCATCTGTCAGTTCCAAATAAGTGTCATAGCACTGATAGCCCTTAGGTATTGGAATTAAAGAATTTTTTGCTAGGTACACCTTATTTGATAAGTTATACCTTACTGCTTCAGAGAAGTAATGTATCAAAAATCACACAGCCTAATGAAGAAGAAGGCAGAAGTGCAATCATTTTAGACACTCCTACATAGCACTGAACAGCTGAGGACACCAACTATAACATACCAATTCCAATAATTCTGCATGAGAAAGAGCTACTTTAAGATTTGTCGCAACCAAATCTCCATATGGAATATAGCTGCGAATACACAGATCCAAATCCAGGATATACAAACCCTGCTGTGTGGAATACTTTGTCACTTGAACCTCCGTATGCTACGGATCTAGTTAAGGGGTGGGAGGGGAGAATATGTTATCTATTTACTTTCTAAATAAATACCAAGCCACTGAGAAGCTGAGCGTAATGACTCCTTTGCTAATCAGGCAAACAATTTTGTGCAAACCCCATGCCACCCCTCTCATTGCCCACAGTGGTGAGGAGGCAGAGTGGGGCCTGACTGTACCCTGGTCCCTGTGCTCTCAGCCCTCCCTCTATATAAACACCACGGGGTTGGAATGCTGCAGGAATTTGGGGGCTGGAGCCAACCTTGGAGGGGAGCGGGAAGGAGCAGCTGCTTTGTGTGACGTGCTGTCATCTATAGCTTACTTAGTTCATCTGAAGCCAGGGAACCTTCTAAGGCTACAGAGAGAGGCTTCCCAGGAAGCTTGCAAGGCTCCAGAGCGAGGCTGGAGGGGAGCTGCCAGGCAGTCCCTCCTTGGTGCTGAGATCAACCACAGATGCCACACGTTTGCAAGCACTACGATGCTGACACATCTCGCCCTCACCTCTGTGTGGGGAAAAACAGGCTCAAAACACACATGGCCTCTGTTCCCCCTTCAGAACACAGCAATTCACATGCAGAAAGGCCATGTGCTACTAAACTTATGGTAATTTAATGTTTTTAGATCAATCGGAAAACCGTTGTATGTGCATGATGGTAACTCAAGTCCTTCTTTGTTTCCACTTGGTTGGACACAGGAATCCGACCTTGACTTTCATTTACACTTTCATGGCCAAGTAATCTACTAGGATTCATTTAGTTTCTAGTGACCATGTTTTGTTTAGGGCACGTTAAGATATGCACTATTCCCAGCTGTGAACAACTTTATGCTGATATTCACCAATAGATAAGAATTGAAAATAACTTTCTACCCAAGCGCCCATGAGGACATGTCAGAAGGCCAGTCTATAAATCAGATTAATACTTTCACCTTCTTTGCAGATTTGTCTCATTTTAAGATATCCTGCATTGCAGAGAGGCTTCCTTATATTGATTGGTGAGAACATCCTATTCCTTTGGGACAGGAGCAAGTGTCTCCTTCAGTACTGGTCATTTTATGTCACTTTGTGAAAATGCAGTCTTAATTCTGAGTTTCCTGGAGCTCTATCATATAATGTTTGTCATGCATTCAAGCTAAAGCTGCACCTGCAAATTCTACTTAGAAGAGGGAAAATACACGGAAGCCTATGTGACACACACATTAACCAGGAGAAACACATTTGACTAAATTGCACTACACTGTCATTCTTTTGCTACCATTTTGTGCCTGAAAACAGACCTAATTGTCAGGTCTCCCTAAGCACAGCAAATAACATTTTAAATAGACACTGATCTTCATATCATTAGTTCCCTGTTAAGAAAACTGAAATGCCCTTTCATTATCCAGATGTAAGAGCATGTGAGCTGGTACTAAATTTTGCTTAAGTACAGACTATTGCTAAAAAGGAAGCCAAAATACATAATTACACTGGCATTAACATTCTATAGTTGTGTGATATCAAACTGCACAATGACTGGAACATTCTGTGAAGGGCAATGCTGTCTGGGTAATGTAGCAGAAACACTTATCTAATAGCATGCCCTCCTGTGCCCTCTGTCAGGGCGCCAGCACATTAGTCCTATTATCAGCCTCCAAATACTGGAGGCTTCCACATCATCGCTACTGCCAAAAGAAACAGTCTTCCCTGTTACAGGAGCAAATGTCTGTGCACATAAATGAAACTGAAGAGTAATTAGATTACAGTGTTCCCGCCTGACCCTCCATACAACAAAATATTCGGCCTCTCTAATTTACCTAAATAAAGATCCTACTGCGTTTGCAGCATGTTCAGTTTAGTTCACAGGTCAGGTGTTTTCCATAATACATTCTAAACAGACTATTTCAGTCAAGTAGACAAGAAATGTTGAGGTGACTGCTCATTATTATCTTTAACAGCATTGTTTGTATTTTTCTTCCCCTACATTATGCAGGGTTTTTTTTCACATGGGATTAATATTTGGTAGGTTCAGGGTTTGTTTGTTTGTTTTCCGATTTGAACTGAATAGGTAAAAAAATGAGAAACAATAACAAATACTGGTCCAACCACCACCACCAAAAATCCATCAGAAAGTTATTTAATGTATTTAGCTCCCTCATTAGGGGCATATTACAGTACTCTGTCATTGTGTGACAGGCATATTTGAAACAATTCTATTTAGCACAAGAAAAAGGGAACCAGGCTTTTATGTGGGATCTAAACCACATACAAACAACCCCCTTGCAGGCCTCAAATTAAAAGAGATGTCTTGCTTTAATTATTTTGAACAAAACAAATGTCAGAAAGTGCTTTTCATGAATGAATACATCCATTTATTAATAAGCATTCTCATCAACACTGTAAAGCAAAAAACATCTGCTCATTGGAACACATATAGCTGAATTCATATTAGCTATATAAACAAACCTATGTAATATTAAGCCCATCAACTTAAAAATAAATCAGTCAGCATTCAAAAAAGGGAAGAGTCAAGGCAGGCACTTTTTTTTTAATGATTTAGACTTCATGTTTATAAAATTCCAAATATTTTCCTGAAAGGTGAAATAATATTGATCCCTACACTCTTTTGGCTCAATTTGAATGATTCTTTATAACTTGAAGAATTTGTAGGTGAGGAAAAACAAAATCTCCCTATGTCACTCTCTTAGATTAAGCATCGTCATTTGTGTAAGATGTTTCTGTCCTACAAACTATTCCCAGAACTGCTTATGGGAAAAATGGATTCTGATGTAAATAAAAGCTGTCAGGTATCAATCTGTAAATTCCTGTCACTTGTCAGAGTTCCTAAGAAGCACTTCATTTAAGGCAAAACAGTTTCTTGGGTTATTTGATGAGTTCATCATAAAAGAATCAAGGATTCACTATTGCTTACAATTGTGAATTCTGTTTCTGCAATTTTATGAAAAAATGCATTCTAAAATGGTGCAATATGACATGACATCTTTTACACGCATGGTTATTTTGCAACTTTAAAACAGTTATTTTGTGTGGTTCTGAGTGTGTCATTGGCAGTGCAGGTTACCACTGTTGCCTTGCATACATGTGGCTTCAAACCTGCCCTTAAAGTAACTGAGAAATGTATTTCTGACTTTTTTGGCCTAATCTGCTTCTATAATGGGAAAAAGGTGTGGGTACAGGAGAGCACCATCTCCTTCCTTTAAAATAAACTTCCTTTCTTCAGTAACAGGAAAGACCAGTAAGGTGTCAGAAACAAGTTACTGATAGTTATCAGGCCTTGCTATAGTAGAAAAACGCAGTGAATTACAGGTTAAGGGCAAAGTCTTCCTTAACTGAGCAACAATGACTTTGAGTAAAGAAAGAAAGAAAGAAAAAAAAAAAGCCAACATATTTATTTACATTTCCTCTTCACAGAACTAACACAAAGGCACTGGATGAACACCCCCAGTTAATGAGTGCCTCAGAAGAGTGTGCCAGCACCTCACTTTCTAGCAAATAATTATGTGTACACTGCAAGGGATAAATCCCGATTTCCAGTGATTCCTGCTGTTGACCATCAGTCTACTGATATTTTAGTTTCCCTTACAAAGGCTGCACTGCCAGTGCAGCGTTACATCACCTTCACTCTTGGTTTAGTTACCTCTCACTGTTTCCATATTACTTCCTGCATTTAAATCTCAGCACCTTTCCCCTTCTTTCCAATACATCCAATATCTTCTGATATTTCCTATGCACACCACAATATTGCATTCTTACTCGTTGTATGGCCTGGTAAAATAACTTTGGCTGTAGTGTTTTAAAACTTTACCTTTGGTAAGATGGTAGGCTAAAAATGCCCTTTTTAAATTTTCCCTTGGCAGAATCGAGTGATAGCAAGAAAATTGAGGAGATGTCACCAGCAGTGAAAGTGGGAAATCTGAATTAAATTCCTTGTTCTGCTCCAGATATTCTGAACATCCTTCTATATGAATCATGAACATAAGAGCAATTTTATGCTTGCCATACTGCCAGTTTTGCATGGCATAGCACAGTGATGACCATGATGATGAGTGACACATCAGTGGAAATGCACATAGGAAATGTTAGACAAGCAGAGAAAAAAAAAAAGAAAGGTGTTGATTCTATCTTCTAAGGAGGAACTGGGTGGCTTCTTGGGAAAATCTATTTTCAAACAAGTATGTGCAATCCTGTTATGTATAGATTACTATTGTTTCTTCGTTTATTTTTTTTTCCTTTGCCTATGAATATTCATGTCATAAATTTTAATTCACCCGGAGGAGTGCTTTCATCTTAACAGAGATGAAAATTCATGTATGAAAAGAATATTTCTGAGTAAACAATGTAAAGCCACATTCAGGCTGTTCTCACCTAGATACCGGGTGTTGCTTGGTTGCATGAGTTAAGGATGTGGATATTCTGAGATGAGAAGAGGAGCAAGTGTGAATTCCAGTGGCTTTCAAAGAGCCTCAGATACATCACCCAGCACAGGCAGAAGCAGCAAAGAGAGGTGGTGTAACACAAGGACAGTGATGACAGTAGTAGCAAATTCCCTTTCCTAGTGACACATTTAGTACATTTCAACCTCAAAAGGCAACATGATGTGCCTGTAGTATGGTACAATACCTAGGGAGAGGGATCAGCCTCTTAAGAACAGCTGAAGGGGACATTGTGTGCTGAGGTCTGAACTGATCTTTATATTTCTATGTCTCTCTGCCTTCAGGGTGAAATTGCTGTTAGCCCTGCATTATTAAAAGGCTCAAGGTTCTGAATTTATCTTGTGTAATTATGGGATTATTGAGGATGCCTAAATTATGAATGTAGCCTCACTCCCTCTACAGGCCCTTCTTAACTATGAGGTATAGGGACTGTCTGTAGGCAATTTGTCTATACACCTTTCATTGTTGAAGACTGCAGGGTGCTTTTGATGGACAGACTCTTTTCACCTCACGCTTGCACAGTCCATGCTGAAGATGGCAGCTTTCACACTGTCTCTTTTGGACTGGTTTGAAAATTATTTTTATCCTTTCATGCTCTCCAAATCATAGTCTTTTCTTTATGCTAACCAAATTCCCTAATTTTTATTCTTGCAAATCAATGTGTAGAATCCTGAAACAGTCCTGTGTTTGGCATATTAATTGTAATTTACATACAGATAGCACGTATCCTACTGTGACCTGTATCTTACTGGTTTTCCCTCTGGTCTATTGTTTTTTCCAAATCCCACAGTTACATTCCCATTGGAGACTCATTCATAAACTCATTGAGACAAGAATTACAGCATTTATATCTATCACATTTTTGTTAAAATAGTTAATGGTGTGACCAGTTGTAGAATGAGACATGGGGTTGTTGCAACTGAATGGTGAAGAAAAACATTCTGAGACCTGCATTCACACAGCAACATACAGTTCAAATAAGTCCAGGGTTCTCATTTGTTAAGCAATTAGTATTAATCTATAAAAATTCATAATAATCAAAATATTGGTGGATAAGGAATTGGCTAGTCACACTCAAGTAGTTGTGATCAATGGCTTGATGTTAGAGTGAGACCAGTGACGAGTGGCATTCCTTGGGGGTCAGGATTGGGACCAGTGCTGTTTAACATCTTTATTGGAGGAGAGTGGGTTGAGTGCACCCTCATCAAGTTGTGTGATGTGGCCAACACACTGGAGGGAAGGGATGGCATCCCGAGGGACCTTGGCAAGCCGGATAGGTGAGCCTGTGCAAATCTCATGAAATCTCAACAAGGCCAAGTGCAGGGTCCTGCACATGCATTGGAGCAATCGCAAACATGGATACAAGCTGTGTGGTGAGTGATGGATTGAAGGCAGCTCTGAGAGAAAGGTTTGAGGGTCTTGATGGATTAAAAACTGAATATGATCCAGTAGTGTGCGCTCACAACCCAGAAAGCCTACTGCATCCTGGGCTGCATCAAAAGAAGCATGGCCAGCAGGTTGAGGGAGGTGATTCTCCTCCTCTGCCCTTGTAAGGTACTGCATCCAGCTCTGGGGCCTCCCATGTAAGATAGACGTGGATCTCTTGGAGCAAGTCCAGAGAAGTGCCACAAAAAGTGATCAGAGGGCTGCAGCACCTCTTCTATGAAAAAGGGGTTGGAGTTGTTCAACCTGGAGAAAAGAAGGCTCCAGGGAGACTTACAGCACTCTTCCAGCACCTGAAGGAGACCTAGAAGGAAGTTAGAGGGACTATTTATGAGAGAGTGAGTGTAGTGATAGGATGAGAGGTACCAATTTTGAACTGAAATAAGTTAAATGATTTTAAAAATTAAGAAGATCAATAATGAGCTGAACTTGCCTGTGGGTATAATTGTTTCTCTATTGTAGTTGCCTGTTCTCAAATGGGACACAGATCTCTTTTTTTTTTTTTTTTTTTTTTTGAGCAGTATGTCCTATAGTTCAGTCAGAAATTATGACTAAGGCAATTATGAATCATCCAATCTGGTTTATGTGTTTGATCAGACTACCATTTTGGCAGTCTTTTTCCATTTTGTGCAAAAGACAGTTGTTTTTTGTCAAATAGGTGAGCCTGCCAGAAAGTGGAAGAACTCACTTTCTCACTACTGAGATACAGTCACTTACAAAGATATAACCTCTGTGTACTGCATGAATATAAAGGTATTTTCAAAAAGTGGTTGTAGTGGTCAAATACTTAAAAGACACTAAGTAAAGAGTTTGAAAGAGTTTTTTTATTTATTTTGTGGCTTCTAAAATACTATTGTCCTCTGGTCTATGACTGAAGGTAATACTCATTACTTTGCTGCATTGTGCTGATTGAGTATTCTAAATGTCTTTATTCTGGTTAACTGTCTTGGAGGTCATAATTTGATATTGCTTTGATTTATATTGAAACTAAAGATTAATACTACTGCATGCAAAAAGTACAGGGGAAAAAATCAAGAAACTATGTCTTAAGCATCCATTACTAGGTTCCATTGCCTAACAATTTTTTTATTAAATTCAAAGTGTTTGAACTAGCAGATCCTTACACTTGGCCAGAAGCAATAATAGAAGTAACTAGTTTTTATTCAAAGATGTGAAATATATTAGAAAAGCAATGAAAAGTGAAAAAAGGACAACAAGAGAAAGACATTTCAGTGCCCCCAACCCTAGAACAAGAAGATTTTTCCTGCAAATTGTCAGATTTTTTTTCCCCAGATAACTGACATTATCATATGTACTATTGAGTGCTTCTAACATATTTTAATCATCTTTAAATTCCTACAACTGACTTTTTAAACTTGAGATATGGAAGCTAGTTTCCAGTCTACATAGATTATCAGATATCATACTCAAATTTGCTTCTTTTTTTTTTTTTTTCCCACTCATAAGACTGCAATGACTTCTTCTCTGGAGCTGATATTTGATCCTACAAGTACTTCCTAGTCTAAAATAATTCACACAGAAAAATTTTGCACTAAATCTTGAAATTTCTTAAATTATACCACTACCCAAAATGATCCAGCATGTGCTGGACTAATCAAAGCTGTTCAATGGTGCTCAATCTAGCAGTGAAAACTGAAGCGATCTGAGTTTTAATGAATTTCAAGAGAAATTGTTAAAGTTGACAGGAAAGTCTGGCATGCAATTTAAGAGTTGTTACTCATATATTCTGTTAAAATAATTTTGTTCTCACTACTGTCCAACATAAAATTACAAACTATGGACAAATTAATAACATTCAGGCCTTTTATCTTTTATATGCATTGTAAGGTTTCTCTTTCCAGAAAAAGTACAGAAGAAACACATGACTGCACTAGCCAAAAACCATGAACAACTTTGCCACATCAAGATTTTCGTTTTTAAATTTCAATTAGAAAAGCTGGGAGATATATATGACCTAGCTGTAATCCAATCAATTTTCATGTTTAAAATGTTTTGTTTTCCTTAATTAATTCATCCATTCAAAGTCAATTAGAAACAGGGAACCTTGCTTGTTTTACAAAAGCAAGGAGAATACCTCATGCTCTGTTTACAAAAAAGAAATATTGCAGAGATGCCAAAATATTGCAGCAAGAATACTTCTTGCATAGCAATTAGGCCTTTCTAACAAGACATTTTTCATTGGAGCTTTCTTCCTTTTTGCTTTGCAAGACATTTCAGGTCTTCTGACACATCATCCCCTTTTCTTCTGAAAAGAAGACAGAAAAATATTTCTATTCCTTAGTAATTTTTAAAATAAGACTGATTTTAAGATGAAAACAACATTTGAGACTAGAATGACTAGGCACTCTTGTCACTGGAGTTCCAGCTGTCGGTGTGACGACAAATGCCTACAGTATCATGACCTGATGTCATGTACTTCCTTCTCTTATTCAGGTAATTAGTTCTTATTAGTCACACTGAGAAGAGTGGACTAAACCCTGAAGATTTACTCTTCTTAATCAGTTGTCTGGCAAGCCTCCTGGGAAGTCAATGGGAGTTTCCCTGCGAAATGAGCGTAGGAGCTTATTAAAGTCCTTAAAACTGAAATATATTCATAAGATTTGCAGGATCAGGCCTCTAATTTAACACTGAAAATGTTGAGGGAAAACTGGTCTTTCAAAAGGATGTAGAAAAGCTGAAGTGGAGCAGGCACAATTTCAGGCAGTGCCTGCCATGTCTCTGGATGTTGTGGGAGTAGTGTAATGAAAAGTGACTGATGCAGCTTGACAGAACTCTTTAAAATGACACATTGAGCTAGATTCAGTGAAAGGGTAATGGACAGATGGTTTTCATTTTCAGAAATTTAATGGCTATTTGACGTTCTTTGTCATTAGTGATCCTGTTTAAAACTTTATTGAATAGTGGTAATTTTTATTTCCTCTTTTAACAGAACAATAGCTCTGCTATCACTACGTCAAGCAAAGCATGCCTGTTAAAAACCTTTGACTGAAAGAAAATTCCTTGCATACAAATATTTATTTTCAACAAAGAAGTTGTGTGAAGGGAGAAATGGTCTCTTTCTACTTCCTAGGTATTTTTCTTTCATGAAGACACAAAACCCCACCAGTTCTTTCATCAATCAGATTAAGAATGGGCGTATATGCATGGCTTGAAGTATGAAATTACAGTTTCAATGAGTAATCTGAAGTCTTTTTTCAAAACATGAAAAGACATTCATTTGTACGTTTCACAATGTTCTAGTAAAAATCTGGATATGATTTTTTTTTATATTGTTTGCTGATACATGTCTTATTCATATTCTGACAAAAAGCTCATGACTGAAGAAATGCTAATATTGACTTCTCTTGTCTTTATTTCCTTGCAAAACCAATGCTTTATGTGCTAAAGAAATTTAAGGTTGCTCCAAACATAAAAGTTGATATAAGATCTGCGTGCTCTTACAAAGAGGCAAGAATTAAAGTTCAAATTTATGACCTAATGACTCTGTCAGTGTCCTTTCGTAACATTATTTTTTTACTGATGGCACATTCCATTTTCATTACTTATAAATGGTACAAGGCTTATTTCATTATTTATTTATTTATATCCCATGTTGTTTTTTGAGTTAGTGAGTATCCAGGTAACTTCTGGAGTGTGATGCAAAAGGGCAGATTACCAGCTCCTCTTAGCTCACCCATTTTCACTGAAATGCATCAAAGCTCTCTTTGGCTATATGGTTGCTGGCTGATTGCTGGCAGGAAACCTGTGATGCTATAAGACTTTCCTCTGTCCCTCTACATTGAACACCTGCCAGCTGGCTGTGTTAGGAGCAGGAATATGCTTTGCTGGCAGTATAGCAGATCCAGCTCATGTGGGCATCTTTGGGTTGCCCTGGGGCTGCCTCAGCATGGAGTGTGGAGAGAGATGGGAGGGTGAGTGACTGTGAGGCAACCTCTGTCCTTTCCCACCCCCAGCACAACTCTGACTCCCAGATCTCAACCAGTCTGAGCTTTGCTGCACCGCCGAGTGTGACAGCCTGGCAGTGTGCCTTCTCAGAAGGAAACCCTTCCTCCCAACCAGGACACCGTGTTCACACCCAGCCTGATTGCTGCTACCCTCCTAGGGTGTCTCTTAGGCATGGGAGTGGCAACCAAGCATGTCAAGCTGGTGGATGTAGGAACCAGGTGCAGGATTGACCTCAGCTCAACAGAGGCTTAACATATTGCCACAAGGATATGCATGCTCCCAAAGGGGTGAGTGGCAAGTGCCAGCTGTTCCCTTGCTGCACACTGCTTCTATCACAGCCTGACGTTGGCCTCACTTGTGGGAAGAGGCTAACAACTTTCCATTCCCACTACTAGGTGTCATGATGGCAAAACTACACACCTGTGTGGGAAGTTGAAATATGTATTGGACATACATGTTAGAAAATTAGTAAAGTCTCCAGGTTTAATTTGAGGCATGAATCTGACAATAAAGGGGCACATATATTGAGATTAAAATTTTCTCTGAGAGTAGACACCCTTCCAGGTTAAATACAATCATACAACAAACTTGTCAGCATTAATTAGCTAATCATTTGTGGGACAGAAATCAGTCAGATATTGCTTGCCATTGTAGCTGGTTGGAACCAAAATGTCAGTGTAGAACAAAGACTTTTTTCGTTTTAAAGCAAGGAAGGAAACATTTAAGAAAGAGAGTAATTGCTAATGTTAGAGGGGTTTAAGTACTTTTCATTTTACAGTGGTTCTAATTTTCCTTAATGATTTGTCATGGTTGAAAAGTCACCATTGTTATTTATATAATTTAATTTAAAATGTATTGCGTCTGAAAGCAAATAAGGATGTCATTAAGATGTAAATTAACTCTTTCACTTCTGCAATGAAAGGCCTACTAATTTTTTTTAGAGTGCTTTTATGACGGTAACGCAGTTCTAAGTCCTGACTTGAAGAGATCATCCTGTACACCTCTTCAGTGATGTCTCTAGTGAGGTTGGTAGGAAGGATGGCAAAGGAGCTGCTATTCTTTCCCTGCAGCATGACAACCTCTTCAGAAGGAACAATTGGCTCAGGCAAAGAAACTATTTCATGTATATGGCAGAATTACTGACCCAAGCTGGATTTGAACCAGTAGCCACATGATTTAAATAGGATATGAAAATTTATCTCAAAATAACCTCAGCAATCTAAGCCAAGGAAGTGACAAAAGGAGAAATGCTTAGTACTGCAGAAAAAACAAATATCCTTATATAGAAAACAGACCTTGTCACAAAAACTAAATGTCCATACATCACCTAGGACCTTAAACTGAAGAATACGCCTCTGCTAATAAACATAAGGAAAACAATAAAAAATGGCTCACTGTGTGTATTTACAATGTTATGTATCACATATTACATATATAATGCATCATATCTCCCAAATTTAGCAAGTATTCATTGTGACCTTTAGCAAAACAGTAGCTTCCTGAATTCCTGGATTGTATTCTCCATTGAAAGTTTGGGTCTCCAACAAAGTTTATTTAGTGGATGGATAAAATCCAGACTGAAAATGGCTGCATATTCCACCTAGGCAAATAGAATGGGTGAAAATAATGTCCTCTTGGTGCCTGCTTATTTCCTTACTCTTTCTGGAGTGTGCTGCTGGACAAGATGGACCAGATTTTCACATAGACTGTTACAGAAAATCCAGGGGTGAAGAGAGTTTTCTCACAGAAACAGATCTAAAAGGCCTTGACAAGAGAAGTGGGTTCTTTGCAGAACATCTGCCTGTGTGACAAAAATTTTAACTGCACCAGAGAATGTGTTCTGCTCCTAAAATCCAGTACATAAATTACAAAGAAGAAAAGTTTCTGTCCAAAGTACTATCTGCTAATCTAATTGTTTATATCACAAGTAATATGTAAGTCCTTTTCAGAGCTAATCCTATCAGCCATTGCATAAATGCAAAGGCCAATAAGACTACTTGGAGATGAAGCATTTTAATAGCATCACATAGTCAGGAAGTAAACAGATTATGAAAGGTAGCAACTGGCATTGATTTTATTTTGCAGCTTGGCCTGAATGTCTTAAACTTGATGAGTCTTGTAATCAATCCTGTTTGAATTTTGCATGAGATTTGAGCTCATCCAGAGTCTAAGAAAATGAGCAATTTCAAAAATCAGAACAATAAGCCACAAATCATGAGAGGGAAGAAAACCGCAGTGTAGGACCTGATAGTGAAATCCTCTTTGCTGCGCCTCAGAGGTACCTGAGGGGGTTCAAAGGATGAATCTGTGAAGCAGCTGCACAGAAGAATTATTGTGATGGAGCCCACCTGGAAGGATGGGCTCTTCAGAGAGAAGTCAGGTTTTGTATGTGTGTTGCCAGACAGTCTCCAGGCGTTTTCTTCTGTGGATATGTTTTTCTCCCTCATCACTCTGGACCATTCCCAGTGAGTTATATGTTATTTTGTGGTGGTTGTAGTATGAAGACACACATCTAAAACGGACATCCAAGCTTTCATTCCTTGAAAAGGAATCACATTGATGCAACTAAACTGCTTTGCCAATCAAAGCGATACAAAGGGGCAAGCAATGAACTAGGCCTTTAAAACTGCAATGTTGCTTCGAATCTGAACACTAATGTAGAGGAGGGAATGTGTCCTGACTTGCCAAATCAGTGACCTTAATGCCCTGATTTTGGTATATAAGATGTTTCTGATAATCATCATCCTGTAAGGGCTGTTATTACTTGCTATAGTACTACTGTGAAAGTTCTCTACAACCTGCATAGAGACAGAGAACTATTTCTCTGCTGGGAGGACTGTTTTGGAGTGCATGGGGAAAATCTAGATCAACAGACTGTGTCCCAGCAGTCTGTTTTTTTGCCACAGAAGCCTCAAGTATGGTGAAAGAAAGCGCCACATTTCATGAAGTTGACTAGCAGGACTAAATTAACAAGAAATTCATATATGCACTTTTCATAGAACAGGAGCAGTTGACATGTCTTTTGCCACAACACTTTTCTCCTCAGTGTTGTATTATGTCCAACATTTTGTCATAAAACAAGTAGTGTCTATATTTGAGATAAACCCGTGCTTTTCTTCCTGTGTAGGTACAGCCCCAGATTTCCACTGGTGATTGCAAATCCAGTAGATTTTAAAACATTTTTAGTTTGTTCATTTTGCAATTCTACTCTGTCCCTGCAGCTAGATAATTTGTTTCTGTGACAATCGGCTTTTACTTAGAATTTATGCCAAATCTGCCAGTGCACTCATTTTGTGTGGTTATACTTCCAGGCTAAATGAGAGGGCAATTACATTCCCCATTGGTTAAGAATGACCAAAACAAAAGAAGCTACTTCATAACAGTGGGCAGGGAGTAGCTAACACAATTTAACACCCCTTAGTGCTGTGAAGTAAGAGGAATTGGTTGAATGTGAATGTGAAATGTAGCAGCAGAAACATGCTGAGGACAGAAAAGTAACAGCATGCTAAGTGGAAAGCGAGAAGGAGGACTGGAAGCTGGAGACACCATCAGCACAAAGAGTGTACAAACAATGCCAAAGCAGTTCAAAACACTCCTGAAAAAAAAAAAAGGCTTGTGGTAGAAGTAGAGAAGGACTTGCAACAGATGACAAAGCAATGCATCCTACTGCCTACTGACTTTGCTTTAGAGTATAGTAGGATTGGGCCATATGGACTTTTTCTGGCTGTACAAGATTGCATCTGACTCCACCGTTAGTTTCTCCTAAAACAGAGAGCCCTGGGTCACTAACAGCTGGTGACAGACAGACATTCCTGCCTGCCCTATAGAACACCACCATTGCATGGGTTCAGCTCTGACTTTTGGGCCAGTCTCTCCAGTGAGGGGATGGCTGAGATTTGGCATCATCCAGATTTATAAAGAATTTCAAAACATTACTTCCACTGAAACCTTAGCTCTTAATTTCATAATGGCCCTTGGTATTTTCAGCTTCCTGAAGTTTTTGAATCAAAACATCTGTAATCTTTTGCAATGCACTACTTTCCTTAAAAACTGTCCCACAACTGGTGTGTAAATTATCATGCACAACTCACACAACTTATTTTCAGACTCCACTTTTGCAATAGATGTGTAAGAAGCAAATGTTAGTTTTGCGGGGAAGAAGGGTGGAGGAAGAAGGTAAATCTTTTAGGGAAGGAGTGGAAATCCAGGACTATACAGATAATTTTGTGCTGTGAAATTGAAGTTGATACATGCTATCTGAAAGTGATTTTGTGAACAGGGAAAAGCTTTTTGGAGAACTGTTTCTTTTAAAGTTTAAGCAGACCATACATTTCATGGCAGGGGTATATGACTCTGTTCTAAAGATCACCTCATTCTTTGTGAGAATCCTCAGTCAGGGAATATGTGGCATGTTATACAATAATATATGAAAAAAAATATAGTTTGACCAATGGTTATTTTGTAAAATGTTGGATCTCCCTGGCAGCTCTAAGTGGCATTGCCTTCCTGACTTTGCTGTTTTACCATTTCTCTGCAAGGGTTGTGAATTTGTCTCCTGAGGCAGATCAATGCTGCAATTTTGGCAGCATAATTTTGTGGAAGCTTTTCAGCATCACTGCTTGATTTTCAAGACTAGCTTTGAAAACTGAATAGAAAATGCAAAATAGCCCAAAAAATTAGCCTCAAAAGACACTTTTTGTTTCTCTCTTCTTACAGTTCTGAGAAATCTTGTCATCACTCATCTTATGCTTGCTTTAAGGGAAGTATTATCCTTTGGAAACTTTTAGAGATTCTTTTTTTCTGAAGACCCTTTTCCTACCTCTCAGCAATTTGTTTGACATACCATCTCTATTGATCACTTTGGAAAGGTTGTAGAAAAGCCTTTCCAACTGACCCAGACCCATATTACTATCTGCGCACTCTAACAGTACAGGGCACCAGCTACTGTCCCTTCCCAAGATCATGGGCTAGTGTCTGGGCACCCAAAAAGTGGGGCAGAGATTTATATGTGTGCCCTGACCTGCTTGACAATATCAAATGAACCCTTAATGCCACCAGAGAAAAATCTTTCTGCTGTTTTCATTTCATGCTGAAAAGCAGGAATAAGGTAAAAAGACTCCACTGTAGCCTCTTGTTGCTGGTCAGAGGTTTGTTAATGGACTGAGCATTACCCAGTGGCATCCACTGCCTGGTTTACTCCAATTTATTATTTTAAACTCCTCTCTGGGTCAGTCTACTCGCCTCTCCTTCCCTCTGTGCTGAACACCTCTTGTCATCTCTCAGCTTGCACTCTGCTTGTGGAGTCTCCAGAGCAATGTCTAAGTTGTTCCAACACATTTATAATGGCTTAAAGGGAAAAGAATTAGCAAATGCAAGCTCTAACGTATTCTGATCCACCTTATTAATGGAATAAAGATTTCAGTCTTCAAAATTAAAAACAGATAGGTAGCTACAGTGCTAATAACTCTTATAGTCTAAGAAAGCCATCAGTATTATGTTACCTATGTTAATGTGAAACAACAATAAAGCTATCAAAACAGGAACCACCTCTTGAAAACTCCTTAATGGCTAGTCTATGTTCTGAAGTATATAAAACATACCATAAGATAATATCCAGATGAATTATTCTTCCTGGGAACCTTCAGAAATGACTCATTTTGCAAAGGGAAACACTAATTTGCAACACATACTATGCAGAACTGTAGATTTACCTGGGGGAATGCATGCCTCATATTGCAATTTTAGGCCAAGAGAATCAAGCAGCTGAGTGTCTCTGTAAGCTGACCAACAGTCCCTGAGAGAGGTAAAGGGCTACTCTGAAAGTGATGTAAATTAGTCCCTTTCTATCTATTACATTTTAACACTTGCTGATGGAGCTAAAAGTCTACAACAAGGGAACAAGTTGTCCATATTGTCATTATAATACTGGTGAAGCTCCACAGAAATGCAAGGATATTTTTTGAATCTTCCCATGGTCCTGTCATGTATACTACTAATTATGCTGTCTTATGCTGTTGGAAAAAGGGCTCATACATTCTCATGCCTGATTGCTGAAATGGTGTGTTTTGCAGTATAGGAAAGCACCTACTGTTTCCTTTCATTTGTAGAAGTGTATATATGGCATTTCAATGTAGCTACAAGAGGAAAATAGACAATCTGTACAATTTTGGTATAAAAATTGTACTGTGGTCTGGTATCTTACTTTCAGCTGAACTGACAAAACTTTGTCAAAAAATTCTTCGTGCTTTTTCAAGTATTTCTGTGTCTACCTTCATCTTATATCAATACGATACTCTGTGTATTGTCTAGTGAAGAACACTGGTTGTAGGGCCACAACTGTTTCTTTGTTTTGGGTTATAATTATTTCTGAGCGTTTTCTCTTTTGACTGTTGTGTTTATCTTAGGTTAATGATGCTTGGACATAATTGAATGTAAGCTCCAATAACAAATCTATTATGTAGTTAATTTCTGAGACTGAATTTAAACCACAAAACCAATAATCTTTACGTATATTCTAAAATAAAAATCCTTTTAAGAAAAGTGAAATCCTACATCAAAATTGGGTATGTATTTTCCTTCCCCTCCTTTATGTTGTACATCCATGAAAATATAAGAAATAAATAACACTGAGAGTAAATAATATTAAGCACAGTGTAGGAAATATTTGCACTGAAATGAAAAGCACTGGAAATTACATAATTGTATTAGCATTTGTATGAAATTTGTATACCAAAAATAATTGCTTGAATAGAGTTAGCATATGCAGGGTAATACTGGAAGTCCTATGAGTTAAAAAAATTCATGGGACATACAAGAAAACAGTTGGGATATGAGTCTAAAGAGTGTCAGGTCTCTTCACTTTTAAATGTACATGGAACAAGCTTTTCCAGGAAAAACTTGTATTTATTTCTGTAGCTGAAATTCAACCTGAAGTGGACTCATAAAAGCGACTGCAAACGTAAATGAAATTTAGGATCATTTCAGAATCAAACGGTTACTTACTGAGAAGAAAAAATAAATGTGATTTTTATTGCACTAGAAATTCAGGCAAGTAATGTATACAATCCATTTACATATTTCATATATTTTTCCTGAATTAAACAAATCAATATTTACTGTTTAAGACACATGAATTTTATGTTGTAAAAACATCAAATATACTGGTCAACTAATTCAAATATTAGAAGTAAGATATTGAAAGTAATATCTTTCTCCTATGTTCTTGGTTCACGTGCAAGGGCTAGATGGTGGAAATTAGGGGGGCCAGTTGCAAGATGATAAACTCATCTTACAGAATAAATAAAATCTAAAATCATATGCAAGCAAAGGAAATTAAAAGTTTTGATTTTGAGGTATGTCAATTGCGCTGATTTGTAAGGTTTTTTCATTTAAAAAAAATTTAAAATCAAAAAAATCCCCACAAAACTCTTCATTAATATATTTCTTCTAGAGAAAGATAATTAAAAAAATATTTCAGATCTGATCACTGTTCCTCTACAAATTCTACTCTTTTGTCTCTCTGGATTTGCAAGGAGAGGATGAGACTGTTCAGCCTGGAGAACAATGGGCTCAGGGGGAGCTTATGAAAGTGTATGAATATCTAATGGAGCAAATGAAGATGAGAAAGCCAGGCTCTTTGCATCAGTGCTCAGTGACAGGACAGGCAATGGACACAAATCAAAACCCATAAAATCCAATATGAATACAAGAATAAAGTGTTTCGTTATGAGGGTAGTCAAACACAGGAACAGGTCTCCCACAGGGGCCATGGAGCCTCCATACGTGGAGATATTTCAAACCTGAGTGGACACAGTCCTGGGAAACTAGTTCTATCTCATGCTGCTTGAGTGGTGGGGTTGGACTAGATGAACTGGAGAGGTCCTTCCAACCTAAATATTCCTGTGTTTGCAGCACTTCAGACTTGGGTGTGATCCCAATGAGATAGCAACTTGGCAATTGCCTGCAGATCTCTAATTTAGCCTCTAATTTTATAGCACTGCATGCTTCTGAATTACTGGTTTTCTTTTGGGCTACCAGTTTGAACTCTTTGAATGTTTGCTAACTACTGTAAGATGGATTTTGAGTCTCACATTTCCTTCTGTAATGAATCTCTAATAATTAAAATGAAAAATATTCCAGGAGATTTTAAAAAGCTGTGTATGTGATTTAATTACATTAGTCATACAGAAGAGATTTGTATTGTCATAGTAACTAAACTAAGAATTCTTTTTCCCCTCTTATGCTGTCATAGTGTATTATATAAATATAATACTGGATCTTTTCTTGGAGACTCATGTCTGAAAACTTTTTAGGATATTTTTGTTGGGACATGCATTCTACAGATTGCTGTTCAGATGTAGTTCCTCATTTTACAAATGTTGCTTGAACTGGGCTTTAAGCAAATAAATATGCCATAAGAGCACAAGACCCTACCCATCTGTGCAGAAATGAGTGTAAAGATTCAGGTTACTAGAGCACTGAAACTCAAACTGAAGTTTGAGTTGTAATTCAGACACAATGCTCTTAATCAAATGATGGATTGGTTCACCCAATTTAGGGTCTGTCTTCGCAGAACTGGGGCCTTGGGACTGGAGTTGTAAACAAATAAACGGACCACCTCCTGTGTCTTGGGATTATTTCTAATCACCAGTTTTGTGGGGAAACACCTTTGTTACAGAACAATCCTCTGATACTGGAGAGCACTGCAATGTACTTTTTACTTGAATAATCAATCTTTGTTCATCCTTAAACTTATAAGGAGTTACTCTGAAGTAATTAATTTTGCCAAGTGTTACTTTATATTCACCTTGTATCTGGTTCATAAGGAAAAAAAACCAAAACCTGATTATAAACATAGCAGACCATATCTTGGATTTTGAGTCGTAGAAAATCAGTCATTAACCCAGGAAAATCAGTAATTTTCCTGCACAGCTGCTCAAACATGCGGGGGAATTTACTATGGGAAAAAAAAAAAAATAGGGAATAAGACATTATCAACATTGTAAAACATTGATTAGAGTTTATTATACAAAATAATTGCATTTGATCAGTTATCACAGTTAACAAGTGATTTCTTGGGGATTTTTGTTACCTAATTATTATTTAAGATCTGACTACAGATGGCATATGAAGTTCATTGCTTATTATTACTTTTACAAGCACAGATGGCACAGTACAACCAGTAAGACTAGCAGATAGTGATGTTTTTTCTTAATGTAATAACAAGTGAATGTGTGGAGTGATTTTTTTAAATTTATTTTTATTTTTTACTAAAGTGCTGCAAAATAGCTAATGCACTTAGCTCTTAAGATAATTTTGCTTCGATAACAATTTCTACATATTGCATGTAGAAGCCTGTTCAGGATATTCCCAAATTAATGGTACAGACTCAAAATATTTGCTTTATGATGTTCATTCCAACTTGCCTGAACCTACCCTTTGAATAAGAATCAGTTTAACTTGAACTTTGTGAACTCTACTGGCAAAACTTCTAAGGCATAAAAATATCAGTAACAGTCATACAAAGAAAGAAAGGAATTAGCTCAAGAATGTTTCAAAACTATTTATTTAAAAAGAGAGTAGTAAATTTATAAGAAATTAGAGAAATAAAGAAGATATTTATGTAAAAGCAAAAACAAAAAGGTACTTTTAAACTAGTAAGAAAGAATTATAAGCAAATTAAAGTAAAAGATCAAAACTTTGTTCAGAAACAAAAACACAGCATGCATTTTATACTTACTTGCCTTCCTTTCCAACTTTGTAACCTAAGTGAGGGGTGGGAGGATAAGTGTGTGATTTTACAAACTGTTTATTTAGATTAAATGTGTCCCTAAATCAAGGCAAGTGTACTGTCATAACTATAGCTTATATTATTTAGCCAAGTCTATCCAGTAATTATGTCTCAGAGTTACATTCCCTCTCCAAGCCTCCATCTCCAGTAAGCAAGCCAATCATGTTATTCATCTTAGAGTGGCATTATCAAAATACCTAAAAAGTGCTGCACTCTTAGGATGTAATTATAGTACTCCTGCATGAGAGCTTTTATAATCAGTGGTTGTATAAAGCTGGAACATGCTTTCACTGTAGGTCATATTAAAAATGTATTGTTAAACTATGCCACTTTCCTTTAAAATATCCAATTCATATTTCAGAAAAGGCAAACAACAATGATGTGTTGTTATTAGAGAAAAATATGTCTCATGAAAAGGAGAGCAAGTTACACTTAAATATAATACATATATGACTTAGAAAAAAAAAAAAGATAGAAAAGGCCTATACCAAGATTTAGAAACAAATAGTAATCACTTGATGAATAGGTCAAACATTGGAATAGACAATTTTCTTTTTTTACAGAAGGCATACATCACAGTAGTTATATCCCCGAGTATATAGCAAATAAAAGAAGTGAAGGCAACACTATTTATTTTTAAAATACTTTTTTGTCAGTTCTGTCATTACACTAATTCTGCCATGCACTATGTCTCTAATTCAAATATATAAAATGACACCTCTAATGTTTAAGTTTGTTATTAAAACCCTCAAAAGATAGCACTCTTTACTTTCATCCCCTTCTAAACCTGATTCATCATGCCAAGGCTTCAACAAAAACAATTGTATCTGATCTGAATAATATTTTTAATAAAGAGGTCAGTATCTGTCCTTATATATGGTATACTTACAAGGTTAAAAATTATTTAATTACCTTGAATTGTGACTGAACAGTTGTGTTGTGGTAACTGGCAAAGTGCACACTCTACTAGAATCTATTTGGTAAGTAAAATCCATTAGTTTAAACCACTATAAAACTGTGCATAAAAAAATCACCATCAAGGAGTTGTGGTTTAACTGGTGGTTTGATTTAATGCATTTCACTTATCACAGCTTGGCAGAGAAGCAGTCACTTGTTTAGCCACAATAACATGATAGGTTCCATTGTATGGCCATTTCCTTACACATTTTCCATTAGCTTCATCAAAGAAGGGCCTGGTTCTACCTGTCTTACATTAAAAGAGTGATATTATTGAATAATCATGTCAGAAAAGCACTCACATGTAGTTTCTTTCCCCATCATCTTACTTTAATTGAGAGAAAAACAATCTTGCCCTTCAAGCTCTGAAGAATACAGGAAATAATAGAGACTGTTAAGTTAGTTGAAAACAGCAGATATGTCAAATTCAGATGGTTATAATCAATTATTTGATGTTTGGCTTGTGGTCAGAAACTAGTAGGGTACACCAGAAGTTGACACTGGAGCCCCATTGTTTAGCCATTTTCATCAAAGACCTGGATGATTTTTGACTGTACCCTCAGCAAATTTAAATTAGAGGGTATATTTCCCATTATAAAGAGCAGGCCCTGACAAACTGGACCAGCACAAACCTTATGAAATTCAAGAAGGAGAATTATCCAATTTTATGTGGTAATTGAATCAGCTCTGTGCAGCATGATGCTCTGGCAACCAGGTGATCAGGAAGCAGTCACACTGAAAGGGAACCTGAACAGAGCCAGCTCACTATCATCAAGAGTAAATTGTGTGCTGAGCTGGTGCATGGTCAAGGAATGTAAATTGCTCTGTCAATCTTGCTCTGTGCTTGCTGTTGGTGAGGTTGCATCTGGAATATTTTGTTTAGGTTTTGGGGCTCTCTATTTTAGATGAGGTGAAACTGAACAGGATCTAACTGAAGGCTTGTAAGTTGGACATGATGTAGACGGAATGGAGATTGACTTCTTTAACCTGGTGAAAATGAGTCAAAGATGATCTAAAGGAACTAATTATACATGACTGTAGGGTAGCTACAGAGATGAGAGACGAGCCACTGTAGTATCAGATGATACATAAGGGGCAACTGCTATGGGGGAAGTTCAGACTGACCATAAGGAAAGACTTTTTCTCAAGGATGGTATAACAGCACTGAATCAGGTGACCCAAACTGTTTGTGAAATACCCATTACCAAAGAGTTTCATAGCTTGACCGAACAAAGTAGTGGCTGATCTGACGCAGTAGCAATCTACTTTGACTGCGGCTTTGGAGTAGAATCACCACAAGTCCCTTTTAACCAAAATTTCTTTGGTGCTAGAATCCTATGAATTTATGATATGTGCAGCAGAGGCACAGTGTATGATTCAGGCAAATATTTTGGAGTTCAGTGTCAGCAATACAACCATTTTCAATGCACAAAAGTCATGACAGTCAAATATCCAGTAGCAACTGGTAGAAACACAAGAAGAAGGTATTGGAATGGTTGCATGCTCCATGCTCATGGTTCAAATATAAGAATACCCCTCCCAAATGAAGCCTTTTAACCACTAAATATCAAAGTTTTTAAATGAGAAAAAAATAAAAATCATGAAAGTCTTCTTAATTCCTGAGATGGTAAAAACAATTGTGCAAATCCTTAATTGGATTTTCTCCCTAAAGACAATCACTTTTTTCTGTTTTCAGTATGGATTTATTATGGTGGGGAAAATGAAATCTTGGATTTTGTGAGAAAATTTAATGTAATTTTACACAAAATACTTAAAAATATCTGTTGCTTTCAAGTAAGATGTCACTATAGAAGGATGTTTTAATATTTTATTGTTTCTGGGCTGTGCTTGTCATAATACAATAGGTTTTCCCCTTCTAGTTTCTGGTTTTTAAGTTTATATATGTTTTGTAGTGTAAAGAAAATAATTCTGAGTTTTTGTCATGGAGTCATTGAATGGTTTGAGTTAGAAGGGACCTATAAACATCTTCTGTTCAACCCAGATTGTCTAGTCCATCTGTCAGGTCTGTTTTAATATGTTTTGTGAAGTACTTTTAACTTTTTCTTGTCTTTGCCAGTTGATCACTTCCCTACTTGGAGTTTGGTCTGCCTGCTCTTCCCTGCAGCTTGCTCAGAGAAGTCACACACTGTTGGAAGCACCAAAAACTGGAAATAATCACTGAGAATGATCCCTGTTATTAAGCCAGCCTGTGGGAAGTATTGATGGAGAAAGGAGAAAGGGGATCTTCATGCTTTCCTTCAACATGCTCCCTGCGTTGTGTCATGTTACATTATTCTTCACTGCTGATGTGAGGAGGATTTATTGTATAGTACGTGGATCACTTTCCTTTCCCTCTTTTTTTGCCAGGCAGTTCCATGTTAGCTACAGTCATCCATCCCCTAGCCTCTGTATTTCCTTCCATGCAGGCTATTTGAAGCCTGCATGCAAACACATGGCACAATTTTTTCCTGAAACTTTTAGCCATCTGGACGATTGAATGCAACCATTAAGTTTCTATAAAACTTCAGCCAGTGCTGCCCTAAGTCAAAACATCTGTTTGGAGAGAGTAACTGTTGAGTTAAAATTGGAGCCAAAACTTCACTGTCCTGATCTGTCAGGGAATAAATATTTCATTAGTCCTTCTGAGAAAAGTATTTTCATCTATACAAATATATTTTTATTGTTACAGGTGTTGTGGCTCAGGGACAAAACTAACCTTTGATAAAGTAATGCCCACTTTTCAAAAAAAATTTTGAAATTGTGAAGGATTTGAGGCAAACCAGGGTTTATTGAAAAGCCAGCACTTCTTATCAGAACAAATATGTAAAGATTTCAATATTCGGATGTGATTAGAAAAGAAGCCCATGGTTTTCTATGGTTCAAGCCTTTCTGGAATGAATGCTTTCTCCCTGTGCAATAGAAGCTTTCAGCACTTCAGAGAGCAGTGGCCAGAATGCTGGTGTAAGGTTTTAGGCATCAAAACATAGTATAGATTTATTATTGTTATTTTATTGTTTTTTAAAGCCCATCAAACCAACTAACAATGTGAAGTAAATCAAACAAAGAAGATTAATTTGAAAGACTTTTTCAAGTGCAAAAGTAATGAGCTGGATTCCTAGCCAAGCACATGTGTAACGAGAAACAAAAGAGTGTGCATGTGTATAGCTCCACAGGCAAGCATGGCAAGTAGTTTTATGTAGCTGTTTTCTCAGAGTTTGTTTTCTTTTCAGGTGTGTTTTTTCTCCTTTTGTGTTCATTTTCAAAAAAAAGTATGTGTTGTTACCATACATCTTGGCCTTGAAGCTTCCAGAGTAATTATTAGCAAAACTCCTTGACACATGGGAATTTGTGCACTCTGATGTACATTCTAATCTGAGCACAGAAACACCATATGACTTGTCTGACCAGTCACAACTACTCAACACAATGAGAAAAACAAATATCAGGCATTGCATAAATACAGAAAACTGTTCACAAGCAGTCTCAGCATTACTGTTGCATAACAAACACTTATAATCTGCTCATAGATTGATCATTGGTATTACAAAGAAGGAGCCTTAAGGTGATGACAACCAGTATTAATTTCTGTTTTCTTTGATTTTAAGCACATGTACTCTTAAAGGAAAATTGCCTCCTTCATGAAGTTTTCTCCACTAGAAATCATACTAAGCATTCAGTTTAATTTTGATTAAATCAAATGTTCCTTGCATTGAAGATCACCTTACCTAACTCCTAACTCTAGTCCTTACTTTCTTCACATTCTGTTTTTGTACATATAACTGCATATACACAGCATGTGTAGGTCAGGATTCCAGTTTTGGTATGATACAGTAGAGCATCAGCTTTGATGCAATCAGTGCAGGGAGTTCCCATTTTGAAAAAATAATTTCTCCTAACTACTCCAAAACCCACATGCTTCCTTGAGTCTTGTTTCTGGAGACAGTGAAAGGTATGGATAGAAAACCAAAGGTGAGAATGTCTGAAAAAGAGTGACAAGGTAGGGAAACACCATCATTCTAATGCATTGCAGATTTTCTTCTCTTTCCATGGCTCTGTTTTGCTTTGAATTTCTTCTTTGGAGATTACTGTGCTATAATGATTGTTCCTAAAATGGTCTCACTTGCTGAATATTTGCTTTATGCTTGGCGTATATGCTTATACTCCATTGGGGAATTCTATTAGAAAATGATATTCAGACACGTATTTTTCTAGTAAAGAATGTCTAAATCTAACTCTTCTGAACCAGATATTAATTTCAGAATAAAACTGTCCTCTTATCCACTTCCCTTTTGAACTGCATGTATTACTTATAACTTGGGAACTGAGGACCACACAGGATGTAAGGTAGATTACTCATGTGCATTAATCTAGGAGCTGGAGAATAATTTACTAATCTCAGCAGATTTACATATTTGAAAGGAACACAGGCTGATATTTGAAAGGCTGGAGGCAGCCTCACTCTGGGGGCTTTGTGGCATTAAACCTCAATGTTCAGCAAAGAAAGGCATTTGTTTCCACCTTTCTTCAAGGTCTATGTGAAGTATTTTTACAGTGCTCCTGATTATCTTCCAAGACAGGAAAAAAACACCATGACAAAAAATCAAGTGTCTGTTGCTTTTTACACATACAGGAGAAGCATAACTTCTGATTTAGAGCTGTTTGCAGTCTCAGGAGCAGTCAGCAGCACATTATTATTAAACATATTTAATATAACCTGTCAGTAACCGGATGCTGAATTTCCTCTTCAGCAGCACATCTCTCAGATTCTACTTTATAGTCTCAGATCCAGTTGGACACGTTACAATTTCCTGTTTTCAGAAGAAGATTACACCTTTTCAGGAGCACAGAACTCAGTTTTTGGAGGGTCTCCAACACATGAAGGACAGTGATAACCAGCTCATGGGGACAAAGAAGTCAGCAGTCATGAACCAGTGTGAAAGGACATGCCTGCCAGTACTTCTGTCCATCACCTTGTGTCTGTGAGGATATAAACCTAGATGCCTAAATTTTGAATGTAGAACTCACCTAAGTCTGGCATTTACAAGGCTGCTACAAATGTCAGCATCTTGATTCACTTTCCCTTTATGTTCACTTGGGATTCAAAATCTAGATATCCCTGTATATGGGTTTCTTTGTGTGCACAGTGAAATAGACAAGCTCAGACAAATAAAAAACCTTGGAAAGAGAAAACTAATACTTGTGCTTGCTGTTTACAATAATTCCCAAGTTACAGAGCATTGACCATATGCAGCCAAAACTATAAAGGTCATGAGGTCATGTGGTAGAACTAGGAAGCCTTTGTATGCTTTGGTTCCACATGAAACTGAAGGCCTGCTATTATATTCATACTTGCATATCTGGATCTACTAATTGATGTAATTCTAAAAAGACCATAAGTGTAAAAAATCTGCTATGCTATTTGAGTTCTTCTTACTATATCTTCTTGTAACTTAAAATTTTTAACTCTTACAGTCTGAATCAAGTCTGTACAAAATATATTGGTTGTAGCTCAAATGAGTTCTGTAAAGCAACATATTTTTCTATCACACATCTGATAATTAAAGGTATCAAAACCCCATTTAAAAGTAAGTAAAGAATTTAATCTTGAGATAATTATTCAAGATTTCTTTTTTTTTAAAAAAAAAAAAAAGATTCGTTTCTAGTGTGAATCACTACACGAACAATAACTCATCTTTTTCTGAGTTTTGCATGTTGATTTACAATTCCCTTGTCAGAGCTGGTTCGAGATACCTGCAGTTTCAGTTGTCTCTGGTGGTAGGTGAATGTTTCTTGAACAAATCACATAGAAAAATATAAGGCTTATGATCACACTGACTGCAAAATATATTCTTGATGATGTTTTTACTCACTCCCATGATTTGAATGGTTTTGCACAAGCAAAACAGGTTTCAATTTGACAAACCATTTTGTTGATAGCATGTTTCGTGCTGCTATCCAAGTGAATTCAAATAACCGTGTTCTTCCTGTGTGACCTGACTACAGTCTTTAAACATTTAAAAAGCAGAAAAATGTTAATGTTAATGTACAATATGAATATTGTGCTCCCAATGACCCAGGGTAAATAGAGTGAGAAGATCAGATGTACAAGGAGACACTATTTTTGCATACTCGCTGTTTTGGGCACAACAATACTTTAAAAGCTTTAAGGAAAGCATTCACAACATCTTTGAAATGCAAGGTTAACTCACAGAACATACTGTGCCTTGAAAGATACCTATCTAATGAACAATGATTAGGCATTCCAGCTTTGAAAAATATGAACAGATAAATTGCACCATAATATATTTATTTGTAATGTGCAACAACTAGATCTAGAGATAATTTTTATGTGTTTGTTTACAAAAAATTCAGTCTACTGAATGCATTTTGAAATGGACTATTAATGCCACTACATATGTGTCATCTATAAAAACTTGTTTATTGCAACTACATCCACTTATCTTCAGAACACAAGTAGAAAACAGTACTATAATTTATCCATTTAGATCCCAGTGTAGAGAATATTTGATTACTGTTCCTGCAATGAATTTAGTCCATTATTTTAGAGAACTTGGTTGTGCACACTTGTTGTGCATTTTAGATGGAAAAGGGCAAGTGTTACATCAGGAAAGACAAGCTTCCAATGCCTTTCAGCTTTGTCACTAATATGCATTTCTGCAGCCATAATTGGTTTTCCTTCACACACCAAGAAATTTTGTACTTCACAATGAAAAAAACCCATTATTATTACTGAAAGCCAGCATGCATTTCTAACCACACCTAAACCTGCAAAAACATAAGGTATAGCTTTAAAGGTCTATAAGACTCTGCACTACAATGCAGACAGTACTGTAAGACAAAGACTGGGATTTCTAACAGCCAGAGATCAGCAAAAGCATTTAAATCCTTGCAGGAGTGCCTAGGGCCAATTTTTCTGACAACACTGAGGAGTATGTACTTAGGCTTCAGAACAGAAAAAAGGCTTTGAACCTCATTTTGGATAAGAGCAAGAGGTGTTAGTCATAACTTGTCAGGAGAGAGAACTGTCAGGGACTGCTGAGAATAATTTTTAAACTGTTTGCTGCTGCCACAAACACCTGTTGTATACCCCTTGCCATGGAGCTGCTGTTTCTGCAAGTTTTTATACTGTTTAAATAATATAGTTAGGACAAAGGATGTATTAGATTGGTAATTAATACCATTCTATTACTTCTGTATGTCCAACTGTTCTGATCAGTTATGGAAACCCCGGTTACAGCCCCCTGATTGGTTCATGTACCCCGAAACCCCATTGGCTAGTCGGTGGAGCAATGCAGCTCCACCCTATAAGGCTAAGCCATCCCCAGTTCTTCCTTATAAGTTATAAACCCTCCTACCCTTTTCCTTTTGTGTCGTGGTCCACCCCTAACTCCACCCAAGTTCTAGAACCCTCTGACTGAACCCTATAAGTATCCCATGCTCTCCCTAATAAAGTGTTCACGCCTGTTCACACCCTTCCCCTGCGTGGACCGATCCTTCTTTCCCTTTCGGACCGTGGCAATAACTTGGCCAAACTGTCATTTCATAAAGCACAGCATTGGGAAGAAAGCAAGGAAGAAAGAAAGCAAGGAAGACAGAAAATTCCCTTATTCTCTCAATCTCCTTTTTATCTCTCATTTTCTTGCTTCTTCTTTTTTTTTTTTTCTTTTTCCTTGCATGAGCAATGTGTTCAGCTTTTGTCAGTCCTTCCATCCTTTCTTTTTCAGTCAACCACTTTCCTAACCATCCAGATAGCACTGACATTTATGTGGGCCTAATCACCTCTGCCTGCAAGACAATGCCCAGAAAACTTACAGCAGTCCTCTAATTAAGTCCAAACCAGACATTTCAAGAACACTGCTTAGCTGCCATTAGGCGTATATAAGTGTGTCTAATTTGGTGGGTACCCAGCTGTGGTCCTTACACCTTGCTACTTGTTAACAGCACTGTGTTTTCCTAGAGCCAGCAATGTCTACCTTATACCTGGAGTTAGATATACCACTTCCATTGAGGGTACTGCTCTGAGCCCTCTTCCTTTTTCAACCATCATGAAGTGTTTTCAGATGTAGGCAGTGGGCTGGATACTACCATCTCTATCAACCAGAAAGGAGTTCCTCTCCATGGATGGTTCACTGGATGGAGAAGCTGCCTACATGTGGTTTTTTTCTTCTCTTGAACAAAGATTTTGTCCTATGACTGACTAAATATGGTAAAACTGGCTTGCTACATGTATACAGGTTGCTGTACTGTTATCTCTTGATAATTTTTTTTTCATCTTTGGGGTAATTGTATACCTTTATCTTGATATTCTCACCGAGTATATTATAACTACTTGTTAGTGCCAATAGCCCAATGTGTATTTAACTTAATTTGTTGGTTTGAACTGTAACAAGCCTAGGGCAGATTTGATATGCTGCATGTATTAACATAGAGAACACGACTCTATGGTAAAAAAAATAATTCTCTAGTTAGCTTAGGTCTTAGCTGGGAAATCACCATGCTGTGAAAAAGAAAATCTTTCTATATTTAATAGTTTTGAAAGCCTTTTTTCTTTTCCATTCTGGAATGGAATAACAAAAATGGCAATTGTTATAGAATCATTCACTGAAAATAGCTGAAGTAATAACATGGAGATGAATTCAAGTTCCATAGCAGGATAAACAAACAAAATCCCCAGGAAGCTAAACTTGACAAACACTAGTAATGTTGCAGTACTTGTTATTAATATTAAAACTTTCTCTATGTGTTATTACCTGAGCTATGTGATTAACTGTTTAATTAGATGTGAAAACTGCAGAGAGCAGCAATGCATATCGTTTCTTCCACAAAATCTTCAGGTTTTAAAATATTTTCCATTCCAGACCATGAGAAAAGCTACAACCTTTTGACAATTCTCATTTAGCAAACAGCATACCACCTTGGAGAGCACTCACACTGAGATGAAGGCACAAATCACTTCCCTTATTTAGGCTGACTTACCAACTTTCAACTTAAAGACCCGCAGAATTGCTCTAGGCATCATGCTGTGCAATATTGTTATGTGGCAAGTCGGCAGACATGCTCTTTCCTTTCCACTGCCACCCCTAGTTTGGAGTTTCTCATTAAAATATTTGTATACATGTAAACATATATATGTATTTAAATTTTGACCAGCTGCAAGAGCAAACTTTGCAAAAAGTCTCTTTAAGCCTTTTGGTCTGTTCTTTTGTTAGGCTGTGCGAGGCAATGTTTACCTTGGGGTGGTTTTGCCTGTGACTGTTGTAGATGGCATTCTTTTTACAGTGATGTTCAATGTGTTTTGTTTTGTTTGTTTTGGTTGTTGTTGTTGCATTCATCTTTCTTAAACATTCATCCTGAGTTGTCTAGCTCAGGTTTTTGTATATAAACATTTAGATTCAAATAACCAAAAGCAGAATATTTATTTCTAAAGCGCAATAATAAGGAGTGTGGTCTCCCCACTGAAAAGTGAATTAATCTCTTAGAGAATAAATCTATTCAATTATGTACAATTCTGAAAGAGTTTACATTAGGTCATGGTACTCAGGTTGTGCATCTGAACTACCATGTAGTTACTGTTTTTCAAAATCTTTATTTCCATCTTAATGCAAGCACTTGACACAATAACACAAAGAAGCCACAATTATTTTCATTCCTTGCAAATTCCTTAGGGATTCACAATAGTGAGGAAAGGACAAGTAAGCGCTGAGGTCACTCTAGCACCAATGTGTTGCAACATTAAAATGAGTATTAACGCTACAGGTGTGCATGCAACATGTAGGCACTAAGGAGACCAAAAAGCATGTTGATTACCAAATAGGTGTCAGCAGGGTCTGATCCAGTGCTCCAGGGAACACTTAGTAAAGGACAAGGTGCAATGCTGGATCAGTCTTTCAAGACTGTTAGGCTCAGAACTGATAAAGGTAAAATATTAGTGAGATGTTTCAGTCTGTGATTTAACATGAATAAACAGAGAATGAAAGACTGTGACTTTTCAGCTTAGTGCAATATCTCTTTCCACCACTCTACCTAGACCTAATATTTCCTTCCAACACATTGCTTTTCCATCACGCTGCTCCTCTGTTTATTATTGCCATATTTATAATGTTTTTATATTCTGTGAAGTCTGGGAATAAATTTTTACTAAAGCAAATGCCCTAAGATAGCTGTGCAATGTGTTTAAAAATTCAGCTTGGTATCTATTAATGGAACAGTAGTTAGGCAAATAAATCTTCCATTAACTTAAATTAGAAAACTATACCTCAAAGTATTCACTCACCAAAACAGGCTATAGGGAGAAAGGACTTAGAGATTATTGTCTTGTTTTTATTTAATATTGTAATCAAGCTGGCATGAGTCCCACAGTTATACAAACAACTCTGTCTCAAGGGATTTCTCAAAATGAACAAACTTCTAATATTACAGCAATATCTTATAACATCAGATTTCAGGGTAATGGAATGGCCACAGCCTTTGCTTTCAGTAAAAAAAAAAAAATAGAGAAAGGGTAAAGGTCTTGGTTTCAAAATACAAACATATTTTCACCTTTGGATATAAGCTGATAATAATGAGAGGTCAAGTAAATGAGGAAAGTTCTTTTTGAACTGCTACTTTAAAATGGTTTGAGTTCCTGGTACTTCCCACATGTACAAGTAACTTCGGGTTCATATGAATTCTTAAAATCCTTCAACTATTTTCCATTTGTTGAATGTCTGTGAAAGTTCTCTGGGACACTCATTGAGGATAGTGTAGTACTGCAGCACAGGCATTTTTTGTGTCCTGTGGGTTAGGTCAAACCCCAGGTACTTGGTAGATCAAAGATGTTATGTGATTGAGAGTATGTATGTGCTATGTTGGATAACACTACAGCTACCTTATCTTCAGTGGTAATGTAGATTAGAAGAAGGAGACTATTCATTATAAACTACATCTTCTGCTGGTAGATTGATGGCTCATATACAACTGATATGCAAAATGTCCCACAGCCCAGATACAACAGTGAGCTCGCTTAGTTCAATCCGTTTAACTGATAGAAAACATTTATTATAATGAGAAAACATTTATTATAATGACAGGATTTCTACACATGTATGGCGTTCTTAAAGCTGGATTCTGGATACTTTTTCTTTCCTTATTCATAAGTCTTAATGGTTTTGTTCATTTGGGAGTTTGGTTTAGCTTGGTTATTTATTTGGGTGTTTTAAAATCTGTTTTCTGGTGGTTTAGTCTATTACCGTCAGATTAACTGTATTGTGTAAGTTGTCTCATTTATGTACATAGTAAAAGTATGTGTCTTTTTAAGAGCCACATAAAAAAGAAAAACACAAAAAACCAAAACCCAACCAACCAACCAGCAACGTGCATGCAAAGGAATCTGCAATTTACCTGCATAAGGTATTACCTATAGCAATTTTGCATTCTCCAATTGACATACAGAGGCACTAAAGCAGATGAATATTGTTTCCTGCTTTTGTCTCACTTGTCACAAGGTATATTTTTATTGATATCAATTGCAGACACTGATAAACAGTCTCTCCCCATGTCTCCTCTTTCAGTCACTTTGATTTGGTCCTGTTTTCCCAAAAATGAAGAAACACTTGGGGAGAACTGGAAAAGAGGAAACCTGAGTAAGCCACACAGAAAAGTCTTATTTTCCTGTGTTTATACAAACAAACTCAAAAAGTAACTGATAGTGAAAAGTCAGAGTAGTTTGCCACATACAAAGATGCCTGCAACTTCTGCTGACATGGTTAAAATAGCAAATAAAGAAAACTAAAATCACTCTTCTGAAAATAAAAACTACTTTATCATCTGTAGTAAAGTACAGGGGCTACTTGGTCTTTCTTTCCAAAACAACCCTCTTACTTTATGCATTTCAAGCAGTTGCTTGCAAACTCCAGCTTAGTAATCAGGAGAAAAGAGAAGTGCAGATTTCTGGTAACATCAGTGACATTAAGTAGCATTATATATTATTTATATATATAAATAAACAATTAAGCAAACAGCCTGGAAAAAAAAACCAAAAAAAACAAAGCAAAACAGAAAACCAAAAAAAACCCCCAAATTTAAACAAACATGAAAACTCTGAAATGCAAATGTTCGAAACTGCTGTGAAATTGATCACATGGATGAATTCAGAATGATTTTATAGTATTCAGAGTTTATACATGCTACAAATGCTCTAGGGCACTTCTTTCTGTCATCTACATTTGTTCTTCCTCTAGAGAAAATGATACCAACTTTAACAATTGCACTGGGTCTGGCTGGGATGGACTTAACTTTCTTCACAGAAGCCTGTCCAGTGCTGTGCTTTGCATTTGGGGAATTGTACGCCAGTGTTAGCAACATTGCAGTGTTTTGGCTACTGCTGAACAGTGTTTCCAGAGCATCAAGGTTGAGCTCTTCCCCCACATGCCAAAAAGGGAGCAGGCTGAGAGGGTGGGCAAAGTGCTGAGAAGGGACAGCACAGCAGGCCTAGGTAGCAGACACAAAGTGACAAAAAAGTATTCCATATCATGTGATGCCACACTCAGGAGGAAAGGTTCAGGGCAAAGAGGAGGAAGGAAGGACATTTGTGGAGATGGAGTTCATCTTCCCAAGCAAGCATTACATGGGCTGAGGCACTGCTTGCCCAGAACTGGCTGGACATCTACCTGCTGATGGGAAGTAGTGAACTAATTCCATATGGGCACAGCTTTTGCTTTCCCTATTAAAATCTTATTATCTAGACTCATGAGTCCTCTTACTTTCCTCCTCCTTTTTTGCCTTGTCTTGTGGGAGGAGGAAATGAGCAAGCAACTGGGTGGGTGCTTGGCTGTTGGCTGGGGTCAACCCACCACAACACTATTTCCAACGCTTTATAGAGAGTTTGAGGGAGTAGAAATACAGAAAAAATATTTGAATCACCCTCTGTTTTTGCTGCAAAACATGGGTATCTTTTAAGATCTATTTTGGTCTGAGAAAAATGAAAAGTATGTATTTTCTCAAGTTACTTTTCTATGTCATTTTATGACATGAAAAGAGAAGAGTCTTACTTTAACCTGTCTTTTCTAAAACACCTTTCATTAAAAATATGTTTGGTTATATGGATCTTGTTAAAATTATTTCTCACAGCTGATCTAACACTGAGCCAGGGATTAAGATTACTGTGACTGTGACATATCAAAGCTGGTTTTAAATTTGGCAATGTGCATACACAATTGCAGTCTGAATTAGGAGTAGGTGAGGGCAGGCTAACCTCTCATCTGGTTTGCGGACACCCCTGGGTTCATGTGCAGAGTTGGCATCCTGCACTGAGGTTCTCATAAGAATAGTTCAAGTGTTTCTGTATCTCAGTTACTTGGTTTAAAACTAGGTTTAGATTATTTATGCATAGGTATTTGTTTTTGACCACCAACTATACCAGTGGCAAAATAAGAATTAAAAACCAGTAACAGTATTTACTTAGAGTAGACATTCTCAAAGTGCTTCTCACCAGAAGAAAATGGTGTATTTGGATTCCAGAAAAGATAATGAAGTTTCTCCTTTGTTCTGTAAGGTTGAATGGCATATTGTCTGACTTAGAGTTAACAATATGTGTACCTGTGGTTAATAATTAACTGCTGAGATGCAACAGAGAAAGTGGAAGTGGTCACATTAGCAAGTATGAATTTTGCTGTGTAATGATGCACAGTCAAAAAGGCCTTTTCTTATAGCAGATGGCAAAAAAGTTTCAACTTGGCTCATTCAGAGCTCTGCACCATCGAGTCCTTTCATCATTAACCACTGGTTGTTTCGGTCTTGCCAAAGAATCTTATTACTTACTGTCTGTGTGTGCTGTATCTCTTTTCTTTGTCAGTGAATTGTACTGTTGGGAGTAGGGAATTACAGATGTGCAAATTTACCTTTATGGATGTAGGTGTGGGAATTCCTTTCCTCATATTACTAAACTCAGAGATAAATTTTGCTTCTTGAGCAAAAATCAGATGTGATTCCCTCTTCATAACCTTTTCATAAGACGCTTTGGCTCTGACATCAAATCTATGCTTAACTAACCTGACAGTTTGACTGGGATTCCTCAGTCTGCCAAAAAAATGTCAAATAGCACTGAGCGATGAGGGGCTCTGAGTTTCATCAACTCATTCCTTCTCTGAACCTGATCACAATACTTAGAGAATTGGCTCTTCATTTGTTTTTATTTGCTAAGTACTGGCATCTAAAGTGCTCTGAAAATACTAAGTCGATGTTGTCGTCCATAGGTACAAAGGGAGCCATAAGTCTGCTTTTATGGGTTATTACTCTGATCCAGAACCTTGAGATCTTTCAGAAAGCACAGATTGTTCTCTACCTTTCCTCACAAGTATCTGAATTAGTGTTTGTGTGTATGTTTATTTGAATTGTATTTCATCTGGCACAGTTACTTCTATTCATCTGGAGGTTCTTTTCATCTTTTGTGAACTAAGTGGACATTAAGTACTAGTATCAAAGATAATATCAGACACATAGCTGACATGGATCACTTTACTAAGCAGCTCAATAACTGCTGTTGAAGTTTAGATCTTAAACTCGTCTGCTTCCTTCTGCACTATGTTAACATATACATAAAATAACGTATTTCCTTCTTCTGTCCTGTAGAGGACCATATAGCTAACCACAATCCTCTCTGAAGCAGCTGATCATGAATTCTTCTTCACCATGGCATGCACTCTTCATTTATTGGAGTCTAGATATCAAAATAGCACAGAGATTTTTGATTAATGGGCTCTGCTGTATGATGAGCAAGAGTTTAGGTAAGCCTATTAACCTGGATACACTTAACCAGGAGTTGCTGTTGACTTGCCCCCAAGCTTCTGAAAGTAGGGCTGGAGCCACTGCAAAAAGGATTCATTTTTGTAAGTAAATGGAAACTTGTGGTCAGTTTCTGTTAGCTACATTAAGGCAAAGAATATATATTTTTTCCCATAAAGAACCATTTAATTCAGGTCAATGTTATCTCATAGGAGTTCCTGTGTCTAGCTTTGAACCCTTCTGACACATGAACAGATATGTGCATACATGGGCAAAAAAAGCTTGTCCTGCAAATTCAGTTCATGCCTGGGGAAGAATAAGGACCCCTCAAAAATACTCTTTCTCCCAGATGCTTCCTAATCAGGTGCACTGGCCATAGATACTTTAATTATAATTAGTTTTCAGTTAATAAGGTTTTGCTTTCTCCAAATTGTTCAAAGTATCCCGAGAAAAACCAAGCAGATTTTTACTTTAGTTCAGTATTTACTATTAGAAACAGGGTTTCACAACTAATTGGTCCCTCTTTCCTTTAATTAACACTTGTAAGGTTCATATTCATATCTTGTTTACACAACTCACAAACACACTGTCAGTAGAGCTCCAGGGTCTTCAAAGGTTGGCAGTGAAGTGTATGTGGAGATGCATCTGAACTGGAAATAAAAAAAAATCAGAGATACCTGATAGTTGTAACTAGTTATTATGAATACTATAATTGCAACACCCAGAGCACATTGGACCTGAGTATGTGTCCCTTTTTTGGCTTCTGATGAACCTTACTTTGCTCTGACTGGAACATTTCCTCTATGAGTAGCTATTTTAGAGGAAATTTCTATTTTAGTTCCAATTTCTTCATGCTGTTTCATTGACAGCAGTGGCTGCACCACAGAAATCCATTAAATTTTATTCATTGGGTCCACAGTGATCCATTCAAAACATTGATGAGACAAATGAGCAGTTCATCACAAGTATCACTACTCCACTGAAGGGGTTGCTTCTTTAGCAGGTCACTTTAAACAGAGTGAAAATGCATAATAGAAATAGGTCATCTTCATTCCAGTTCCTATCTACAGTGATCCTAGCTGCTTTGTAGTAGAGGTCTGATCTTCTTGAGAGGACCTCTAGGACACTATAAAAAGCATTGTTCTTGCTGCTTTCACTTTCCAATGATAATTTCAGCCATTTGGAGTACAGAACTGAAAGGCACTCATCTTAGGTCTGAGTACAATCTGCTTGGCACTGGGGCAAATGAGGTGATATGTGTGCTTTTAGCTACGTTGACACCGACTGGAGCTCTGGCTTTCTGCATGTCTGTATTTTTTGGTCCAGTTTGCTGAGATAACTGTATACAGGATCCTAGCAACAGCAATCAGTGTAAAAGCTTATCTTCTGCTCAGACATACTCAAAACTAGGTGAGCAGAATGGTAGATCTACTCTTTTACTAAAGACTGTGGACTTCCCCTGAGTGTGCATTGTTACTTTGTGGACAAAAATATTGCCCACAGGCTTTCAATGACAACAGATGACCCTAAGGGCACTAGCCACTTGAAGATGTTTACAATAGGTAATTGTAAAAGGCACAAGTATTTGCTGCCTTTTTTTTTTTTTTTTTTGTCTTCATCAAACCAGCTTGGGAGGGGATCACCATTTCAGTCTTTTTGGTTCTGCCCTTGGGAGTGTTCTGAGCTCTCTTTTGCTCTTATCAGAGGAGACACTGTTGAAGCAGGGTAGTGTTTATAAGCAAGACTGCATTTTTCTTCCTCCATTTATGTTTGTGGCTATGACCTACAAGATTTAAGCATGTTTCCTGGGAATATGATATATGCCTATCAAATCGAAGTAAAATTTTGGATACCTTGGACTGTGCTTTTCAGACTTCCTTACATATGTTTATTTGATGTGTCTGTTATTGTTAGCACTAGGATTCTACATAATTCTTTCACAGTCTGTCACCTCTGTGTGATCTGAATAAATTCTGTCAGGAATGTTGACCTTGTGCTGTCCTCACACATCTGTGTCTGCCCAGGTCCATGGTGACCCTTCATGTTCACATGAAGAGAAATAGGGTGATAATGGAATACATGACATTTTCACCCTACTTAAAAATGGCCAAAGGTAAGAAGGTGAATTTATTTATTCAATAAATAAATCATAAACAACTATTTTCCTAAGATGGAGCAAGACATACAGAGGTTAGGAAATTGCATGGAGAGTTTCATGGCAAATTCTTTGAGCAGCATTGCTTTTGGATTCCTTCCTAATTATTGTGATGTCAGGAATGGCAAATCCAAAAGGTTGCTTTCCACAATCCTGGAAGCAGTGCTTTCTCCCTGTCTTTCTTGCCCTGCAAAGTTATGACAAACTGATCATAGATGTATTCTTACATTTGTATGTTGTTTGAATATGTTTAATACTTGTTTCACATTTACTGAGTAGTCCAGTACTGTAAATTTAAACAAGACTGGAAACAAATGAACTAACACACCAATTTGGAAAACAAAACCACAAGTCAAAATAAGCATCCCAAGAAGTATCCTTGACAACAGACAGAATATTCAAAGGTTTAATTCTGCTTCTTTCTGCCTGCCTGTGGTATGCACCAGGAGCACAGCACCATCTCCCTTAAGGACTCCTGTCCAGCACTAAATATGTTTCTCTGCTTCAGACAAAACTGTGTTTGAGCATCTTGCCAGCCCATTAATACTTAATGCAGCCTTCAGGGGACTGCAAAATGAGGTTTCTGAAAACTCTCTGGGAATCATTTTACAAAAGATTTAGTCCAAAGTGTCAAAATGGTTAGTATCTTTGTGGCTAGAGTTCTCAGAGAAAGCTCATATCTGACCATAAAATCCATTTTGTGTTTTCAGATATTTTACTATAACAATAATATTAGTGAGAAAAAAAGCTTTCACTGTATCTTTTCTGTACATTTTCAGAATTTATGAAAAAAGAAACTACCCTTGGGATTATCCAGTTGAATGAGTGGAGGCTGTTATCAATAGTGTATCTGCTCTACTGCAGAAATTCCTAAGGAAGCTTCAGAACAGCTTGCTTATATAGTGGAATGCTTCTAGTACAAGCTTACAGACATTTTGCCTCCTGAGATGAGTTTAGATTCCTTTGGGAAATGGTTTGGCACTGGTCTGCCTGTACTGCAGTTTCCAGTGCTCTAGGTCCTCAGACGCCTCCTTAGGGAGGGGTGCCACACAACATGATCCTGTGGCCCCATAGAAGTGTCATATGACACGGTGGGTGAGTGTAGGAGTGTACTACCTCCTCCCAGCATAGCTTTGGCAGGGCTAAAGGCCTCAGATACTACACTCACACACCGTTGCGCTGCTTCAGGACCTGAAGTGATATTTGTGTGAAACTGTATCTGAGAGGACCAGGCCTGCTGGAGCAGAATGGGCTCCACCTGTGACACAGCCAATGCACAGCAAGGCTGAGCAGGTAGATCACTTCTGTGGGTGTTCTCAGAGGCACGTCGAGCCTCTCAAGCTGCACTCAACCATATACTGATGGTCAACCTGAATGTCACTTGGGGATTGAGTGTAGCATTTTGTCCCCCTGGATTTCTCTTACTTTTTCCATCTCATTTCAGTTTTAAAGTAGCAGAAGAGGAAAAATTCAAACAGAATGGGTAAAGAAGTACCTCCTATGTATAGCCTGTGCTTGCAGGTCACAATTTACCTGTCTTGAAGAAGTGAGCTTTTGTCTGTGTCCTTCTAGGGCTCAGGTGTACCTGGTAATGTACAGCTCTATCTTGGAGTGAAGGTCCCTGGTTGGCCATTGAGGCATTCACTACACAAGCTACACTGGGAAAGTTCACCAGACAAAACCTCTGAGGAGAGAATTTCAGTGGTACCAAAAGGACATGTAGTTGTGTGTCAAGAAGAAGCCTTATTGTGTTAAGGTAATCTTATGTCATTAAGGCTTTTACTAGGGTAATTGCTTACCCATATTCTGCTAAGCATTGGGAGGAATTTTTTTCACTGTCCTGCTTTGCTTTTCTGTTTTCCTTTTACTTTCCATCTTCCCTCCCAGATCCTTATTTTTTTAGTGCACTGAAATAGCTAAAATAGCTCATACATTGTTTTGGAACTCGTAGTACGTCTGTTACGCTGCAATTTTACTTTAAAAAGTGAGACTTGATTGGCCCAGCCTTCAAGAAGTTGGAAAATAAGGACCTATGCAGTGCAGCATACAAAAGAGACCCAGGCAAAACATCTAAACATTTATGTGATTACTAGGAACAGCATATTCTCCTGCACCCATGTGCTTCTGGATGCATTCCAAGATATTAATAGCAGTAGTGGCAGGGCTGTACATTATATTGTTATTTCCTCCTTGGAAAGAACAGAATGTTAGACTGTGAGAATATGACATGGAAACTATGTGAGTTGGCTGCCCTCTTCTACTTTATTTACTCTTTCTTAGATCTTTCTGACTTTGGGGCTTTTGCAATCACTTTAAAAGGGATTCACTTTTTGTCTAGGAAGAAGATCATTGGAATTTCTGCTCTGGATCAGGTTACAGACATTAACCCATGTTTCTGTCTCTATCTGCTGGAAACAGAACAGACCTGAGTAGTCAATAATATGTTAGACAAAGGCAAGATCTTAAATTAACTTGCCTCTTGAGTTACAAGTGATCAATACATGTCAATATGTATAAATATCCATAAGCTTCGTTATTTTTTATCTTATTTATACAGAAATACACATTGCGCCTTCCAATAAATGTCCTCCTGTTTTGTCATCTGCCTCTCTGAATTGGTCAATTACATTGTGTCTGCCATGCATTTGATCTAGGACTCAGCTAAGAGCAGACCAAAGAGACAGGCCAAAGAAGCCAGGAACAAAAGAATGATACACTTTTTCATTCTTCTTAGAGCTAGGTCTGTCCACTTCCTGAAAGACTGCCGTTCGATCACTAGCTGGGAACCCAAATCTCTTAAATTGCCTTGATCTGAATGAAGTCTAGCTGTTTTCCAAGACTGGTTTTTTTCATTTGCAGTTTCCTCTGCTGTTCACAAATTAGCTATACCAGTTTGCACTGGTGCAAATGCAGGGTTGTGGGCAGCACAGGGTAGAAGTGAGGAGGGTGAAAGAGGGGAAGAAGACAGACAGAACTGCCTCTACCTGCAGCACTACTGCTTTATGCTGTTTGAAGTATTGTAATGATGGATTAGGACTCTGCTGAGTTTGCATTTCTTGGCAGAACTCTTTTTTTTTCGGGAGAAGTAAGATTTTACCAATCTGTGCCCTTAACCCCTGCAGGTTTAGGAAAAAAATCCCTGCATTTCCAGACAGAGGATCTTGGCATACGTATTCCCTCTCTGAGTGGCAACTAGTGTAATCCTAGAGGACATGTTAAAGCTAAAATAAGATTACTTCAAACTAGAGGCAAAGGGGAAGGGTTAAAGAACATTGACAAACTGCAGATGTATGGAAATAGCAGATAAATCTATTTCTACCTCAAACTGGAGGATTGTTTATCTTGTTCTTCAGATTAAAAGGAGAATCTGCAGAGTAATACAACGATGCTTGTTAAATGTTGAAACAACATTGAATTTCAGGTAATATCCATTCATGATCTACATAGTACCTTTCAGCTTTCTATGCAATATTACCTGTTACAACATGGCAAAACTTTGAGAGGCAGATGCTGTTTCACCATAAATTATCAATGGGGTGGCAGAGACCAGAAAAGATGCAAGATTTTGCAGTGTTTCATTTTTCTCTGATGTAGAAAAGGAACGATCAGCAGCTCCTGTTCTCTGAAGACCATGTGGATTGTTCCCCATGGAACAGATGGTACAAGATAAGGTTTCTGACACCATTTAACAGAAACTGTTTCCCATGGACAGATTTTACTATAGGTAGATTCAGATTGTATAGCCCACCAGCAGAACATCTAAAGCACCAAACCTAATGCAGTTGTGTTCACACAGCTTATTGCATAACCTAGCCCCTAAACAACAGCTGGTGTTTGTTTTTGTTTCAGATAGAACGAGATTGTTTTCTTCAGAAAAGTGAATAGTATTTATTAATTGTGGGTTCATGAGCAGTACAGATCCTGGATACAGCACTCCTTCGGTGTTTTGTTTTGGTTTTGGTTGTTTGTTTGTTTTTGTTTGTTTATTTTTCTTTCTTTTCAAGGTAAGAAGTAGGTTTGAGTGTTTGAAAACTGTTTGTTTGTTTGTTTGTTTGTTTGGTGTTTTTTTAGTTTTTTTTTGGGGGGGGGGTTTGTTTGTTTTTGTGTTTGTTTTTTTTTTTCCCCTCCAGTTTTTTAAAAATGATCTCTACATATACACAAAACATCCCAATCTTTCTTGCTGGGTTGGTCGATGTAAGTATGTAATAAGAGTAGTCATCTGTGAAGATTTCCTTTACATTTCTTCAGAGGTTCTTACCTGTCTGCAGTGGCTGTTTAGTGCTTATTTATGCATAGTGGCACACCTCCTGTCCTTTTCTTCTGACCTTTCCTCATCATTCTAGATTTAAGAGCCTAGAAACAGTTGCCTAAGTTAGTCTTGCTGTGTCTGAAGCACTTCTATTTTTTGATTTAGAAAGAGAAGATGCTAATTTTTGTTCATGCAAAACGTTAGCTTTCTGGAAGCATTCAATTTTATCTTATTTTTATTTCATTTTCTCCCAGTGTGAAATCACCCTGAGAGTCATCATTTATGTGATAAAACAGTGCTTCTGTGTTCCCTTTAATATTGTTCCACTAGAACCATATTACTTTTCTTCTTGAAGATAAGAATGCTTGAATGGAATTGGATCTAAACTCTCTGATGGAGTTTCTGTTTGGGATCCTGCTTGAGGTTTTCTTGCAAAGGCATGTCTGAGACCAAAAAGTTGAGTTTTGCATTGCTGCTGAAGTGATTCAGATGCCTGGTACCACAGGACAGTTTTGAAAATAGCAACTGATCTGTCTCAGTGTCAGGGGCTATACAGCTGATGTGCAGACCCTTACCCGTGCAGCAGAGAATGGACTCCCTGTCTCTGATGATTTCCAAAACACGCAGACGAAGGTGCCCATTGAGAACATCAACCTCAAAAGGCTACAATTTCTTGGTAGATATGAAAGGAACCTAATTTCCTCATAAACTAAGTATCCTGGCATCAAGAAGATTTCTGAAATGCTGCTATGAGAGTTAATTCTGTGCATGGCACTGTGCAATAAGGCTCATTGCCTTCATGCCAATGTTCACACTGTCTGAACACAACAATGAAAATAAGGAGGCATGTATGGAGGATTGTAAAGCCACTTGGTGACTTGCATGGATTTTCACTTTGTTTGTTTTGGCGGCTTTTTTTTTTTTAAGTGATGTACTCAAAATACATTTTTATTTTAATATCTAATTGGTATGTAATAAGGATTTTGCTATGGGTACCTTACAGCAAATAAAGACATAAAGTCTCACCCTTGCACAGTGAGCTCATCAGAAAGATACTTCTGGAATAACAGCTGCAGCAAGTGTTAATCTAGAGAATTGATAAGGAAATGAAGTGGACTAACTCACTTTACTGGAGTGTCATTTAGGCTTACCTAAAATATTCTAATAATGTGCAGACCCCAGTAGCCAGAAGCTGTCACTGGGGTATCAGAGGAATTAGGATCTGCATAGCAACAGGAGGGGGTATCCTTGCTTTGTTTCCTCATCTTCTCTTGTTCCCAGCCCTCCCTGCCTGTGACAGAATGTAAATTCTAAACCGCTGAACATGGCAGCAAGCAAACCCAAACGAGGCATCTGGCAGGTGGGCAACAAGTGGTCAAGACAGCAGGAGAGCACCAATATCTTAACACTCAATACACTCAATATAGCTCTTAAGATATTTCAGAGCATGCACAATCTGTACAGAAGACCATGGCTCAGATGTCCAGACACATGAAGAACGAGCACGTAATCTCGTATCTGCACATCACTAACTCAGGTTTCCTGAAGACTGTTTCTGGGCATCTTGTTTAGTCAAGAGAAAACTCAATCTACAAGGTGTTTCTTTTTTCATGTAAACAGTTTTCAAAGAAAGTTCTTCTGTAATGGTGTTGATGGCTGAAATGACCTCCATCTGTACAGTTCATGCATATGAATTTACCACATACCCCTATTTGACCCTAGAAGGTCCTTTTAAGAGAAAGGGGATACTGCATGCCCAGTGACCATTCTGGTGCTCCACAGAATTAATGGGTTTATAAAGTTAGGTAGAATTCAGAGACAGTGAAATTGGAAGAAGCCAAAAAAACATATGGAGAAAATAATAGCCAAAACGCCTGGGACATGTTGGAAAACCAGCAATCAAACATGAACAATGACACAAAAATCAATAGCAAAAAAGGCATACACTGAATCCTATTAAGTTTGAATTGATTATAGAGAGGAAAACAAATCCAATTTTTACTCCTCTCTCTAATATTTGATCCTGAGAACAGTGTCCTTATTCAAAACATTCTCATAATCAGTTTCCTTGATAGTTTGCTTTTTCCTCTGAAAATGTGCTGTGTGTCTGTCATGCATGTCAGAATAAAATAAAAATAAGAAGCCAGTAAAATCAGTTTCAGTTTTGATAAGTATCAAAAGTACAGTCAAATAACTGAAAGGGAAATTAGTAAAAAATTAATACAAAAATTGAAGTTTAAAGCTTGTTTCAGGTTTGCAGAATTGTCAGAGGCCCATTAAGGAAGCATATTAAAATGAGAAAAATTTTTCTTCTCAGCTGAGAGTAGGATAAATTCAGACCACAGCTGAGGGTCTAGCCAATATTTCAGTTAAAATTCTTAAGGTTACAGGCTAACACCAGCTATGCAATGGCATTTTTATTTATTCACCTAACTGCTACCTTGCTACCTAACTAGGTGATCAAATTGCTCTGAGTGCTGTAAAACCTTTTATATCAAGAATATGGTGCCCACACAAACCTGGATCAGACGTGTATAAAAGAGTAAACAATAACATAGTGTTCAGGTTTTTAGGATTTTAAATTTCATAAGCAATATAAATAAAAAATAGTAGCAGAAAACAATCTGTGGATATAATGAAAATGTCTGTTCTACCTTTGATTTATTATGTTACCAGGTTTGAGAATTCATTGACTTTCTAGTCAAAGTGAAGATGATTTCTGTGTTAGAAGTAAAAATTCAGAAAAATGCCTAAGTTTAGGATGTGCAGTAGTACAAATCTCAGTGATATTTGAAAGAGAGATCTCTGAGAATGCAGCTTTTTTGTTTCTTAATAACTGTAAAGTATCTATTTACAAAATATTTTTATAACTTACTTGGTTTGAGATTAATCTCTCCTCATATCTAACAGCTCAAAGTTCAGTATAATCTAAGCCTGTTGTCCAATTTGATTCTGTTGAGAACAGAAAACACTGGATGCCTAAGGCAGATATCAAAGGAGGTGAAATAAATTGTTCTTTAAATGTGATTGCCACTCAGACAGTGTAAAAAGCTTGAAGTGCTTATCTCACTGTTAGACAGTTAAGAGGATTCACAGCTTGCACACCCATATCTACAAAGGCATCTGCTGGTTTCAATTGTATTACATTGACAGACCTGGCATCAAAATCCTTTAGTTCATAACTCAGTAGCTTTGGACACTGAGATGGAAATCCACAAGTATTTCTTGTAAGACACACTATTCAAAACACATGTAAAGGGGAAAATAAGCAATGAACCTGTGTAATTACAGGGGAAGGTAGGAGGAAATCACCTTAATTAAAAACAACAAAACAAACCAAACAACCAAACCAACCAATCAAAAACCAACAAAGAAAGAAAGTTTTTTTGGGCACCAAGAGAACATCCTAACTTGTTAGAAGGATGTAAAAATGGAAAAAGAAACTGAAGTTATCACAATGTGTAACATACTGGCAGTGTGTAACAGCAGGTCCTGCCGTACTCTGCGCTAGTGCAGCCTCACCTTGCGTACTTTGTGCAGATTTGGGCACTGCAATATAAAAAAGATATGAAGCCATTAGAGAGTGCCCAAAGGAGGGCCACAGGATGGTGAAGGGTGAGGAGGGGAAACCGTATGAGAAATGGCTGAGGGCACTTGGTCTGTTCAGCCTGGAGGAGACTGAGGGGAGACCTCACTGCAATTACAACTTCCTTATGAGGGGAAGCAGAGGGGCAGATATCAACCTCTTCACTCTCGTGACCCAAGAGTGTGACTCAAGGAAATGGCATGAAGATGAGTCAGGGAAGATTTAGGTTAGATATCAGGAAAAGGTTTTTCACCCAGAGGGTGGTTGGGCACTGGAACAGGTTCCTCAGGGAAGTGGGTCACAGCACCAAGCCTGACAGAGATCAAGGAGCACTTGAACAATGCTGTCACATACATGGTGTGATTCCTGGGGTTGTCCTGTGAAGGGCCAGGAGTTGGACTTTGATGATCCTTCTGGATTGCTTCCAACTCAGTATATTCTATGATTCTATGACCTGTCAGTTTATCAGCCATCAGTGCGCTTGCAGCAAGCATGGGTAAAACCCTCCCAAATCTTCATTCACCAAGTCTAACCATGATGATGATGATGATGATGATGATGATGATGACCTGTCAGTGTAAACCTGTGGGTAGTACCTACTAATCCAACATGAGAGGATGATTTGGCTTGCTGACTTCAACACTCTATTTGTTATGACATTGTGAAAAGTCTTTGTATTCGAAATTACTCTGAGGACACATATAATAAGGTCCAGTCATATCAGTGCTGCAGAATAGAGACTGTCTTGTTTCTGTCTGACAAGACTTGAGCCGGTCTGTGCAAGAACTGAGGTGTTACTCAGTGTATTTGGAAAACTTTAAACTGAAATATTGAAATGGAATTTAGTAAAATTTGAGCAGCTGAGCAGGATCACAGCTTTGTGCTTGGGTGTCTATGTGTTCTGTGCAAGTTCCAGTTTTGGTAAAGTTCCTTTGGCTCTGCCAGTGTTGTGGGATGTGAAAGTGCCTGCCAGCTTCTGCACCCCCGAAACTGAATCTAGGCACAGACCATCTGCCTTTCCTCCTCAGGCTATGGTCTTCAGCCAAAGCACGTTAAGGCATACAAGAAGACAGTGACAGCAAGTTTCAACAAATCCCCTGAATGAATGAGGGGGTCAGGACTGGGTGAGGCAGGGAACCACTGGGGACATGCAACGTAGAATAAGTGATCCCTTAGGCCATATGAGTAGAGACAATATATTCATTGTTCCCACACAAGCCAGTAGTGGATACTGAGAGAGGGATATCCTGCTCTTCAGTATAGGCATGAAGTCTCTGAATCTGGCTTGGGCAGCTGCCCAAAATTAAATATGCAACCAAGTAGAGCTTCTGAGGAGAAGAAATGTTTTCCAATAAATTTCCATTAGACAGAAAGATGTTCTGGGTAAGTAGGTGGTAAGCTTTACTGCCAGTGAATTAATACATCTATGTCATGACCACCAGTTGTTGTCAGAAACATGTATTTGCTCTGGAAGACTTTTTTATAAAGTGACAGTGACTGGCCAGGCTGAAAGCAGGTGTATCCATTTGAATCTACTCTGACCTTTGGTTCATGGCATACAGTCACGTCTTGTCATATTACCTCATCATATCACAAAAGCTAAATGTCATACAGTGTCACATCTTAACCTGATGGGTCATCAGCCCCACTGTGTTCATATTATGTATAATGTATATTATTTTAGCAGTTAGCAGTCACATAAGAAGTTGAAGGCAATATTTATGTAAATGGAGGGATAGAGCGTAATTTATTTGGAACCGCTATGGGGTTTATTTACTATTATTTCCATAAATCATTTTGCTACATGTTAACAAATCTTTTGAACAATTGTTTTCAGTACTCAGAAACACAAGCCCTTGGAAATCTGCTGCTTAGGACTCCCTGAATTATTACCATATTTGAGGTGAAAAAGTCACACCTGAAGGCAACTGGTCGATAAACCTGTCCCTGCCTTCTGTGTGGTTGGGGGATTGCCCTGCTTACCATGCTCCTGGCTTTCTCAGCCTATGACTCAAAACCTAGAAACTTAATGAAGCTTGTGTCTGTTTATAAAGCTTATGTCATCTGAGTGGGAAACTGAAGCAAAATCCCTTGTGACTTATGGAACCAGTCACTCGTTGCCAAAAATGACTGACTGTGGAGCTTGACTGCCACAGGACATAATTTGTTTAGATGAATGGCTGACAAACAACTGTGAGGGATACACAGGTCTGGATAAAATATAATCGGTCCACAGGAAGCTCACAGACTGGGAAAAAAGTCAAGCAAAGGATACACTCATCCTGCAAATTGGTTAAGTGATCTCCCTCGGTCTACATAGTCAGTGTCTGATGCTAATGTTTGATAAGGCTTGCATATAGTAAAAAAAGTAAAGTATTAACATTCTAAGGACAGGTAGCTGGATGCAGCTGCAATATGACACCTGGTGGCCCTTTGGGAGAGTGGCTATCATACTTTCTCGAGACAAGGGCAGAGGGGTGGGCAGGTGCAGTTGCTTTCAGAAGACCTTTGCTTCTGGGCCGTGAGAAGTCAGGGAAACCTGGACATAGAAAGTTTCAGAGCAAGTGCTTCTGATTGTTCATCTAGCTACTCACACATAGCTACCTGTGAGTACATGCAAGTGCCATTTCAATGACTGTGATTTTGTTAGGGTGTGTGACACTAACAGCTGAATTTTTTTTTCTCTCCTCTTCCTTCCACTTCATGCTGGGCATGCAGAACTGTGCCCTACCTGTGAGGCCTCATGCTAGGATATTGCTTTTTCTATATCCTTCTATGCTCAAGCTTTGCCTACTGTCTCACACATAGAATTATAGAATCATCTAGGTTGGAAAAGACCTCCAAGATCACTGAGTTCAGCCTTTGACCAAGTATCCCCTTGTCACCTAAACCATAGCACTAAGTGCCATGTCCAGTCATTTCTTGAACACTTCGAGGGATGGTGACTCCACCATTGGACAGCCTGTTCCCGTGTCTGACCACCCTGTGATAGGGGCTTCAAGAACAGTGAGGGCATTAGATTTCTTGCATGCAGATTACCTGTTTTGAAAGCATGGGTGCCATGTGGTGTTCGAAAGCATGGTGCCAAAGTGAAATGAGTGGTGGGACTTTACAAGGGACTGAGACTTCTAAGGTAGCAACCATAAGGACCAGCTCTTCATGTCAGATCCAGCTGAGCAGCTGCTAGCTCCTCAGCAGTCCAAGAAACCAGAAGCCTTTGAGGGTTTCCAGAGACTCCTTGAAGATACTCAACTTCTTTCAAGACTAGAGTTCCCTTATCACTCCCTCATTTTGCCTTCCTATTCCTCCTTCAGTTGAAATGTCTGATACTAACTAAATCATTAACTGAATTAAGCATTTTAATAGGCTAAGTAATTATAACCCATGGTGATAATAAATGATATGGAAGAGGAGCGGATTTCTTTTAAGAAATATTTTCCTGCCCCCACAAAACATATGACCTTCAACGTATAGGCCATATTTCTCACTCATTCTGCCACCCTGAGGGCACCACTTCCCTTTATATATATTGAAAAAAATTTTTAATGATGCACTTGTAATCACATGGCTGCATTTGAACGAATCTCATTCCAGACTTTCCCTGAAGGGCTTAATTATACAGGTTTGTGCAGAATTACACCCAGTTTTAATCCTGGGTCTGCTGCTGCAGCTGCTGGTTCATTTGAGCATCTATGCTCCTGACCAAGTGTGCACAAAGAAGTTTGATTCAACGTTCAAATGAATAGCTTCATGAATGTAACTGCAAACTTAACCTCTTGAACAACAATTATATGTACCTTTCTGCAGAATAGCAGAGCATAATTCTGAGTTATCTCTTCAATGGGGGAAGAAAATACAGTCCCAGCGATTTTCATCATGCAATTTATTTTTTTTTTCATCACAGATATTTAAAAAAAATAATGAATTGAGAAGTAACTTTTTCCCTGTTATCCTTCGTTCAAAGGTCTGGGTCAAAGACTGACATCTGCTACCCTGCTATAAATCTAGAGATGATACCTGGATTCCAGTTGAGCAGTTCAGGATTTATATCAAATTCAATGAAAGCTAATTTGGCCTTCTAAACATGTAATTGTTCTTAGAGGAAAAAAAAAAAGTCTATCAATCCCTCACAGCAGTCACTGATTGTAGCATTTTAACAGTAACAGCCAGCATGATTGAGTGTTTTCAGTGCTTACTGACAGATGGTCATTGTGCTACAAAACAGCCTCCAGTAAATAATGACCATATCCACATGAGAGATGGAAAATAGTTCTCTATTGTACAATCTTTTTTTGCTGTACATAGCAGAGTAGAAATGTTCCTTCAACTCCATTTTATACTGATACTGAAAGGCCAAAACTTAAATTCAAATGAAAAGTGGTAAGAATCTGAAAGCAGAAAGGTTCCAAGTTTTTTGTTTGTTTGCATCTCAAAAAGCATCAGAACTTTGTGGTTCACGTTATTCTATCCTTATTTCATAGTACACAGTTTCCTTTCAGGTGCCAATGCAGCTTCTTCTGAAAGATCACAAATAAGCTCACCGTGAAGATACGGTTTCATAGTGACAAGGTGACAGGTTTGAAACCCCTATTCCTCATAACATGATGAATCTGAGCGTACAGTGGTCTGTGTGACTGGGAAAGAGACTTCATTTTAATCACAATGTTTCAGACCATAATGTGCACTAACAGTTTATGACTAACATTCACAGACCTGTGAATTTACTAGCTATGCTAATGATGCTACAGGAGTTATTTCTGTTATACTTTTACAGAATCTAAAGCTCCAAGTGTGTTCAATATGTGCCTCGAAAATGTTAGTAGATGTCACCTTTGTACATTAGAACAGTAGAAGTACAAATATTTCTATCTGGATAGGAGATTAGAGACAAATGAGGGGAACAAGCTGTCATGCATCATATTGATAAATAAAAGGACTGTTTTTCACAACTACAGAGACAACTTAGCCTGCCTTACTGAACACATGCAGCTTTAATTTTTTCAAGAATAAATTGTTGATTAGTAGTTATCCTGATTTCCACTCCAAAAAGTCTTGACTATCCAGCTGAGCTCAAGTGAAATGATGAAGCCCATCGGAAAAATGATTTTACAGCTATTTGCTTACTATTATTTGTTGACTGTTCAGGAGTTCTAGCTAAATTGTTTTTTTGCCTTTAAAAAGAGTAGGTAAAGCTAAGCAAATGAAATGAATAAATCTATGAAATAAGAATGTTCCTGCCAGCTCTCAGAAGCAAACTACCCTTCAGCAGTAATTTTCAGCCCTGTCTTGCACAGTCTACCGCAAAAACACTTATGACTTCCACTGAATCTTTATACTGAACCTGATTGCTCACAACTTCTTCACATTTGCACTCCACTACAGGTTAATGTATGAGATTCTAAACTGAATTATTTTACTGACTCTTACTTTGTAATCAGGGGGAAAAGTAAAACTTCCAAAACCACAAACATCTTGCCTATCAAAGTTTTCAGGGCACACTTCGCATGAAGTTAACTGCTTTGGAGGTCAACGATCAGACTGAAATCAGAAATCGCTCCATGTGTCTGAGTGACCCTTCCCAGTTGCAAGTGCTCCTGGGTCATAACCTGTGGGTTTTATAACCTTCTATGTGTTTACATGTGTTTAAATCAGGTTCTGCAATTAGAAACAAGGAGCTGTGCTTTTATTAGAGGCCATAATGAGTCCTCAGAGCTAGTCACTTGACCCCAGCAAGCTGTGGGAAAGATTTTCTGTGGTGGTTCCCACTTGTTTCTGATAATGAAATAGCCTCTTCAAGATCAACTAATCTCAGTAAAGGTGAGAGACATTCTCATATCTACTAAGTACCTGTTTATAATTCAGAAGAACATTTATGAAAACAGCAGCATGTCTTTTGTCTTCTATATATAGGATAACATTCAATGCTTATACTAAGTGAGCACTTTTGCTACAACTTGTTGGCAGCTTGAAATCCTGCAGGGAAATGAATTCATGGCTTCATCACCTCCTAGAGAGGTATCACAGCTCAGCCAGTCTCACTGACCTTGAAAGCTGAATCATTACAGAGGTTTAACATGCAATATTTTAAAGCTGGTATCACAGAAACACAGAATGGTTTGGGATGGAAGGGACCTTAAAGATCATCTGGTGCCAACTGCACTGCCACGGGCAGGGGCACTTTCCACTAGACAAGGGTGCCCAAATCTCTATCCAACCTGACCTTGAATGGTGCATCCACAATGACTCTGGGAAACCTGTTCCAGCCTCAACACCTTCACAGTCAAGAATTTCTTCCTGATATCTAATCTAAATGTGCTCTCTTTCAGTTTAAAGCTATCACATGCCTTTGTAAAAGTCCTTCTCCAGCTCTCTTGTACAGGCCCCCTTTAAGTACTGGAAGATGCTATAATCCTGAATTTAACTGAAGATCTTTGTAAAATCATGGACTTAAACTAGACCCACATTCCCAGCTACAAATCAGCATCTCTGCTCAACAAATAAGCCTGTTGAACAATGTTTTTATCTGGCCTAGAAAAGCAAGCACACCTACATGAGATATTTGATATAAAGCATCCATCATTGTCCCTTTGAGCAATGAAATAGAATGTCTTTCCCATCTCAGAGAGGCTGAGGCCTGCATGTCCGTCTCCTTCAGGAGACAAAAGATGCATATTGTTCAAGCTGAATGATGCCTAACGTGGCTAACTACCCCTGCCTGATGAGTACTCAGGGATTACATAGGACAGAAAATCAAGGCAGAACAGAGTCTTTAAAAAATATGAGAGCTACTTTGGGATGCTGTCTTGATCTTTGATGATATGGCATCTCTCATGCTACTTATGGTAATTCTAAGACTCAGGGAGCCCTAATCTCAGCATGAACCCAGAAGACATGTTTCAAATGCACTTATTTTCATATTGTCCTTTTTTGTTTTATTCCTTTTCTAAATGCTAAGTTCATATTACAGACAAAGGAGTTATATTAGTAAAAGCTAGACTTGAATAAATACTTTCAGTAATCATGGTACTAAAACATAAGAGATTAAAATTATTAGAGGAGTAATTTCTATACAAGGTATTTTTAACTGCATGGATTGACTAGGACTTGATTCATAAAACAAGGATTTAGACAAAATCTATATTCAGGCTGCTGGTCAGAACCATAGGGAAGGCCTTGGTATCTGGAGAATTCAAAAGCACTTATCCATCCACCAACAAATGTTTTCATATCTTAGTCCTGTCACACCAGATAATCCCTTGCTTGTCTACCTGATTCGTGAGGCTCAGACCACTGTTTTAGAGGGTCTGCACTAAAATCAGATAGAGATGGGTTTAATTCAAATAATCCACATGGGGTTGTCCTCCCAAAAGAATGCAAAATAGGGTTCCCTAGCTTTTTTAATAATTTCCTGACTACCAAGTTATACTGTGTTGTGAGACAGTGAAGCTGTATCTTCCTAACAGTTCATTTAATAGCTGTGGCTACTTCATTGCCACAGCTTTCTAGCCTAGTGGTTTGGCCACATTTGGACACTGAGAAAGTTGAATTCCAATTCCTATTTTTGGAAACATGTAAGTAATTTATATTAGGCGTTAATTAGAGTGTCTGCAGCACATTTCTCTCCTTTCTTTGGGAGTATATGACAGATTCAGCACTTTTCTTTCTGTACTCCAGTTGCTATCAGCAGACAGGTGCCTTCATATCCAGGTGGACTGATAAGGGGTTAGAGCCCAAACAAAAACCAGTGAGGGCACAAGCATTAGCTAATACCTCTCACATGAACATTGCTATGACAGCAATAAACCTGTGCTTCTAAAATCTTCTCTACTGATACTTCTAAGGAATTCAGCAGTTCTTCTGCACCTCAAAATAGGCATTCATTAGAATGGTCTTCTCAGAGAAGAGCAGATTTCTGAAAAAGTATGTTTGTGATGAAATTATGTGCAAATTCAGACTGCATCCAACAAAGAATTTCATCTAGAAAAGATGAAAAACAGGTTGAAATGCTGAGATACTATATTTCAGTATTTTAAAGGAAAATGTTTTGTTCCAGAAATTAAACAAAAAGGTAACTCTGTAATTTCATATAGCCATTTTTACTTTTTGATCATAAAATTCTGTTTGAAAATTAACCTAAGTGGACAGGAATGAAAACAGGAAAGTGCCTAAGCATAGATTTTATTCACCTAAATGAGAACCAACCAAGCTACTTAAGGTTGAAATAAATACTTCTAGCTAATCCAAGATGAGATTATTTTCTTTACTGTAACACATCAAAAATACTCAAAAAGTCAAACTGTGTCTTGATCAAATTTTTGCTTGTGACACGTTATGGCAAAATTAATAATTTGGCTGGATCCAGCACACATTCATGTGGCTGATAAACAGGCCAAACCACAGGTGGGAGGACAGACATTTTTGCTAATGATCTTATTCTCACAGCATAAACCAGCAGTGGGATTTATTTATTTCTTCTCAAAATGAAAATCCTGAGTATACAGAGAACAGCAAAACTGGAAGAAAAGCACTTCTTTCTGTTTTGTTCAGCTACACTCAAATAGTTATGCTCAGGTGTTTTCTTTTTAAAAACTATACATTTAGAACACAAAGCCATAAAATATTTAACACCATTCTTGAAAACTGATTTGTACAGAGTTTAATTACATTTATTATTTAACAGGCGAATGGCAAAACTTACTTTAGGTTCCTCAGAGCATTTCAGATATTAGCAGGCTTTATAGAGATAAGAATAACAGGATTACTAGGGATGCCAATACTATACAGCAGAATTAAAAACTACAATTAATATGGCTATTACTATCACTTTAGAACTATGCTACAATCTATTATGGTTTCTTAGCAAGTTAATGAAATTCTTTGTTCCACACACAAAGGATCCGCAGTATAACAAAGTTATTAATGAAATAAGTAAGTAAACCTTTTAGAATAAAAAAAAACCAAAAAACCAAAAAAAAGTAAATGCAATTTACTTACTCAACAATCATACTATTGTTTTGTAAACAATACAAATTTTTAAAAAGCTTATCACTTCATGCTGTACACAGATCTTTTGAAAAATATTGGTGCATGTACTTCTCAACGTCTAAATCAGTTTTTAAAAGCAAAGTTTTCTTTATAATCTGCAAAAGAAATGTGACCATAGCAACTAAAAAAACCACCAAGGGCTATTTCAGGAGTAATAAGTAGAGTATATAAGCTTTAAAAAATTTCTCATGCCAATAGCTGTTTTTTAATTCTATCATGGTTTCATATGGTTCCAGAATTCCCTTGGCTTTAAGACCAATGACTTTTTAAAGTGTAAAGCATATCTAATTCCTCTTACCTTATGCTGAAGGACGGGTTGATTTGTTAGGTGTTTCACTTTTATCCACGTATTAAAAATTAAGCAATAAGGCACAATGTGGAGGAGTGATTATCTGATGATAACCCCAGCATCCTGAAATTGCTTTATTGCAAATATAAATATATTTCAGATTGTTCACTGGATAGAAAGGGCATTAGCATGCTCATAGAGTTTAATCCTTCCCTTCAGAATATTAAATTCATAAGGCTTTTATTCATCTAAGCTATTTTTTAACTCGTAAGACAGGACTTCATATGCTCAAGAAATACTGTAATTGGCTGGTGCATACTCTGCTGGGGAGATTAATTTACAAGCACTGTACAGTTCTGCTAAAACTACTTCTCAACATTTCAAAATGTCAATAGTATATTTTCCCAGCCCTGTAAACACATTTTGGTACATAATATAAACTTTAATGGTAGTTTTAAGACACTTCTGGGGGTATGGTTATTTAAGCAATAAGACACAGTAGGGTGTGAATTACAGTATAATAATTCCCTACCAACTGCATTGTTAGGCACAAGGCCAAAGGCCAAGGGACCAATGAAAACACTAGGTGTGAATTATGACATCATAAGTTTCAGTCTACAGTGTCTTACTACCATTAGAGAAATATTTAAAACATGTTTTAACACAAATATTTTATTCCTATAGAACTATATTTTAATGGAATATCTTGAAGAATCTTTCCAAGTAAAAGTTAGCCACTATGTAACCTGAAATTAAAACCAAAACTGAAACAAAACCCCCAAGTCTTCTATCTACTGCTATTCAAATTTGTCATATTGCACTGTGATGACACACTGTAAGGAAGAGCCCCAGAAAATATATGTCTTAACCAAATTTGCAAGAAAACAGCACAAAGGCCTTCTGCATAGGGGAGAATAATCTGCTTTGCTCATTGTCTGGAGAATCAGATTGCCTGAATCACATTTGTACTGGTTTCTCCCGTGCAACTTTATTAATGAAACTGCCAATCTACATACCTTTTTACCTTTTTCCACCCTTGATTCATATTGCTGTAAAAGGGCACAATACAGGCTTTGAATGAGGAGTAAAAAGGTTTCTTAGACCCCATTTGAGCTCCTGCAGCTGAGCCTGCTTCCAGCTCTAACACAACTTTTAGGGGGGACTGCACGTAAGATAATGTATATTTATACTGCTTCCCATTTTAAACTCCAATGACAAATGCATTTTCTCCCCTCTGGGTACTCCTGCATTGCAAGTGCAGAAATGACCACAGTGTCATCCGGACATACACAGCTCACCTTCCAAAGAGCTTGGTGAGTGGTAGCACACTCAGCGCAAGAGCAGGGGTCTTGGCATGATCTAAACTGGCTTCTCAGTCAGTTTTTACAGCTTGTCCTAAGCTTCCAGGCTGCTGTGGATTGATTGCTACCAGCCGCCAAGCCACCTAGTAAGTATTAGAGTTAGCAACATGATAGAGCTTATGAGAAGGCTATTTGCCAGGCCCATTTGAAGAGCAATAAGCCTAAGGCATGTCTGCCTCTCTCAGTGCAGTGAGGTGTTTAGGATCGCTAGGAGAGCTGGCTAGATGTTGCTGTGGCTATGTATAGCAATGCTGTGCCATGTAGGGATAACAACTTACGTACTCGAAGCAACATAGTTGCAAGGTCAGGTTAATTAGGCCGTTGATCCAGTTCTGGAGCCCTTTCATTTTGTTCTCACAGTGAGAACTCTGTGTGTCCATTGTAATTTGAGTGAAAAGACAGAAACAACTGTTCTTTCCGGTACAACCTCATTCTGACATAATTGTGTTGCAGGTGAGAGTTGTTTGCTGCATAATCTCACTCACAGTGGTCACCTGCCCCTCCTGGATAAAGTCATGACCTATGGCCATTTACATCAGTCAAAGGTAAGATTTGGAATTGGGAGTTCCTACCTCTTTATGGAATAGAAATGGATAATCTTACAGAGAGTACTTCTGTGAATCTAACAGTGGTAACAAGGTCATATTCTGAGCTAACTTGATGTCTCCTCTTCCTTGGTCATTCAAAGTGTCTATTCTATCTCCAGCAAGAGAAGGTGCTTAATTCTACAGCTTGATGATACTCGTGCGAACAACTGTTTGCTGCTTTCCTGTGAAAATAAACAAGCATGTGAGTGATTTTTGCTATTCAGCCTGCTTGAAGCCTCTGTCAAACATGATGGAAAAACCTACATATCTAGGGATTTTTTTTTTCTTTATCAGTAACTCTCAACCAAGAGTGACCTCACTGTTTTAGATCTAGCTTACATTTGGAAACACTTTCTTTATATCCACTTGAAAAACTGGAAACACTTTTTTGTGGATCCCAGTAGGAATGGGACAAACCACCAAGAAAAGGGTTTCACATTGCCTCTACTTACTTCAAGGACTTAAAGTGGCCCAGGAAAAATATTTGTGAATATATATATTATAGCTTTTAGTGGCAAAGCAGTATTTCAAAAACTGCTGAGCAGTAGCTAATGAGTTCTCAGAAGCATGTTTTTCATAAATTAACCTTACTGCTCAGAACTTGTGTACACCAACTACAATGTTGTGGTTCTTGAAACCATTTCATTACATGAAATTTGAGGTATAGATGCATCACTGTGCTGCCATAATAAGGACATAATACTTTGATATACCCATTTCAGTTAAGCTGTCTGGCTTATAACAGTAAATCACAGCTCTATTTTCATACCTCATTACCATTATGAATCTTTCCACTGACACCTGACCTTATGCATAACCAGGTATGAATTTCAAACCACACTTATAATGTAAATTAGTGTCTCATTACTTTACATAACCCAGAATGAAGTAAAATTTGAGATTTAACTGCAGAATTCACAGTTCACAAGTTCAGAAATGCAGGTCCACCAAAAAGAGGTAATTGTCTCTGTGACTGTGAAGAGCACCAAATGACTCCTGCATGTAGGAGCTTTGCAAGAATTTCAAGATTGGACTTTAGAAAGGATATTGCCAGTTCTGAAAAAAATAACACAGTGTTGAAACTGTTTGGTATGTTGTTAAAGATAAATTATGAAAGAAAAATGCAAGTACTGAATTTATTACCTGTATTTTGAAGGAAAAAATGACAGCACCAATTGCATGAAGTTATAAAACACCAGAAATAAACATGTAAATAATCTTCATATTTTCAATGCCAATAGAACACAGACATCTACAAAGAAATATATATATATGTATACATGTAATATAATAAACCCATTATTAGGGAACAAGAAACATATTTTTGTACTGTATAAAACAGCTGTACACTGTGCATACAGACTTCCATGATTTCTCTAGAACGTGTCAGTCACTTCTCCCTATCATCATTTGCTTAACGTAGTTTCTTCATTCACTGTCCATGAGAGAAAAGTGACTGCCTTGTATCTTCATACTAAGTAGTTATAGTGCAGTTTGTCTCCGTACATACATACACATGCATACATATATATACTCACAGGTGCCCACATATGTATACATGTATATATATGCAAAGAACAAACACACGCATGTACACGCACACACAATGAATCTAAATAGCTCCTCCATCCTGTGCTATTGAATTAGTGCTTATAAAAAAATCCCTGCACACCTTGTGAAGGGAAGAAAACTTGCTGATTGTGCAGATTGAAGTCATTAGTTGGTTTCGTTCCTAACAGTCTGCAAACACACAAGTCTGAATCATATGGTGGTATCCCATATGCCTGAAGAGAGTCTGTTGCAGGAGGTATCTTCTACCTTCTTCAGCAGTGTTGGCTTCTTACAAGGGGGTGGAGGTGGGGCTGTATTTCTTTGCTCAGTGTTGTGCAAAATTTGCTGCCAGTCTTCCCTCTCTTCACACAGCTTTCTCCTCCAATCTAGAAGCTCTTGCAGAGCCACACTCTCATTCTCTGAAAGTCTAAGCTGATGAATAACCTGTAAGTGAGAAGAAAATAGAAATAACAACAGGAGCAATAATAATAATAAAGGTGGATAAAGTTAATTCTCTCAGCACTGCAAAAGTACAACATCTGTGTTGAACAATACTTCACACAGAATCCTCTGCTTCTTTTGCCATGGATGTAAACCTGTAGGCAAGACAATTTCAGGTCCTGTTTTCTTGTCTCCTTAGTCAAGACCTCAGTGACATGTATAATGATATATAAAAAATAATTACTTTCAGCAAAATAACCTCCCCTTGACCTCATGAGATATGTTTCATACTGCCAAGGCCTGTGTAAGGAGAGAACCACCCTTGGAGCAATATAAGCTTATTCTACTAGGAAGATGAACAGAAATCCTGAGACAGTGTGCACTGACTTAGACATGCTAAATGGTCAGTGGCTGTTAGTGCTTCCAATCTCCTATTTGCAATTAAAGAATACCTGTGGCTAAGCACTCAAGTTCTTTACTTTTGAAGGAGAAAATTTTGAACTAACGCTGAAAGAAAACAGATCAAATAAACCTGTTAAGAATTTGAAGCAACCTTGCCCTCAGAAGTGTTTAAAACTTTGTACTTAACTTGCTGTCCTCACTCCCCAATTACCATTCTTTACACTGAAAAGATGAAAATTAGTTATTCAGAATTTCTTATTGCAGTCTCACATCTGAAAGAACTGAGGTTGTATGAAGCACGTGCAAAAAATGAAACCAATGGACAAACCTCCCTATGTCAGCAAAGGATACATCAGCACAATTCTCTGAAACACACAAAGCAGACTGTCTACAGTGTGTAGTCTGTATTTCTAACAAAATGATCTTAAAACTGCTGTCATATAATACTTTTATACTTACAAAAACACTTTAGACAGAGCAAGTAGTAGCTGCAGGATACCATGGTTTTTCCCCTAGGTGTAAATACCCAAACAGCCATAACCAAGAAACTACAACCTGTGTTAACCTGTGTTGCAACTCAGAATTAGTAAAGCTACTTGTCACAGACTCATGTTATTTAAAAAAAGGGGCCAGTCCTTGTCTTCCTCTAGAGAACACATTAACAACTTAAAATGCAGTTTCAGTTGCCCTGGATCTATTTATAAATTCATCCGGATGTAGCCAAACAGTTCTGTACTAGATTGATAATCGACCTAGAAGAAATTATTCCCACACATTTAACTTTTTTCTTTCAATGATTTTTTACTTTGTTCAAGCCAGTTTGAAGCCCTCATGGCAGCACAAGTCCAGGAAATAATGTGGTCAGTCTCACCATCCTTTAAGACCTACTTAACACCTATGCAGTACAACTGTGCCTAGAGCAGATTGTGAGATCTGTTTGCTTGGGAATATTCTGAAGCAGAAGGGGCTTATCTAGGCAATATGAACCAAACCTGCCATAACATCTAATGGCCCACAGACCTTACCCTGCTGTCTTCTTTCTTAAGAACACCACAGGGGTACCTATAAGAGGCAACTATGGCATGACTAAAATGCCTATACTTCACCTCACACAGTGGACTCATGTAGAAAGAATTCCTGTCAAGGTTGCATTTATACTTCATGTCATAATGAGAGATGGCTGCACGTTAGTTACCATGATAAAGGAGTGATAAAGGATATTATGCGCAGTGCCCTTAAATGCTCATGAGACACCACACATGTGATTTGTTCCAGTTGCAAGGAGAACTAAGCTGACATGAAGGGCATTTTTGTCACTGACGGGCAATGAGGTTTCTGGTGTAGGAGACTTTACAATTCCCTGTGGCTCCTGCTATTCCTTCATGGCATAGGTACCTGGGTACAGAGGCTTGCATAGGCTTTACACTGCTGCTTCAAATGTTCCTGTCCTAGTCAGACCTTTGACACACACAAACTGTCAGAGAAGAAATGAGCCCTTACACAGAAATGTCTGAATATCCACAGGCAATTTGCTTAATTTCATATTGGGAGATATTTCAAAGAGAAACACATTAATCAATAATGCGTCTTAGTAACAGGTATAATTTCAAGTACAGTTTTAAATTCTGCATTTTTAAGAAAAAATGGAAAGTCTTTGAAAGACTTAATCAAAGTATATCCCAACTGCATATCACTATGAACTCAAAAACGTCTTTGCTTTTGTATTTACACAAAATGCAACAGGCAACTCAAAGGAAAACAAAACGTTCCACATATATTGTTAGAGTGATACCAGAGCCTTTTTGAGTACCAAAACACACTACTTTTTATTTTTATAATTTTCCAGGTATAAAAGATCAGAAGGCAAATTAAAAGTTTGTAATTGTAAACAATTTATCAAGAAAGTCAGGTCAGGTGGTTTTACTCTACAGAACAGCTGTATAGTTTTGTGAGGCACTTTGGCTTAGTCTGGCCAATTTCTGCAGTTTTTTGTGTGTTTAAATTATCGGCGCAATCCAGTTTAGAAAACATATAGATTGGAATTCAGTGTCCCAAATATAGACACCTTATTTGTATCTAAATTTTCGACATTTCATAGAGCTGCATTAGGCATGCCTTTCAGAGAGATATTGTAGCATATAACAAGCTTTTTTTGACTGTCATCACAAGAGTTTCATATGAAAGAGGTTCAGAGGTAAGTAATCAAAGACATGCCTCAACACTGACAGATAAGTATCTTATTAATAAATATGTACTTTGAAACTGTAACTGGATTTGCTCAGGTGACAAAAGTTTGATAGCATGACTCTAATGAAGTACAGAAGAATTTTTAGTTTGAGAGATGGATAAAGTATTTTAAAACAGGCAATGCTATTGCTATTCTAAGGAACATAAAGGCACACAGGTGCAGGGTGCAAAGTAAGTACAATTTCCCTGGGTAAGGTAATTGACAAATGCATCCTATTTATAGCTTATAGGCACTGAAGAAGCTTTATTACACTGACCCTGCTTATGCAAGCTGTAAATTAATGTTGGGTAAGCAGTTTTGCTATAGAGCTCATTTTACAGTGTACAGTAGACAAATGTTGGTCCACTTCACAAATAAATGTGCATCTTTTATTGTATTTTTTTAAACAGGGACGGAAAAATATCCCAAACCTTTATTTATCACGAAACCAATCTGGTAAGTAAGCTGGCAAACTAGCTTCAACCTGGATGAAGGGCATATGACGAAACTGAAACTGAAATGAAGTGGGGGAAAACGCACAAGAAGTGACAGAGCTCTGAATGAACTACTTAATTTAATTAGATCTATTTCAATAACATTATATCTTTTCTCTTTTCCATTAATGATTTATGATACATATGCATTATAGAAAAGTTTTGCTGAATAATTTTGCATGAATCAAAACGTAAAACTGCAAGCTAGCAAGCTATATCTCTTCATTATTATTCTATATCCTGAATAGATTTTTTTTTTGAAGGGTGAAGGAGTTGTGTAGGAATTAGTTACTTTAAGACAACTAATTTTTTCAATGAACAGTAAACTAACAACTTTGAGCAACAGTGATCCCAAGTTAGACAAGGATTTTCCTACCCAAAGTCAATGGTCAAACAAAGACATGGTCAACACAACATGTGAATTTGAATACCTGGCATTTAAGAGCCCTGCTATTTGGTGGAGACACCATCTTTGTGTTTGCAGTCCAGAGTTCTTACTCAGTAAACTAGAAAAGCTAAAGGATCAAAGGCATTCACACACAAAAGAGCATGTAGAGTTACCACTGCTATTCATTGGAAACTGCAATGGATTGAAGCAGTTAAATGATCCATATTTTCCACAAAATATGACAAGATGAACAAAATAAATTTGCAATAAGCGGTCCAGGGAGGAGATTTCAGGATTCATTCCTCCCATCTCACTACCCAAATTCTCAGGCTGCAGAAGAATGTGCTCTCCTCTTCACATTTGGGATTTTGATCAATGACAGAACACCAGTGACTCAGTTCCATCAGGAAATGCATAGAATTTTCACCATTATCTACAGCATAGAGCATATTAGGAAATCAGAAGATGTGGATTAGATGTTTCTACTGATGTTTCTACAGTGGACCTGGCTGGGGTGAAGATCATTTTCCTCATTGCATTGGTAGCTAGAAAGGAGCTGATAACACACCAGAGTTTGGGAACTGCTGAGCAGCATTGGCACAGCGTCAGCACCATCTCTCCAACACTCCCACCTCACCCGTAGGCTGGGAGTGGGCAAGATCTTGGGAGGAGGCACAACTAGGACAGCTGATCCAAACTCACCATACCATATGATGTCTGCACAGATAAGAGAAAGGAGAAGGAGGGGGGAGACATTCATTATTTACAGTGTTTGCCTTTTGGAGCAATAGCTATGTGTGCTAAAGCCCTGCTTCCCATGAAGCAGCTGGACATAGCTTGCTGGTCAGAAGTAGGGAATAAAATCTTATTTTTTCCCCATGCTTTTCTTCTGCATACACAATCTTCACTTGTGTTTTAGTAAACTGCCTTTGTCTTGACCTTGATTTTTTTTTTCCATCTTATTTTCTCCCCTTGTCCTGTTGTGGAAGAGAGTGATAGTGGCATAGAATCAAGTTGGAGGCCTGTCACTGGTGGTGTCCCCCAGGGTTCTGTATTTGGTCTAATATCATTTAACTTGTTAGTCAATGACTAGGATGGAGTAGATACCTTCTCAGCAAGTTCACTGATGATATAAAACTGAGAGGAGTGGCTGATACCTCAGAACCTTGTGCAGTTGGAGAGATGGGCAGAGAAACACTGTCTGAAATTCAGCAAAAGCAAATGCAGGGTCCTGCACCTGAGAAGGAATAACCCTGAGAACCAGTACAGACTGGGGGCTGGACCTGTTGGAAAGCAGCTCTGTGGAGAAGGACCTGTGGGTCCTGATGGACAACAAGCTGTCCATGAGCCAGTGGTGTGTCCTTGTGGCCAAGAAGGCCAGTGGTGGCCTGGGGGTGGATTAGGAAGAGCATTGCCAGCAGGTTGAGGGAGGTGATCTTGCCTCTTTACCCAGCTCCGGTGAGGCCACACTGGGAGTGCTGTGTCCAGTTCTGGGCGCCTCAGTACAAGGGAGACATAGACCACCTGGAGTGGGTCCAGTAGAGGACAGTGAGGATGACTGGGGGGCTGGAGCATCTCTCTTAAGAGGAATGACTGAGGGAGTTGTGCCTATTCAGCCTTGAGAGGAGACGATTGAGAGGGGGCATCATCAATATGTATAAATACCTAAATGGGGGATCCAAGAAGATTAAGCCAGGCTCTTCTGGGTGGTGCCAAACACTAGGACATGAGGCAATGGAATGTAACTGATGCACAGGATGTTCCACCTGAATACAAGACGAACTTCTTTACTGTGTAGGTGACCACACAGTGGAGCAGGCTGCCCAGAGAGGTTGTGGAGTCTCCCTCACTGGACATATTCAAGAACTGTCTAGACACAATCCTATGCAATATGCTCTGGGATGACCCTGCTTGAGCAGGGAGGTGGTACCAGATGACCCTTCTAACCCCACCCATTCTGTGATAGAGCAGCTTGGTGGGCACTTAGTGTCCAGCCAGGGCCAACCCATCATACTTCTCTCAGGTTAAGTAAGAGACAGACCAAGCTCTCACAGGCTGAGAGGACACTGCAACTGCAAGAGGTGGACTATGAATGCAGGACTTCCCTGCTTTGTGATGTCCATGACTGAGTACTGTGCTAAACTAAATCCTTCACTGAGTCCCTTGCAGTTTTAGAGTGGAGAAAACAGTGGAGACAGAGTGCTCTGTTTGTATGCAGGCAACAAAAAACGTCTTAGAGCATCATTTTGGCTGCTGAGTTAAACACATTCGAGTATTGCATAGTTATTGGTGAATGAGCCTCTGAATTGCCTTCTGCATTTAGGCTTCTAACTTCTGCCTAGATTTACTTTACAGCCCAAAGCAGACATACTGGATTTCGATTTTGTTTTATAATCAAAATGAGTTGCAATAAGGTAAGTCAATAAAGTATTTTAATTACAATCTATTTCATGGGCTAGTTAAAAAAAATAGTGAGTTTTTAATTATAGAAAAGTGAAGGTTTTGCATTTTAAATCATTTGTGACAAAAAATATGCCAGATAAAATGATTAACTGGCCCATTTAAAATTAACTTTGAGTTATTTAAAGATTTAGTTCTAGAATCTTAGGAAATTCTTTTGCATTAAAAGATCAAATGCTATGACTTTACAGATGATATTTTGTAACATTCAGAAGTAACAAAGTACTTATATTGCCTGTGTGACAATTGCAACAGTCTTAATCACCAAGCTGTGACTACTGAACTCATTAAACAGTTTGCCACAGATTTATTATTTTGCATTGGTGTATTCCTTTGAGTATTTCACCTCAGTCTGCTCCCTCATGACCAAAAGTAGGATTTACCTTTTCAAAAATATGTGTATAGTACTCTTAATAATATTTTTCATTTGTGATTGCCCTGATTTTTAACTAATATTCACTAGAAAATTACACATTTAATTTACATATTATAATTACATAATTACATATAACTTAAAACATGCAAATAATTTTCTTTGTAGAAAAAAATAGCTCTTCATGTTTTATTATGGTTCTGGTTTTAGTTTCTTTAAGTTGTAGTAAAATTTCTGCCCACGGACACAGAAGCAGAACAGAAAATAAATTTTAAAATCACAACAGTTTAAGTACATATATAGCATATAAACCTGTGCTCCTGAGACACTTTCATTACATAGCTAGTTCATATTTTCCCTTCAGAGAAATAATGCTAATTATTTTCTTCAACAGACTTGTCAATGCTGGTGCTTTAAAGTAACTGACAGTAGATGCTCACAATTAATTATTACATCATTGTTTCTCTTCCACTAGTAAAGCTGAGGTCACATCATGGAATTCATGCAGAGACTTTCTGAAATTTGATCAGGATCTAAAGTGAATTATGCAATAAATGTAAAATGTAGATAATAAACAAAACTGCTTTAGTAAAAGTCATGTTTATAACCTTTCAGTTTGTAAGCTGCCTAAAATCAAAAGAATTTCAGCCTATAGGCAACTTACAGTTATCTTTATTATAGCCCCTCAAAAGAGGTCAAAAACCCCAGTGAGTCTCCTGTGGATCACCAGTTTTAAAGACAATAGTTCTCACCTCTCATTTAAAAACGAAATACACAATTTCATTGAGTGATTCTGGAAATAATTCTTACTGCATTATTATTTACTGATTATTAGCAAGAGTAACACATTTGGATTCAACCTGCTTGCAACTCTCCCACAAAAAGTGTTTCCCACTCATTTTAATGGCTTCATTTGTTTTTTTTTGGTTTTTTTTTTTTTTAAATCTGATAAAACTCTACACTGACTCTTTCTAAAAACATAATGAATGTCACACCTTTGTTTCCAAACTACAGGACAGGCACATGGCAACCTCTCAAAAAATCCAACAGTTCAGGTTCCAAAAGGTATGTTTGGCTTTTTCTATGTTACAAAAAACGCAGAAATTAGAAAAGGATTGCTTTTCCACTGGTTCTTGAATCAAGGAAAAAAAAATAATCTGTTATCCTACATGTTATTTACCAACACAAGATTCATTTAAATATGTAAGGGTGAAACAGTAGGTCAAGGATGTGTTAAGAAACCTAGACAAGCATTCAGTATCAATCTAATCAATATGTAAATCTGAGTTTGATTGGGAAACCCATGTTGGCTCATCAGGGAGTAGACAACAGCTACGATAAATGAATTTATGTGCTTCAAAATTTCAATTAAAAATCTTCAAATATAAATATACCACTGGGATCCAAACTGATTGATGTGATTGTCTTGTAAGTGCTGGGACAGGCATTTTTTTTTTTTGCAATGGAAGACCCATGGGACGTAATTTGATATGAAACAATAAAATCATTTTAGTTAGTTGTTCCTTTAAACTGATGATTTTTCTTTGTTTTGGAGAAACTTTACAGTCTTCAGAGGTAAAACTCTCCAGATGGAAGGCAAATGGGTTTATTGGAATTGAGAAAATGGAAAAGAAAACGTACTCTGTCTGGTGCAAATCTGGAATTGCCCTGGAGCAGTTATGCAAGCATAAATAGACTTAAGCATGAGATCCATAACTGAAAATATACTGCATTTTCTTTGTTCTAAACCAAGAAATATTTTTTCTCCCTCAGTTAAAATTTCTTATTACATCAAAAGCATAAAATTCCTTTAGAATAGGTGTTATATAGATGACAGACCAAAGGAAGTTGTAGCTTTGCTGATATGTAAAAACTGGGGATAATCTTAAGAGTAACTTTGTAGTTAAAATAAAACTAAAAGGTACAACATGTATGAACAAAAATGGATCACTACATGATTCAGAAAGAAATATTTTCCCTTTGGACAAGCCTTTTAAAGCTATCTGTTGTTTCTACTTCCTGCCCCCTCCCTCGCAATGGGAGTTTCAATTTTCTTCCAAACATCAGTTTTGGAGTGATCCTGAAAGCAGAATATTCTACTCTCAGAGGCCATGCAGGCATAAATATCTTTGACTGACTAGTCCAGACCTCTTCTATCACATGGCATTTTGAAAACTCTCAACCTTTATCATAAAAAGCTAATTGCATTGTTTATCTTGATTTTGCTTTCTGAAAGGATTTTCCAGAAAAACTCACAACAGAAAAATGCACTAAAGATTCCTACCTAAAAAATGAACTCTGCCTCCAGTAGCCCTTCCTCACAGACCACTGGTAACTGGAGATCACACTTCCAAAAGAGACACCTCACCTCGCATCTCTACATTTGCCCTGGGCAGCAGCACCTTGTTTTCATCAGAAAGAGACTCCTGGGCTACAGAACTCCTTTGGTGTGTTTCAGGCATAAGATTTCACATTCTTCATCTGACTGTGGTTCTATTTCTACTGGAAGTTGTCTGTTTTTCTGTCATACTCTTGTGGTTTTTTTTTGTTTGTTGTTGTTCTTGTGTGTGGTTTTTTGTTTGTTTTTTTGGGGGCTTTTTTTGGGGGGTGAGGTGGAAAGTGGTTGTTTGGTTTATGTTGGGTTTTTTATTATTTTTTGCAGTAATACATTTTAATCGCAAAACCACGATTCACTCTTCTGTACTCTTGTACCTTTCTCTCATGAAAGTAGTAACATGCCTGGGAAGACAATATTATCAATGAATTAGGCTGATAATCTTCCATACAGGCTGGAAGTATTTCAGCAATCAAACAAAGATCTTGTTATCTTTGTAAAATAAAATCAGCACACAAATCTTGAGTAAAACAGTAATGAGTAATCTGGCAGAAAATATTAGCACAAGGTAGGCAATGTTCAATAATATATAACAGTACACATTAGGCACTCTGATTCCCTGAGCTGAGAATACAGTTGGACAAGTCTACACATTTAAAACAAAGGGGTATTTTACTTGCTTATTTGGACCTTGTGGATTTTTTTTTTTTGCTGATTTTCTTTCAAATCTAGATCTTTCAAGTCTGCTATGAACCTCAAAGTCAGACATTCCCAGAGTGACTAAAACATCAACAAATGTTGAAAAATGTATTTTTCTCTAAAGTAATATTTATCTCCAGATAAACTGACTATACAGCACTCTTTTAAACCTTCAGAGCACCCTTCTAATTTGCCTCTGATGCTTGAGAAAGAGAATATGTTCAGGACAGCAACTGTGCCTTTCTCAAGATGAGTTCTGGAAACAAGTCATTGGTCATCGAGGTATTTGGAATGACTGACCTCACAACACTGATACCACTTTGCATGTAATCTAACAAAAAATACCTGACAAACTAAGTCATGTTGCTACTTAATTGATCACTGCTGCTTTATGGTATTAATGGAGGTATTTTATTTGACCAGGTAGAGACTAGGTTTGCCACAATGCTTTCAAAGGAAGTACAAAAACAATGATCTGCTCCTATCTGCTACTGCTGGGTATCATCCTTCCTTGTATAAACCCTCTACACTTATGGTCAAACAATGCTAGAGGAAAGTGTCACAATTTACGATCTGTTAGCAGTCCAAACCTCTGCATGCTGATGTGCATGCATGCAGCAGTGTGTGAAAGCAAAAGAATGAAAGACAGAGGAATCAATTTATTCTCACACTGGGTACTTCAATTCAGAAGTGCAGTCGCTCTCCACTGCTGCTGTCAGTGGGGCAGTGGACTACGCTCTCCTTGAACTCAAATTTGAAGCAGCCTTTTAAGTTGACCCACTTGCCACTGTGGCAGCCCAAGAGGAATAACTACACCCTTTAGCCAAACACCTGAGCTTAGGGAGGGCACAGGGATACTCAGGAGGTTTTGCTCCCTTCTCTTCAGCAATCCCATCTATCTGAGCCAAATGCAATGAGGACAAAGCCCTGGAGACAGAAAAGGTGCCTCATGTGTAGGGAGCTGGCTGTGACATCCACTGGCTCGAAGAGGGGAACCTGTGCTTTCACCTGTGGAGGTCACAGCGGTCAGTTCTAGGACACACTTGCTTAGGAGAGGGGCATCAGCCCTCCAAAAGCCCTTTATACAGAAACATAAGATATTGTACTTACTGATGCATTTACACTGTGTGTTATTTCAGAGTATTTCATCTGTAAGGCACATATTTTTGAATACAAGTCTTCTAAAAATAAAGCTGCAGTGTGTTATAAGATCTGATTTTTGTACGTGACATTACAAAGAGAATCCTTCAGCATTACTGTCAAAACAATAAACAAAACACAATTCAGGGAGATATACTGATTCAAATCAACGATAAGTATATAACATTCTACGTGCTCTTGTTGCATGTTGTGTTTAGAAAGGTGTTACTGATCTTTTTATTACACTAGACTTGTCTGATTGCCACTTTTTGCTTCAAAGATGATCAAAGATTACTTCCAGCTAATTGACAGACAATAACGATGAATGTTAGAGCCCAGTGTTTAGCACTGTAGCAGTGAGTGAGGGACAGCATCACACTGCATTCTTGACTATTCATTTTTTTAAACTTTTGAACAGTGAACAAAATAAATGATTGGCAACATATATTAAATCAAGCAGGAACAAAGAAGGCCCTTGAAACTAAAATGAATATGCAGCTCTTTCTGAGGGAAGAGCAATGAGATTTCATGAAATCAGAGCTATGGCTTAAGCTATAATGAAACAATAAATACCTTCTTCATGAATATGAAAAGATATTTCTAATCTGACATTGTCAGGTGTTGGCTCCTATATTACTGTAATCAGCCTACCTGCACCGTGGGGTTTAAACAAAATAGAGGAGATAAGACTGCAGATCTTTTAATATAATTGTATGTGAAAAAATAACCATAATTTTTAATCTAACCTCTTTGAACACATGACAGATAAAACAAGTTACAGAAGTGGGTAACCAGATTCCTATACCAGGGTGTGTTGTATATCTGATATTACTTAACCTATTATCAGGGCAAGCTGCTTGTTTATTTGTGTCTTGTTCTAGGAGCATTTCCACAGGATGCTGAACGCATGTGACATTATATGAAGAAAGCTAATATTCAGCCATTCAAAGCCAAACTAGAATAGAGATTTTGCACCTTTCAACAGGAAAATTTCTACCTTTGTTCTAGAATAGCTGAATCTTCAGGATACTATGGTTAGGACCCAATTTGCATAGAATGCAACCCTATAAATATAGGCAATTGTTACAATTGTCTTTATTTTATGGACTATAAAAGACTATATTGATACGTGTATGAGGATGAATATCATACCTGGAACATCACATAGACTTTCTAAGACTTTCTACCTATTTTCTCCTTAGTTCCTCCATCTTTTTACTCCATCATCCTGTGCTCCTTCCCTGCTGTTTTTTCTTATCTTCCTGTTAGTTTTTTGTTTGTTTGTTTGTTTTTGTTTTGGTTTGTTTTTTTTTCCTTCACTTCTCTGGGTCTGCTCCTTTTTTCTGGTTCTTCTTTCTTTCCTCTTTCTAAATCACTTATTCCACTTTATTATTTGCCTTTTCTCTCTGTCATTTTATTCTTCTTCCAGCCTTACTTATCTGAATCATCCTTTACCTGGTGCCTGGTTTACTCCCCACTCCCGCCTCACATACACGCTTATTATCACTCTAGTCTTTAGTCTGCCCCTCACTTCCCATCTGTTCATATCTCCAGGTTGTCCATCTTATCCTGTTACATGCAAACCATGTTGCTTCTTACTGCCCACATAAGAAAAAACGCATCTTGCAACTGGCCTGCTACTCTTCATTGCACTCTATCTTTCTCACAGCATTTCCCACTTCATAGTGAATGCTAATACCAAATTTAAAATATTTTTATCAAAAGCAAAAAAAACCCCACAAACCATTGAAAAAAAACACCAAAACAAACAACAACAACAACAAAAACCAAACCAACAAACCAAACGAAACCAACAAACCCCCCACCCCCCAAAAATCCAAACGAAACCACAAACAACCAAACCCAGTCTTGGATCTGTGAAAAAGATGACAGGGCTGCTCAGCTTTTGTGTGAGGTGCCAAATATACAGTCTTGCTTTTATTGAATCTATTTCATTTGGCTGCTGTTTCAAAGAATTTATACATTTCAATGGTTTTTATGTTCTGTCTTTTAAACACAGACACTTATAGCAGTTATTGATAACAGAGGGAGCACTAAATACAGTCTGAAGAGGAGAACCCACTGGACTGGCTAAGGAACTGGGAAAAGTGTAAAAGAGAAAGAGCACAGAAGTAATATTTCATAAAATGTTTTTATTTCAGAGGAGGTTTTGGGGTTTAGATCCTGCTAAGCAATTTCAACATTTGTGGAGTTTTCAGTATGCTTTAGGATCACTTCCTGGCACATGACTGAATAGAGAAGACTCTTAGTCATAACATTTCCTAAGCAAGATTATGGCACAAATTACCAGTAAAAACATCTCTGGTGAGATGAAAATTATGGCATGAGAACCTGAGACTACAGATTCAGAATTATTTGGAAGTCCCATGGTTCATTTTTTATCTTCTTTGAGGCCGAGGATGATGCTACAGCACTATATCAGATGTTAAGTTCTTTATGTTTGTATGTGGTATTATTTGCAAGTAATAGGTGTAAACACTAGGAGATCTACAAGTGCACAGACACAAAACAACATGGTGAAAAAGGTATTACTTAAAACCCCTAGTTGTTCTTTTGACATGCAAGACATATTTCTTCTGACGTATGATCTTTCATTTCTGATGAGACAAAAATTAAACTTTAATTTTAAATAGTCTTCTGCTTTTTCTAACAGAAGAAAGCAGAATTTTGTTCCACGATTTTTCAATGAGAAATATTTTGTTAGTATTTTAACAATTTTTTCCAAGTTTTGTCCTTTTTCATTTGATAAAAATTGGCCTTTAAGTAACCACTGCCCTGGAAAATTAATACTTATGGCCAACAGTGAACATATTTTTCTATTTTTTTTTTCAATAGACTTCACTTTAGAGATGATCAGTTAAGTTTTTGAGTTCACATCTGCATGATATTTTGAAATTCTTTTCAAAATTACTTTCCAAAATGTTAAAAGATTGATCTTCCTGCTGCATATCAACAGATTCTGAGCTGAAGAATTTATCTCTGTGTAGGTTTGAGGTGTGCAGGACATATCAAACAGGGATGCTGGTAATTAGCACCTGATGTGACAACATGATGGTACTGTAAACCACAATACCTAAACTTTAGTTTAGTTTATAAACCTTGAGATCCTGTGACAAAAATAAAATAATTTCCTGTCACTTCAGTAAGGAACTAGCAGGGAGATATTAAAAAAGCCCAAAAACATAAATACTGGAAGCCCCTGAAAGCTAATGAACCGGTTTCCTTTAGCTGAAATGATATTGGCTGCCAAGAAATCCATGGATCCAGTCTAAGTTTCTCTCTTTAGAGCAATTAGTCAATCAGTACCTTCACAGATATGTGAAACTATATATCCTATTTCATACATCTGTGCAAGAATTAGTTTAAAGTGATAAAGTGCAATGAAGCCTGGCAAAGCCTTTTCCAATAGGCTTGTATGCTATTAGAGTCACTAGCAGCATGCTAAGAAATGTTAATTATAATTAGACCAAACCATTTTCAAATATATGCCATGCTTTGGGAAGGCTGAGGAATGCTTTTCACTGTAAGAATTCCCAGCCCTCTGAGCAGAAACACTTTTCAAGATTTTTTTTTTTTCTTTATGGGAAGAAGGCTTTTTTCTTTTTGTAATACATTTGGAAGATGTTTACTCATCAAAAAAATCATAGAACTGCAAGTTTCTTCTCTAAACTTGTCACAGTTCTTACTGAGAAGCCATTTAAGAATTGCCCCCGAATCTAATTCTTAGTACCCTGCATGAAAACTATTTTTAAAAATTGTGAAATACTTTGGCAAAACAGCTATTCACTAAAAAGTGTTATTTAAAGTACTGAAATGAAATTGTGTTCAGGTTTTGGCAAGTACTTTTGAAAAAAGAAAAACCCCACAAGTTTGTAAATGGTTAACAACTTGCTTCTAAAATAAAACATTTAAATTACTAATTCTAAAAAAAAATTACTAATTAGTACTAATTACTAACTTCACAGTTTCCATTTGCAAAGGTAAGAAGATGATAACGGCTCCCCTACACCTAGTTCATCTAACTCTCTTTGTATTGCACTGATTCAATAATTTAAACATGATCCTTCTTGATCCCAGGCAAGCTGATTATCAACAGAGGTGTAAGGGGCTTCAGGACAAAAGAATCTCACTGTATGAGGTATATAACTTCAGTCAGGGACTGGGACTTTTCCTTCACTAGAAAGAGACACTCTCATACCTAATATGTATTAGACTGATCATTAAAAAATATGACAGAGCAAATTGAAAACACTGCCTCTAGTCATCTTCATAATCCCATCTCCTCACCCAGTACACAGACCTGGAGACAGCAGACCTGTAAGTATGTTTTCACAATACAGTCAAACTCCATTTTTGAGAGTCTGAGAGGTATGGTGATGACAAAAAATGTGTTACTTGTGCAGGGTGGATATGTTTGTATGTGTGCCAGGGCACCTCTGGCTGGCCTTACTTATGTGTCTGAAGAGATCAAGTGTAGTGCTGAGTGCTATCTTGGCACAAGCTTTCAGCTCAAATAGGTGCTGTACTTACGTGCTTTTGACAGTGGGACAGAAAAACAAAAAGAAGACTTTTGTACTAGTTTGCTCACATATTTACTGAGTTGAAACTTATTGTTTTTCAAAGTTTAGACCAAGTATGATTTTGAAGGTTGAATCTCACTCTTTCTGGAGTCGTGGCCAAACATTTGTTTAACTTGGTTATGGTCAGTATTTTGTTGCAATGTACTGTTGCTGTCCCCCACAGAGAGTAACTAGCTTCTAAACGTGATAGAGCACTTCCCTTGCATTCTGGTAAAATAGTTTGGAAATTGTACAATTGGCTAATGAGATGTTTCTGTTGAAAAAAGTCATCTCTGTTCCAACTTGTTTCCACTTTGGACAATATTTACCTTTACTGTATATTTCTTACAGTCACCTCAAATAAAAAATAAAAAAAATTACCTTGGTCTACCTTTTCAGAAAAGTGAACTGAAGATAATGACAATAGAGTACATTAATTCAAGTGAAATAGTATAATACAATAATAAATTTTTTAATGCCTTTATACCTGAAGTGGCTACTTACAAAGTAAAGCAGTTCACATCATATAAAAAATGCTGAAGAAAGGAATGAAGAAAATATATTATGACAAATTTTATTCCTTTTTGTTCACTTAATACCCATCAAACAATTCTATGTTGTAATTTTAGAATTACACTAACTAAACAGAAATTTTAAGAGAACGAATGCGAGTTTCAAACTACTTTAGTACCTATTGCTGTTTTTACTATTACATATTTTGATTTTTTAACTTATTGATATTTATATAAAAATTGTGAAGACCATTTTTTAAGTGTTCATTGCTTTTATATACAAAAGGATGATATAATTATGCATTCCTATGAGGTTCATTATTATGCAACTATTTCTGGTATGAATGAACACCTTGAGAGAGATAATATCTTTGTCTTCTCAGGGCCAAGTGACCTACTTCCTGCCTGAAAAACAGCATCCTCACGAAGAGCAACCGTATGTTTCATAAACTTTGAAATCTACTCAGAGTACTTTCCAGGATGATCATTCTTCCAGCTAAAAAAGTTAATAGCAAATTCATTATTGCCCTTAGCTGAATAAAAACCTGCAAAAGAAGGTTTTTCAATGCCAACACCCAAATTTGAATGAAGACAGCTTTCAACACAGAACTACTACGATTTTTTTCTCATTTACTGGTTCTAGAGACCATCAATGAAATATTTACCTGAGTAGTGTGGCTCTCCCTGTGTCTCTGAACTGATGAGCCCACCGTAGTGCTGGCTGACAGTCTTGAATATTCATTTTCCTCTGGCAAACCTAAAGCAGAAGAATACTTATTTATAATCAGATTGGCTGATTTTAATATGAGTCAAAGACCTTGATAAGTTTTACTAAGAAGAGGAAAAAAATCACACATTTTCCTGGGTATTTACTATTTCCATGCTTGCTGAAACTGGAATGATTACTGTTCACAAGCAAGGATAGCATCATAGGTATGCATGCTGGTTTACAAGAAGGAGCAATTGTACTGGAAGAGCCTACATTACCTATACACTGACTAGGGATTCCTCCTGCAATGCAGAAGTTCCTGGCTCCTCTTCCCCTGGCTCCTCTTCCCTTGGCTCCTTTTCATTGCAGGAGCAATGAAAAGGGAACAAAAACCATCCCTGCAGTCTGCTTTCAAATTAATATCTCTGTGTCACACAGAAAGTCAATATTAGGTCCATAATTTGAAACTTCATCTCCTCAGTGCAGAGATTTTCTTTTTTTTTTTGATTCTTGTACACTCTCAGTATGAGAAGTAGCTCCCCAAAATTTAGAGGTGAAAGAACTAGTGTAAAAGAGCCAGGTTGTCTCCCTCTGTAGTCAAGAGAAACAAACACCTCTGCACAGTGATCCTAGAGTGAGGTTCATTGCTGGCTAGAGTGGGAAGATCATTCTCAAAGCACTACAGAGGACCTGAAGGCAGGATGATGGGAAGCAAAGGCAGAAGCAGAAACACAGTGAGTCCACGATGGGTGTTATTAAGCCCCTCACAAACCGGAATCCCAGGCACCATGGTAGGTCTGTGGACTGGGTCTAGCTGAGATGAAGATCATTTTCATCACACCAGCCCTCATAGTGCTGTGCTTGTGATGGGTTGACCCTGGCTGGATGACAGATGCCCACCCAAGCTGCTCTATGACTCCCCTCCTCAACTGGTCAGAGAGCAGAAAATTAAAGGCTTGTGGGTTGAAATAAAGGCAGGAAGAGATCACTCACCAGTTACTGTCACAGACGAAACAGACTCAACGTAGGGAAATTAACTGAATTTAATACCAATCAAAATCAGAGTAGGACAATGAGAATTAAAAGAAATCTCAAAATCCTTTCTTGGTCTCTCTACATTCCTTTTAGTTTCCCGCTTAAAACAGTGCATTTCCACAACTTTGTAACTAGGCTCATCTGGCTTTTATTGTCTTTGTTTTATGGAACAAGGTTTTTGTAAAGCTTGCATAAACATGGATCTTTTCCTTCATCATCTGGATTTCCTCTGAACACACAGGCAGTGAAGAAGGTGCAACCTCTGTTTTCAGCTCAGGAGCCAGATCAAACCTGTGATAGTCCAGCACTGAAGTTCTTTTCTGCAAGCTGCAGAGGAAGTTTGACCCTGTTCTATCTATAATTTGAACAATGCATTGTTTTGAGGTGTGATTACCACTTTTTGAAGCTGGGAAATGATACATTAGGTATGAACAGGGACAACGTATGACATCCAAGGTCTCTAGAACACTAACCTTGTAAATTATATGTAAGTTACCACTTTTCCTTTCTTACCTGTATTAAATTTTCTGTACTCCAACTTAAAATTCTCACATAATCTTGGTCAAATTAAATGCTTGAAATAAATTTCCCTCAAAACCCCCAAAAAACCCCAAACCCAAACCCAAACCAGAACAAAACACAACATGTTTTGTGAACACAACTTCCCTTCTTCAAATAATTACCTGAACTAATAATTTATTTACATGGATTCAGTTTGGATGCATCTCAAATAAAGTAACAAAAAATTATCCAAATTTTAAAGCAAAGTACCTTCTTAAAGTAGATGTTACCAATTTAATTCAAATGAAAGGCATTATGTAAAATATTTGCACAATTTTAGACCACCATAAATTAATAAAAATACTTTGCTAGGCCAGGCAGCATGTTAAGAACAAGTTATTGCTTTTGCATTATATTAATACATTTTAGGATCTACTATCCATGACAACCTCGAGCTAAGAATCAGGTTATCAATGATTTTATGTTTATTATTGTAAAAAGCCCTTTGATAAGAGGTCTTATCAAATAAGTAAAGTTTCCATGTACAGCAACAGCACATTGTCACACACATGGCAAGCTGAGGTTTGGTAGAGTTGGAAAGATAAAAATGAGTAATTGTTTACATTCTAAGAGCTTTCTTTTACATATACCTAAGTAAATATTAGGATATCACAACTGTACATTAAATAAGACCTTGCTAAATTCAGCCCAAAGTTGAAACCAACAATTTAGCAAGGCCAGGGGCAGGACAAGAACCTAAGTCAATAAGGGATTGTATGAAACACAAACTACATCCCCTGAATTGGGCTTTCCTACAGCTACTCTCATGTTACCAAAAGTAAGTCTAATTTAGCATTTTTTGGGCAAAATTATGCTTACTATACATTACTGTTGCAATTACATGTGGTGGTGAAAATAATAGTAAGGAATATGAGTCAATCAATAATCTCTAACTTGAGAAATCAAATAAGAGAAATGCATTCTATTTTTTCCCCACAATCAAGAATACAAACTTGTCTCAGGCATTCAAACTAGAAACCCAATCCTTCACCCACTTAATCCCTGTAATGCCTTTTTAGATTGCTTCAAATGAAGATCCCACACTCGATCTCTGATCTTCTTCCTGTGTTTCCTATTCCCCATTTCTGCTCTGTTCTCTTCTTAGAATACTACAGATAAATAGTTTGCATCTCAAATATTGACATCTAGATCCCTGGACATCTAGATGTGGTTCTGTGGTTTCAGAGAACCTCCAGTCTCATAGGCTCTGATACCACAGAATTGGAGACCCTGCATCTCCTGGCTTCCAACATCCATATTTTCAGAAGTACAACACCACCGCAGAGACTTTGGGTCTTTACAGACTTCCTTCCTTGGAGGACAGTAAAGGGCCAGCAGAGCTGGATGAAGAGCACAGTGCAAAGTGTTTGTCTGTATAACCACCAGGCACAATACAGTACAGTGCTCCCTTGGCCCAGCAGGGCTGTCTCATCTACTCTATTTGTTACTTGGGTTACATAAAGTACCTCTACAATGGGCTCCATTGGGGGTACAGAACTGTCAGATATCTGGGCAATTTGTCCCCTTTACTAACCAAGGTTTAGGCCATTTCAGTCACTTATTACAGTTATCATATTTCAACTTTTCACTTGATGATTAAACATATCTCTATATCCTATTAGGTGCTACTTGGAAATGACAACAAATTTCACTAAACTTTTACCTGTAGAGTTTCAAGTGTCTCCCACAAGAGGATCTGCTGTTTTCGATGATATAGGATTACAACTTTCAGCATTGCAATGTAAAAAGATTGTTACAGGCTTTCTAATTACTCTATGTGTTTGGATAAGAAATGGCAAAAAGCTCTTTCTTTCAGAATAAGTAAGTGTGGAAGATTTGTGGTGAAAAAGTCACAGTTTGATAGTACAGAGCTGTAGAAAGGTGTTACTCTTAATATTAAAAATAAACTAAAAAAGAAAAATACATTATATAAAATTAAAAAGCAACGAAAACTTTTAATTTTCTATCAAAAATCTGAACTCACAGGAGTGTTACTTCATTAATAGTTCTGCTTTTATGATCTTGAAAGATTTCATTCTTTCTGCCACTGCTCTTGCACCATTTTGTATTGCAATGATAAACAATTCATCACTCACTAGTAAGACACCTGTAACAAAGGGAGATCCTGATTTTCCATTTTCTGTCCCATTTGTATTGATTACAGGATCAGAATCTCAAATTTCAGTCCTCCATGACTTAGGCTGCTTATAGACATGGAGATGAACAAGTTGGAAAGTCCTCAACAGAAGCTATTTTATTTCCTTCACATTCAGCTTTTATTGGACAGGGGCTTATCAGTTAACACATACAAAGTTAAGCCAGTTCCAGAAACACAGATATTTCACAACTCAGAAGATTCCAGCCTGACTATATCTTAAAAAGCTCATTCAAGGAGACACTTCAGCAATTTTATGTTAGAAGAGCTTTAGGATTAAAAACTGCTTACCATTTGATACTGAATTTCCATTTTCAGCAGTCACAGAACTGGACAGTGGATTAGATGACTGTGTTCCATGGTTATTTGCATTTTTATCCTGTGTTTCTGATGCAATATCTGATGGATTTGAATCTTCCCTGCTCCTCAGGTTCAAATTAGTTTCAGCACCTGACACAAACAGAGAAAATGCTTGTCAGCTTCCTATTAAGTACTTGCCTTCACATATAAGTAAAAAGAAACCAAATTAATTTAGTTAATCACTAAATTCACAAGTCCAGTGATGAATGTAGAAAGTTTAAGTCAGTGATTTTTGGAGGGTGCGGTTTTTTGTTTGATTGGGTTTTTTTGCCTTATTTTTCCATATCTTTTTTGCTAGTATTCTACTTGTAGCCTTTTAAAGCTTATAGAAGTGACTTTCATTACAAATTTTCATTTATATTGCTTCTTTCCACACAAATATCAGTGGATAAAACTCAACAAATGTTTGTATTGCATTTATTTTAAGTTCTATTATATTTCACACGAGTTTACATACCACTGTCATCACTGCAATGCCTTTCATCATTGGTGATATGAGCAACAGATACAATAAGGGGTTATTTTTTTTCTTTTATCTCCTCCCACAAGAAACAAAATGTTCTTTGAGATGAAACCATACGTAGCAATATTCCTCCCAGCACATCCTCCCCATGGCCATTATTTACCCAGACTCGGGGCTCGCCAGCCATCAGCTGTCACTTTCTATAAAGTTACAAGTTTTCATGTCAGAGCCTTTTAGTTAAATTTCCCCAAGAAATCAAGAGGAGGTCTGATCCTGTAGGAATTCCTAAGCTCTGTACAGTGCACACACATTTGTTCAAAGAAAAGGGCAAAACAAAATCCTTATCTTCTTCCCCCTCTGACTGACTGCACATCCACATAAAACAGAAGAGCTCACAGTAAAGTGCCCGGAGCTGGCTCTGAGCTTGCCTGGCTCTGTCAGTCCAGTGCACCACAAGAAACAGGGCTCAGCCATCGGCTGTGCCCAAATGGTGCTTCCCACCAGAGTTCAGGGGCTGAAAGCAGGTTCAGAGCTGGAAGGCAAGGCTGTGAACAAATGGCAATAATAGGAGGGACCCCTACTGCAGTATTAGTATCCCTGGATATCCTCACTCCACTTCTGTGTGACATAAGGGCTGATAAGGCTGCATGAAATGCTGCACTCTGGTGACATGATGCATTTTTAAATATAGTTTTCTCTCCCTCTCTTTTTTTTTTTTTTCCTTTTTTTAATGTGTGGTGGCTTTGTTTTTTTGTGAGGGTTTTTTATTTTTTTCCCTGAACATGTTTGCATATTCTTTCCTTGCCATAGTCAGGTTTGATTCATGGAAAACAAAGCTGAATTCAGTGGTCTCTCTGTTTCAGGTTTTTTAACTCCTTCCACCTCCTCTGAGAGTTGGCCTTAGGTGCAGGGCTGACACATTACTGCTGACCTGGGTGCAGAGGTCCTCCAGTAACACTCTAAAACGGAAATTTTACTTCCATGACAGCTCTCAAATTGTTATTCCATGATTCTAGCTGTGTCTGTTTAAGCTTTGTCATAATGACAGCAGGAACCAATGGAGGTCAAAAGACTAGCTATTAAAACCAACATTACAGCATTCATCCATACTTCCAATAACATCCTCAGCTCTCCCAAAGATATGATATATTCTTACAAATCTTGAGCACAAGAACATTCTTCAAGGGGAAGGAAAAACATGTTTTCATCAGGTAGTGGACATTTCACCTGCAGATTTTTCCAAGCTAATGTTGACTGTGTGGCCAATTTTTCATTTTTATGCCTGAACTGAAAAAAAAAATCCACCTGACTGAAAAAGTACCAACATTTTAAAAATTAACTAATGAAATAAAAACTATAAATCCATCTTGATGAACTCAAAATGTTTAATGTCACTGAAAAGAGTTTTCTTATTGTGGTTTAGCTTTCAGTTATCTAAATCCTTCTTAACATTTCCTTGCCTAACAAAAATGCTGTCTTGAAAAGTCAGAAAGTTAATTTTCAAGCTGTCAGAATAAAACATTTCAGTGGTTGGTTGGTTTGGGGTTTTTTTGCTCCCTCCTTTGCCCTCATACCCTGATCATTACTTTTTGCCAGATCTGATTGGATTGTTTCAGTGGCACTGTTTCATAAAATGCATCTTTAGGCAGATGTGCTGTGCATTGAAAAAATTAGGCCATCTCTACCCACAGTAATTGACTTGGGAGAGTCATGGTTGGAAAATGCATACAGTACAATTATAAGAGCCTGTCTGATTTAGCTTTTTTACAAGCAAGTTGACTGCAAAATGCATTTTTGCAGCTCATTTTGAATTTGTCTGAAAAGGAAATGTCACTTTTAGATGTTAATAGTCAGTGCACTTGCCTATAGATCACAATCCACCTACATAATTATTGTGCCACCTTTTACATAAAGAGTCTCGGGGGAAGTGGCTGGGATCTTATTTTTCTTGATAGCCGAAAGATTTATTGATTTGCCTGACATCTCCAATTCGTTTGCGAATGAGCAAGTAGAAAGACTTTTTCCTGCATTCCTGTTTGCAGAAGCCATTTGTTTCACAGGTACATTGCTACCTTTTTATGGCAGTCATGAAGGGCTCTTGGGGACAAAAAAAAAAAAAAGTTATCTTTTATCCTTTGTATCTGTAGGATGAAATATCACAAAGAATTGTGTATAGCTACTACTGAGCTAAAATATCCTAAATTGGCAGAAACAAGTAGTGGGCATATATGAGGCCGATCTTTTGGGACAGGTATCTAGATGTAAATTGTTATCCCATTTTGCTCTATTCAGTCATTGTCAGAAAAGCACACCTTAGTTTCTAAACAGAAACTACATAGAGAAAATATATTTCATAGTACCTTATTTACCTGATCTCAGGGATGGGAAAGAAGCTTATATTTTATTTCAAGATAACCTGGACTATATAAAGGTAATTTCATATATATATACACATCTTCATCTCTTTTCTGGAGCAGGTTCGAGTGAGTCTGCAGAGAAAGTGTAACTCTGTATGTTGGCAAACTTGTAACAGGCTCCTGGAGAAGCCAGGTTGTATCCTTAGCAAAAAGGTACTGCTCACTCATTTTGGACTGCGTAAAATGGGGGACTTTCTGAATAGAATCTTTTCTATAAATTGGATAGTTAGAGGATGCTTTAGTCAGCTGTAACCAGCATACTGTCCCAGTGATGCAAAACTTAACCTAAGATCACTGGGAAATTCAGGCTGGAAGGGACCTTAGGAGGTCCTCTGTACACCTTTACTCCAAGTAGGTCCAGCTGTGAGGTCAGACCAGGTTGCTCAGGGCTTTGCCCAGCCAGGTGTGGTAATCCCCCAGGATGGAGTGTGCCCAACCTCCCTGTGCAGCCTGTCCCTCTGCCTGACCCCACCCTGCCTGTTCTCATGGGAAAGGTTTCAGTACCTGCACTGGACCCCTCTCATTTTGGTTCCTGCCTGCTGTATCTTGTTGCCCTGCCATGCATGGCTGTGAAGGGGTCTGGCTTCCTCCACTCCATTCCCTCCCCTCAAAGCCATGTCTGCCCCAGCCTGGACAAGCCCCCCTGCCCCAGTCTGCTTGCAGGACCATGCTTCAGCCCTGAGCATTTACTGTGTCCAGTTCTGGACTCCTCAGTACAAGAAAGACAAGGATCTACTGGAGAAGGTGCAGTGGAGGCCATAAAGATAATTAGGGGTCTGGAGCATCTGCCTTATGAGGACAGACTGCAGGAGGTGGGCCTGCTCAGTCTAGAGAAGAAAAGACTGAGAGAGGATCTCATCAATGTATATAACTTATCTCAAAGGTGGATGACAGAAGGATGGTGCCAGACTTTTAGGTGGTGCTCAGTGACAAGGAGCAATGGCCATAAACTAAAACACAAGAAGTTTCACATCAACATGAGGAGGAAATTCTTTACATTGAGGGCGGGAGAGCACTGGAAGAGCCTGCCCTGGGAGGTTGATGAGTCTCCCTCTCTGGAGACATTCCAAACCCTCTTGAATGCATTCCTGTGTAACCTGTTCTAGGTGACCTTACCTTGTCAGGGGCATTGGACTAGATGATCTCCAGAGGTCGCTTCCAACCCTAAAAATTCTGTGATATGTTATTGCAGGGGTGAACTCGCTCCATGTTATCAGTGTCTTTCTGCATTGCAGGGCACCAAACTGGCCACGGTACCCAGATGTGCTCTAAGAACGAGTGCTGGGCAGAAGGATGATGGACTTTTCTCCACATTAACACCAACTTGCCCCTGCTGCCATCAAACCCTGCAGATACAAGTACTCACTGCTCTTTCATTCCTTATCAACTTTCCGAAACTATTAGAAATACTTTAGAAGAAAGGAAAAAAAAATACTGTAGTTTCTATGATTGAACATCTTCACCAACATGATGTTAGCTTTTTGTTCAGACTTGTGCTCTGCTGTTCGTATTAGAAGGATGGATGATTTACCAGGTTTCATTATTGTTTTTTTAAAGTAGCAGTATCTTTAACAGTTTCCAGATAGTAATATATGTTATTTGAAGAGTCATCCACACCTACTTGTGAGAGACTAGCTACAGAGAGGTATCAGCTGTAAGAGCATGGTGGGAGTTCAAGATTATAAAAGGAAGACAAGCGTCAAGTGAAAACCTACAGACTCAGCTAAGTGAACAGCATTTGGATTATTATTTCAGTTAACTGACGTTGCCAAAAAGATATCTCTGACTAAGTCAAGTTCTACTCTGACTAATCCTGCAGTTAATGAGGATGTATGCACTAGAAGGATGTATGGATGTTTAGATTGAGGGTATCATTTGCCCCTCAGCTATGCCGTAGCACAGATACTAGCTGGAAGCAATCACAGGGTCATTGTTTTTAAACAGAGTATGACAAATCAAAGTGTAAGTTATTTCCTTATAAGCAAGCTCCATATTCCAACAAATCCATAATTAATTACGTCAACATTACTTGAAAAGTGTAAGAGGAATGGTATGCAAAAGAGGTAGCTCATGAAATCCACATTTACTTGTTAACATTCTTGGGAGGGACAGTTTAAAACTCATGACAAGGTCATAAGGTACAAAATGGACAGAATTTCACTTACTTCATAAAAAAGAATTCCGCGTATGGTGATTATGAAAATTAATGTATTTGCTTTTCCCCTCTATTTGAGTCATTTATCTCAGTTTTAAAAGAAACCAATACACTGAAAGTCTGAAATAAAACTTTTTTGTCAAAAGAAAAACTCTTTTAATTGAGCTTTGACTTCCAAATATCCTATTATAAAGCTCTCTTTTTTCTCAAACATAAAATGTATGATCCCAGGCTTCACAGTTATTTCATAAGTAGTATTTAGACTACTGAATTAATGCTTTATCACCAAATTAGAAAATGAACTAGTATAGGCTCTATTTAGATGACAGATTAAAGTGTAATACTGAAACACTTTGAGAAACAATTAATTTTCTACTGAAATTATATATTTAGCCTATTTAGTAAAGTCCAAAGCAAAGTGTAAATCAATGATTGCTATCACCTTTTAGGTGAAATCATCAAAGACGTTCTGAAGCAAGACATGAAAAACCAGTACGCTATTAAAGGCCCAGCAGTAACTGACCTGGTAGGGTTGTATTTTTCTTTCTGTCAAAGCCCTTGTTTTGCTCTCCTTTTTTTAAATGGTGATATATTCATAGTGTGTATTTGCCCTCATTTGTTCTTTTTCAAATACTTCTCCTTATAACATTTAGTGCTCACTTACAGTCTGACTGAAAAATCATTAATAACAACAGAAGGCCTCCACTGCTTTCAGAGGGTTTTGGATCATTCATGCTTTGTGCAGCACTGCCAAAGCACCAAGGGACTCCCAATACAGAGTAAATACAGAAGGCTTTTTGCTTTGCCTATTCTGGTTATTCAAGTGTGATCAAAACTGTTCTTTGGCCCTGAGGCAAACAGTAAGAGACTTGTCAGTGGTATTACACTTCCTTGCCCTCCACAGCAGAGAGGTTGCATCTAGGCCATCTACTGGGAACAGTCCTGGCCTCTGTCATTTCCAGAACCATGTCCAGATCTGCCTGGATGGGAGCCAGCCTGCCAGGTCCCAAATGATGTCAGGGACTGCTCCAGCACTTTGAATGTGCAAAGGATTGAGCTGCTGTATCAAGGACATTCCCTGGCACTGACTCACTTAGTGAACAGCCCTGCACCTTGACAGGGCTAGTTACCACAATCAGAAATGAGTGGTCAGTACTAATCCATCTCAGGAAAAAAAAAAAAAAAAGAAAAACAGGTAAAAATATGGAAGATAACACATATAAAATCAGATGGGACTAGTGGAGCACTGAACTGTTGTACACTTTCTGCTGAAGTCACATCTGAAGGTTTCATCCTGATTGTACAGGGAAAGCATGTTCTCCCCAGCTTTGCTCTGGTATAAATGGAAGTCATACACCCCTCTTGATCTGATTTGACATGACCATTCTCTTAAGGCACACACTTCTTTAATTAACCAGAAAGCTAGGGATGAGTTCCCAGCTGAGAAAATTCAGTGTCACAAGCTAGGCAGGATGTATCTCAGTTCTGAATTTGAAACAATCTCGGTATAACATCAAATATTATTCTGTCATTCACAGAAAACATTATTTTCTGTAACCAATAATCAATAGGCAGTTTTAGGTATCAAGATCCATAGCTACTCACACTATATCAGCAACTATGAAGAAAGGAAGGCTTATAAGTTCTGGCAGATAAATTAATGTAATACAGGAGAAGATGCCTTTTGTATCGAGGCTACCATGAGATCTATAAGTTAAATAGCTCAATTGCCTTGAAACCTATGGCTGGTATCCAGCAAAATGGAAATTTCAAATCAAGCAGTTTATCATTATACCTGTGAATAAGCAAGAACTGATGGATCCTATTAACCAGCATATGAAAGACAAGACATTGTAGACAGAAGGGATTTCTGGTCTATGCTCTCACTCTTTTGTAGTAAAGTCAGAAATACACCGAATCCTAGCACCTGACCCTAGGTATTTGTTACACTCAGGGTAAGTGGACATTGTGAAGTGAGGGGGAAAAAATATAAAATATGGCAAATTCAGAAATTTTGAAGATATTTTTTGATGAAGGAAGGGAAGAGGTGTTTAAATAAGAGAAGGCAATTTTATTTTGACTCGAGTGTTTACAGTTTTGTTGCACCTTGACAATTATATTTGGTGTTTCCTGTTTTGCTCCAATTCACTGCTGAGACATTCTCTGTCTGTGGCACTTGTTAGCTACCCTCAGCACATGTTGTCTTGGGTGTACTTTACTGGATAAATTCATATTGCTTCAGAGTAGTTCAGTTTACTCACATGAAGTCACACTGTGACCTGCTGTAGCATGACTGTTTACTTTGCTGAGAGCTGGAGGCAAACAGATGCATCTTATTTGCTGAAAGAAATGGAGCAGGCTGAAAACTGTCAAGACAGGATTCCCCCAGCCTATTAGCCTGTACTGCCTGCCTCACCCTCTTAGCTGTGCTGCTGGCTGCCACTGCCATCAGAGGCAATAATTATTCATTGATTTATTTCACCTCACAAAGCCTACCCTTACAGCAGCAATTGTCTAGGACTTCCTCTCACCAGTGATGCTCCTAGGATGGTAGGAAGGAATCTGTAGTGTCATTTCCAGCACTCTTTCTCTCTGAGATGTGTAAGTGGAGCTATCCGATGGTGTTACAAGCCACTCTAGAAAGCACATTCTTCATTGGAGCAGTTAAATACAGAAACAGACCACTTTTTTGCTCTGGGATTCTGCATTCATGGAACCTCTGTGTGAACACTGGAAAGCAAATAGAGGAGACACCATGAGAGGTGTCAGGCCAAAGAGAGGTCATGAAGAACATCAAGCGACAACATTCACTCTGCTGGAGGGAAAGAGCTTCTGTGAAGAATATTGTGTTAGTGTAACACCAATCAGCTGCATTTTAGAAAATGAGGCTGGTAGTGAGTAGAAGGCTGCTGAAGAGGCTGCAGGAACACCTAGGTCTGGTTTAGCCCTTAAGAGCCATCAGCTCAATTACTATTTTGTAAATCACAGCTCTGAGAAGCATACACCTAAACCAGGAAGGTTTCTTCTGCTTTCTTATATGATGGGCTTGTGCTGGTGGGAAGATACTGCTCTTGTTTTACATTAATTTCAGTGACAACCATTACAAGTTACAAACCTTTCCCTCCTTCCTAGAAGTAACATTTAGGACATCTCTGGATGAGGTAAACTTTCAGAGTTGGTGAGGGAGATAGATAACGTAAGTGCCTTCCTTCCCTTTCTGGAGGACTCTGGATCATTTGAATGAGGTTTGTTGCCAACATAAGAGAAAGAATACAGCTCTGAAGTGGAGAAAACAGCCTTTTCAAACACTAATAATGGATGAAGAATATCTGGACAGGCTGCCATCTGCCTGATAGTATCTGAGCAAGAACTTGGAACACCTCTTTAATGCAGCAAGTAAACTAGACTCCAGCCAGCTGTATGTGTTTCAGGGACTGGGGATTTCATTCATCCTGTCTTCTCTGGGAACTAATCTCTGCAGGCCGTTCTGAGATCCACAACCAATCATACAGGGCAGGCAGGAGGGCAGCACTGCTTGGGACAATTTTCTGCCTTAGAAAAAGCATTTCTTCCCATGTCCCCCACCTTTTCAGGTCAAAGATGGAAAAAAAAAAAAAAGTAGTCACTTTTACTCTGCAATAGTTTTATTTACTGTTTGGTGTTTTAATTGGCTGACCAAAGAGTCTACTTGTGTTTATGTGTTTAAAAACCTACTGTGTGTGCTGGAAAAGGACGAGGCAATTTGCTGAGAAACACAGGTTTCCTTTTTTAACCTGTTTTCTTCTATCTCATGTGGACACAGCAGTTCTTCTTGAAGGCAGACATTTAAGTTTGTTTGCATTTCTGTGTGGTATCGCAGTAACAGAACAGCAATTACTGCTGGGCTTTAGCTGCTGTTGGAAGGAATTATGTGATGAGACACTGTCTCAAGCTTCCTCCCCCTCAAACACAGTTGCAAATATTGTAAAAATAAACAAACAAAAACCTCCAGACAAAAAAAACAGATAGAGATTTGCTACTGCCAACAGCACCACATCAGTTCTATTTACTTTTCCCACAGAATGCTTCTACAGAGATTTTTCAGGATCACTCTCATACCAACTCTGGCATTGACTGCAATGCAGAAGTTTTAACATAGGTGACTGCATTGGGCAGATAAATTGTTTGAGTAGGTCCTAAGGGACAATCCAAGGAATGTTTTTGGTTTACCTGTAGTTTAATCCTATCCACCAAACAGGGACAGCTGTCCTGGAAAATGTCTCACAACATTCCCATTTGCTTTCTAAATAAACTTCTAAAACAAAAACTGAATTGAGTTATTTCTTTAGCTTGTTTTTAAGTTTGCTTTGAAGGGATAGAGCGATGGTCAATGACACCTTCATTAACCTCAAAGCAAGAATGTATGGCTATCACAGACGCAGTGTGATAAGCATCCACACTGCAAAAACAAAGCCAATCTGTGGCTAAAAACTGCCACTAAATGCTACTAGTATGTCAGCATCATACTGCAACGTGCCCTTAAGGAAAGATCTCAGCGAAATAATGCAATGTAGAATTTCAAATCTACTTTAATATGTTTTTTGTTTTAAAAATTTCACCACACAAAAGATAAAATTAATTTTCATGGTTTTAATTTAAAGAGAGAGTGAAAACTCAAGCCAAAAAAGCACTGAACTTGAAGGCTTCTCTATTTTCCCATTCACTAGTGGGGCCAAGAACAAGACAGATGTCCCAAACTGCTACTCTTACTTTCACTGTTCCACTTCCAAACACCCTGCTACTCCCTCACAGCACGGTGCAGCAGCATGGAGAGAGCGTGAAGGTTGGGGAACCCTCATGTTTATGACCAAGTCTTTTTCCCAGTCTTTCAACTGACTTCTCTTGTTTCTCCATTCAGCCCCACAAAATGCCAGGAAGTGGAACACAATCCACTCATGCAGGTCTGTAGGGTTTCATAATTTCATGGTGAGCTGCATGAGTTCTGCCAATAACTTTGGGTCATCACTGAGGAACTAGAGTTTGCACAGCAATGAGGGCCTTGGATACCTGAGCCAGTGAGTTTAGAAGGAGTTTGGCTTGTTTATAACACAGCTTTTGTTGTTGCGCAGACATAGCCCTAAATGACAACTTGACCAGTGTCTAAAGGACTGCCCTTGAACTTATTTAGGTCCAAAAAGAAAAAGTCAACACATTTAGTTGTTGACATTTCCAGTAAGAAACATTTTATTATATTTGAGGCAGACCATTTCAATACTTTACAAACATTTTTGAAAGACTGGACATGAAAGAATATTTATTTTCTGCACAGAATTTTAGATTGCTTGATTTTCATTTCAGGGCAAAACAAAAACAAATGTCACAATCTTGACATTTTCTGTGAAATTGAATTATTATTCTCAACCAAGTTTCTATATGAAAGATGATTTAATGCTGAGATGGATGTAAATAAGTTAAAAGCATCTGAGGAGATTTCTCACTTGAGAATTCAACTACAGACTTTTACTAAAATATGTGTCCAGATTTTGTCCTCCATTATGTTCCAAATGTCTGTAGTCCCATCCCATAAAATGAAGTGACATAACATTTACTGAAAAATTCTTATTTGGNCAGGAGCATAAGGGTGTTACAATTCAATTTTCTTCTCTCCAATATGGCTAATTTCTCTCAATTGGTTTAGGATTAGTGATGTAGTGGTTCCTTTGTGGTTTTGCATCCTGGATCACAAATAAACAATACTGAAGACTTTACTATTTAAAGAAGCCCACAACACTGTTAGTAATGAGACAGCTTCCTGAATCTGCTGAATTTGAAACTATGATGTCACATCACATATTGAAAAAGACATTGCTATGTAAATACTAATCCTGTAGATGTCTACCTGAATGATCAAAGTCACTATTAAAAGTGGGATATTATTAAAATCTATGAGTTTGAAATCACTAAGCTGAGCCAGTATGGTGTGGTTATTGTGTTTGAATATTAGGATGAAGGGGACACAAATTAAATACAACTGAAATGAAATGATACAAAGCAGAGGCAGTAATTTAAAAGAAATGTCTACAGTTCTCAGAAATAGACAATGAAAACGAAGAGAAGTCAATGCAGTTACTTCTCAGTCTTTCTCCTGTTAAGCAGTGACCAGGTTTGAAGATGAGAGAGCCTGCACTGGGTCAGACCAAGGGACTGCCTGCTCCAGGATCCTTTTCCAATAGCTGTACATAGTTACAGTATAAGATCAATGGAAATCAAAGATGCAGTGATATTTCATCTATGATACTGAAGCTGCACAGACTCCTTCCACCTCTGTTTCAGTGGATCTAAGTTTTGGAAATGTATGGAGGAGGATTTTATTTTATTTTCAGTACAAGCACTTAAAATGCAAAATAAAAGTGAAATTTTATGTCAATGACCATTCTTTTTTTCACCTGAAAATTAGACTCGTTCTTCTAATAATATTCAGGTTACAATTGTTTATGGTAATCACGCATAAAGCTCTTTTCCATGTTGAAACAGAAAACCAAAGCAAATTCAACATTACATGATTTTAATCTCTAAGAGCAAACAGTGAAATCAACAAGGAAGAGAAATGCTACAGAGAAAAAAAAAGTCACATCAGAAAACCAGAACACTATTCAACTATTCAGCAGTAAAACATGTTTCCAGATATTCTGAAATGGAAAACTATTCTTGGCACATTCTGTTTATCCTGAAACAACAGATCTTTCCTGGGATATATTATTCAGACAACGGCAGACTTATAGATGAGGAGAAGACTGCAGATTAAAGTGGTATCTTTCAGGTTGTACGAAAGTTCATAGATATTCTGAAAATAGGAGTGGAGTGTAGACTATTCTAATACCTTTGCTGCAATAATGGAAACCACAACTATTTCCTCAGAAAAATCAGTCAGCATGGGCTGAATGGCAACCATAGTGCCAGCAGTTCTGTCTCCCCCTTTGCAATTTTCTGCATAGGGTATCCATGGTCAGCCAAGAATGGGCCTTTTTAACTTTCATTAAACTCTTACCAGCAGTGCTTTGGCTTTCTCCCAATTTTCTGTACCTCCTGCAAGACATTCAGATTGAGAGTTGCAAGAAGTGAATAGTGAATGTGCAAGTTCGCTGATTACACTAAATTGGGAGAGCTTTTGACTCCCTCAGAGGTAAGGAGGCCCTGCAGAGGGACCTTGACAAATTAGAGAGATGGGCAATTACCAACCAGGTAAAATGCTGGATTCTTCACCTGGAATAGGGTAACCCTGGCTATGTGTATAGACTGGGGAACAAGTGGCTGGAGAGGAGTGCTGTGGAAAAGAAGCTGGGAGTCCTGGTTGACAGCAAGTTGAATATGAGTCAGTAGTGCCCTGGCAGCCAGGAGGGCCAACCCTGTCCTGGGGACCATCAGGCAAAGCATCACCAGCTGGTGGGAGGAGGGGATTGTTCTGCTCTGCTCTGCAGCAGCCTCACTTGGAATATTGTGTGGAGTTGTGAGCACCACAATACAGGAAAGATATTAAGCTATTAGAGAGCACCCAAAGGAGGGCCAAGAGGATGGTGAAGAGTCTGGAGGGGCAGCTGAAGTCACTAGGTCTGTTCAGGCTGGAGAAGAGAAGACTGAGGAGAGACCGCATCACAGTCTACAACTCTCTCGTGAGGCTAAGCAGAGGGGTTAAATACTGACCTCTTCACTCCCATGTCCAGTGACAGGACTCAAGGAAAGGCCATGAAGCTGAGTCAAGGATGGTTTAGGTTAGATATCAGGAAAAGGTTTTTCACCCACAGGAAGATCTAGCACTGGAACAGGCTCCACAGACAACACTAAAACTTTCTGACTTTAAGTATTTGGACAACATTCTCAGGGACATAGTGGGATTCTTGGAGTGTGCTGCACAGGGCCAAGATGGGTCCATTCCAACTCAGCATATTCTATGATTCTATGAATCAGAGGTTGATGCCTCTCCTGTGTTTATAGATATCTGATCTGAAAATTACTCACAGAAAGTCACTCTCACTCCCTGGTAATTAAGGCAATTATATAAACAGATATTAATCTCTCTCTAAGAAGTGTTATGAAGCTTAATTGATTAAAGCTTTAATGATTTGAGAATTTTACTTGAACGATGTTATAGAAGTTCAATGCCTTATGCAATCATTCGTCCAGTCTTCAGAGGTAACACATAAAAGCTGAAAACACAGCTTTCTCTATTCCTCATGGTTTGCAGTATTTAGCTTTTACCACAAAGAAAGTAAAACTGTTTCATTGTAGAATAGGAATGAGATGCATATATCATTATAATCTTTATTAAGTTGCTTAAGACAAAAAGCTGAGTGGCTTAGAGGGTAAGGGACTAGGATTTCATCTCAGAAACACAGGTAGGGATTTAACTTGCAATCCACTGTTTAGATGTCAGCCGCACAATATGTTGCTCTAATCTGCTGACAGAGGGAAATTATTTACTATTAAAGGCATACCTGCCTTTAACAGGACAATTCTTCCTATTCATACACATTAAATTTTGTTATTTTCCAAGTTTGAGCCGATCTCCATAAAAAGTATTTGGTAAACTTTAGTCCCAACTAGGTACATGTTAATACCTATATTATTTGTCCATTGTGACTATCTTCCTGTGACTTCCAGTGCTTAAACTGGAGAATGTGGAATACGACACTGATATGAGAAGTTACCTGCCGTGGAAATACTTCACTGAGGTACCAACTACAGAAGGGACTCATATATTTAATGGATGCCAATGACACTGAACAAACATTTGAATGGTATTGAAATTTTGCAATTTAAAAGTTTGCATGCCTTTGGTGTTGTTACCATATAAGTTACCAGAAAGTTTTGGAAAGGAATAGCTCGCTGAGGCATGTGTAGACTTGCATATACAGATCTACTTGTACTGAAATAGTAATTCACAAAACTTGGTGACGTACATAAAGGAAACTTCTTCCTATTTTACTTCTTATGCACTTAAATGTGGAATTGCAAGCTTGCACATTTTCCTTTGCTCAGACACAGAAGTTAAGTATCTATGCCAATCATTTCTCAGCAAGCAGGTAAGAAAAATCATTGTGTCTTTATATCAATAGCCTGATTAAGAAATTCATGCAAGTTAAGGTAAAATCATAGTTCCTTTGCTCCTTTCCCCTTAGAATCCACACGAATACTCACTCTGACAATGTGAACATGAATGGTTGGTTAGGATTTTTTCTCTTTTGCTCTGAAGCTGGAACAAGCCCCCTTTGTATGAACTAATACCAACTGTACCAATCAAGCAAAATCTGTGTATCCTTCATCCACGCTGAGAAGCACAACTATTTAATATAAAACGCTTAAACATGTCATTGTCTCTTCTTATGTAAGGATTGTCTTATACATTGAATAGTTAAAAAAAAAAAAAGTACCTCCTGCTAAGGAGTGTGGTTTTGTAATTAAGGGAGTGAATTTGGTTTCATGAGGTCTAGTTTCAAATCTCATGTCCTGCCTAAAAATACATGAGTAGGGGATCTGCACATGACTATCTCGTTTCAATCGGTCTCATAAACTGAAGTTGCTACTTCTAGAAATCAGGGAGCATAGAATTAATTTGTGTGAGTGTATTATCACTGATCTGCACTCAAGACTCATTTTGTAAGGAGTAAGACCAAATCCCTGTCTAACAACATAGTTTCAATGACAACTTTTTTCAACTTTGGAGAAATCATTTTATCTTGGTTCTCACCTGTTACAACTCTTCTTATGTGAACAATAAACTGCAGAGCAGAGAACTTATCTGATTACACATAAAGTATTTTGCATGAAATTGCATACTATATCATCCTGATCATTTCTTGAACCAGTAGATGCTACTGTTGTGTAAAAAAAAAAAAAAAGGCCAGGCTAAGTCACCAGCTAATGAAAGTTGTTGCCATTTGATTTTTCTCCTGTTGCCTTTGTGAAAGAGGAGTGCTCTCAGTTCAGTTCACAATAACTCTTCAACCCATCAGAAAACCACAAATGTGTTCTACTGTAATTGTGAATGAGCTTTTCTCACAAAGAGGTCAGGAACTAAAAGGACATCAGTGTTCTCAGGCCTTGAAATTACTCCTCCAGGCAAGAGGAAGGCATGTTGGGGGATCTGTCTGTATTGCACTTATATTGGCAAGGATGCTTTTATCTCCAAGTGTGATGATCCTAAACAGAAACTTCCTGATTCCCATAGGTAACTGTCCACAACTTCAAAGTGGCCCACAATTTTACTTTCTGGTTTCAGTTAAGACTGTTGGTAGGTTATAACTTACAGAATTAAAGGAAACTGCACATTACAGAGTGCTGCTCTAGGACATGTCTTCAACTCTGATTAATTTCTATTAAAATTAAGTTTTTTAACCATATCATCTCCTACAAATGAAACACTACAAGTGACAAAAAGCAAGGGAGGAGTCCTCCAGGAACTTGATATGCATTAGTCAGTGCACAAAAAGAAAGACAAAAAAATCAGTAGGCAACACATGACAACTTCTAGCTCTATGTAACAAGTAAAGAGTCAACTTTGATGACTTCCATCTTATTACTTTGCATGAAAACTTAAATAATACTTTTCATGGTTGTTACCCTAGAAAATAAACACATGAAGTGCATGAAAAAAAAGGCAAACTGAACAATCACACACATACATTCACCTGTATATTAGATACCTTCAATCCATCCACTCATCATTGAACGATTCATATGTAACTGCACTTAGTATACAGTAGCTTTCTAGCTCATAAAATATTGATTCAGGTTTTTTATCGTGTATCTTTCCTGAACTTTGATCTTTCATACTTAGTGCTGCCTTGATGAAATATTTAGAAGTATATTTTCCCTATGAAAGGTAAATTTAGAAGGTTTTTTACGGTAGCCTCTATTAATGCACTAGCTTCAACCCACATGAGACCCAAGCTGAACTCTATCTTGGTCACATTTAGTTGATAATTGAATTTTCAAAAATCTTCCATCCAAAGCAACTTTTTTTTTTTTTTTTTTTTTTAAGGTAAAGTTTTTTGGCTTGGTTGGAGTAGGTTTACCACACATCCTCACCAGATAGATTGAGAGAGAGAGCCTTGAAAAGATACATCCAAAAACTGACTTTAATAGTTACTTCCCAGCAGATAAAAATATATAACCTATATAATAGAACTCCCAACTTATAAAAAAGAAGCAAAACCAAACAAAACCAATGGAAAACCCTCAAAAAACATTCTACATATATTCATAGGCAGTGAAAGTTATTACATAATTTTGCTAAAGTAAGCAAAAGTACTGCAATAACTTCTTTACCAATTTCATCAGTTCACATACTTAGAATAACAAAACATTCTCTTGAGGTTGAGAACTGATGAAGCCTCAGTTCATAGTTCATTCAGCATACAGGATTGTATTCAGCATACAAGAACAAGCAAGGTCCAGCTAAAGATTGTTGAAGGTCTGGAGGACGCACAAGGATTCTGTCCACCAAGGTTTCTCTGATAGCTGGTAGGAGCCTTTCTCCCAGAGTGTCTTGTCTCTACCTAGCCACTAACTTTCCTGACACCTATTAAAGCTTGATTAATTTTGAGACCTTCATCTCCTTGTTGTATTTGGTTGAAAGCAGTTTTGGCTGAAGGCTGCCAGGGACCCTAGGAACAGAGAGGCAGGGTGGCACACAGACCTACATATGTGCAGAGCAAGAATGAACACATGCTTCTGTTATATTATAGCTACATAAATCAGAGTATGATATAAAATCAATGGAGCAGTATATATTTAAGAAAACAGACAATGAATAATATGAGAATCCATCCATCCCATTCTCTATTGTTTTGTTTTGTATTTCAAAAATAGGACTTGGGACTTGAGAAGCAAGACTTCTCCCCCCAGAAAAGTGGCAAATCAGGAGCACAACAGAAGTGCATCTACACCAATGCATGCAGCATGGGCAATAGGAGGAGCTGGAAGACATTGTGCAGCTGGAGAACTATGATATAGTAAATTCATGGAAATCTGGTGAGATGACTGACACAACTGCAGTGTTGCAGTCGATAGGTATAAATTCTTCTGAAGATATATGCAGGGAAGGAGAGGTGATGGGGTAGCCCTGCATGCTAGCAAGTATTTTGACTGTCTAAAGCTTGATGATTGTGGTTAAAGTATTGAGTCACTAATGGTAAAGAACCATAGGGAAAGGCAGCAAGGCAGATATCATGGTGGGAGTCTGTTATAGACCATTCAACCAGGAAGAAGAGGCAGAACTATTCTAAAAGTAAATGAAGACTCACTAGCCCTCATTCTAATGCAGGACTTCAATTTACCAGATGTCTGCTGGAAATACAATGCAGCAGACAGGAAGCAGTCTAGCAAGAGTGTTGGACTGTGTGGCAGAAAACAGCCTGACTGGTGAGTCAGGAGAACTGGTGAGGGAGACAAGTAGGGGAGGTGCCCTGCTGGACCTGCTGTTTGAGAAAAGAGGAGGACTGGTGGGTGATAAGATGGTTGAAGGCCATCTTGGGCACAAGGATCACAAAATGATAAAGAGTTTTTGATTGCCAGAGAAGTCATGAGAGGACTAAGCAGAACTGCTACCTTGAAGCTCTGGAGGGTAGACTTTGGCTTGTAGAGGGATACGGACAGACTGGACAGACCTCAATGGTTGAGGCCAATAGTATGAAGTACAAAATGGCTGAGTGTTGGGTCCTGCCCCTGGGTCACAACAACGCCTGGTGCTGCTACAGGTTTAGGGCAGAGTGTCTGGATAGCTGCTCACTGGAAAAGGACATGGGCACGCTGGAAGGACATGGGTGAGTGTGGGGCAGCAGTGCATCCAGGTGGCCATGAAGGCCAATGGCATCCCAGCCTGTATCAGCAACACAGGCAAGCAGGACCAGGGCAGTGGTTGTCTCCTTGTACTCAGCACTGGTGAGGCCACAGGTCAAATCTTGTGTTCAGTTTTGGGCCTCTCACTACAAGAAAGACACTGATGTGCTGGAGTGTATCCAGAGAAGGGCAATGGAGTTTATGAAAGATCTTAGGAGGTGTGGCTGATAGAGCTGGTGTTTTTCTCCAGTTTAGACAGGAGAAAAAGAGGTTCAGGGGTACCTAACCACTCTACAATTACCTCAAAGGAGGTTGTAGTGAGGCGGAGGCTGGTTTCTTCTTGCAAATAAAAAGGGATAGGACAAGAGAAAATGGCCTCAAGTTGTGCCAGGGGAGGTTTTAATTGGATATTAGGGAAAATGTCCTCACAGAAAAGAGTTGCCAATCATTGGAATAGGCTGCCCATGGAAGTGATGGAGTCACCATCCCTGGAAGTATTTCAAAGATATGTGGATGTGGCACTTAGAGGCAAGGTTTAGTGCTTGATATGGCAGTGTTGATTTCGTAGCAGGACTCGATGATATGCTGCACACAATTCTTGATTACAACAAGCTGTTTGGACAGATAGAAGAAGCAGAGAAAACAGTTTAGAGGTTTTCTCACTCTGAATTTTAAATTCACAAAGTTTACTGTTTGGGAGATGCTACCATGGGGAGAAATTTCTATATAAAATGCACTGAATATTTTCAATAGGAGAATTTTTTTTTTTAAAAATCAGAAAAGTAATGTGAAGGCTGGAGTCACTGTTGTAATTGAGATGCAGAACCAGGATTTACTTTTAACTTTTTACACTTTGACATAGCATGACTCTCCTAAGCTTTATTTAGGAGAATATTAAAGGATGTATCAAAAAATTCAGACCTTCATGGAAATGAAATAATGAAACCTTAAAAGAAATTCTTCAAAGTAATGCACATCTACAAGACATCAAGCAATATATTTAATTCAAAGTATTTTTACAGACAGGTAACATAAATTCATTTTTACATGATGTAACATCTGCATTTATTTTACTGAAACAGCTGTAATGTTAAGAAACATTTAAATTTGTGTCATACAAGCATTTTGGTGAAAGACAAGTTTTATCTCAGACAAAACCTGAAGACCCATAATTTTTATACGAAACGTATTTTTTGTGTGTTTATTTGGCTACAAAAGAACTTTCTTTAAAAAAACCCAAACCAAACAAGGTTTTCATTTTGTATTTTTGCCTACTCTATCAGCTTCCAACGTAAGAAAGTTTTGATGCAAAGAAATACACAACACAGAAGCAGAGAAAACTGTCCTACCTTCTGGCTCCCTGATCTTACGTCCTGCTGCGGATTTTCGTAGCACACTCCGTCCTGAGTTGAACAAGCTGGTTAACTCATCAAGGGGACTGGTCAATGACCTTGAGTTTGTAGGGCTATATGGAAATGAAGATGATGAATTTGAGTTCAGTTTCCTGTGATCTGCTCTTGCCAACTTTGGGGAGTAAGGCAGTTTGGAGAATGGAGAAGATGAGCATCCAAACTGAGCAGGATTGGGTCTCTGAGGTACTTTTGACAGATCTGAGTTTGGACCTGTTTTCCCTGTATTAATCAGAAAACTAGCACAAGTCTCCGGAGAAGATTCAAAATGTGTGGAAGCCCGGTAGGAAATAGGAGGTGGTACAGGAGGAGGTGGTGGGAGAGAAGGAGGTGGTGTGGAAGGAGGAGTCACTTTGCTGGAAACATTGAACACAACCAAACCTGGAGATGCTGGTCTTTCATTCTCCCCTCTCTGGCCTTTGGAGTACTGAGGTGATAATGGACTTGAGCCTTCTGACTGCACAGGGTATTTTAGGTTGGTTTCCAAGACAGGAAGCTTTTTGACCTCTAGTGGTGTTAAAGGTGATTCATCAGAAGCAGGTGAACATGTCACAGGGGTTGGAGGGAATACAAGCAGTGGTGGTCTGTGGGGAAGCAAGTTAGGGAAAGGGGCTGGAATGTCACACGAGTCTTTATAGATCAAAGCTGCTGCTTGACTGTTTCCATCCAATGTTCCATCTTCAATGTTAACATTTTTTTTGCTTTCAAACAACAGAGGAGGAGATCCAGTCACTATTGGAATTATTCCATTGCCATTGCTTCCTTCTTCTGGTAGAAAATACTTCATTTCTTCATATACAGACTCACCTTGTTCTGGACTTTCTGCTTCAGCAGAACTGCTTTTGATTGCATTCCCTACCATTTCAATATAGACAGGCTCATTTTCCTCCTCTTCTTGTGACATATAGACATTCAACACACCATGTTGTGGTCCATCAGCAGAACCCGCTCTCTGTACTGTCACAGTGTCATATACACCTGGTTTAACTACTGTGCTTGCTTTTTTAACATCCCCAGGCTTTTGGCCATGTATTTCTTCATAAGAGCCACTAAGTTTTGTATTGGGACTTCGTTTTGGTTTTCTGGGAGGAATTTTTTTCATGGTACTATAGTCATCACTGTGTGGCCTTGGACGAGTCAGCACTAGGAAAGTGAAAAAGGTCTGTGTTATTAGGAGATCAAAATCAGTCTTTTCTTACACAGGTCCAATATTTCAAGCCCTCAAAGGTTGTTATTTAGTTTTACAGTGAGCTCCAGTCATAAACACAGGGATGAAGGTAAAATTATAAATACTTCTAGGAACAAAATGCATAATTTTCAGCTTTCAAAACACAGGTCTCTGCTACCTGGGCATATAATCTCCTTTGGTAATCTCTTCTGCAACTAAAAGATGAGAACTCAGACCTGAGGAGGTATAGTTTGAATCTAAATGTGCATTGCAAGATCTGTAAAACATGGGGATATATACGCTTGTTTCTCCTTTTTCTCTAAGAGAGAGGGGCATGCTTTTGACTAGGAGTTTCAGCATGATGCTACTTTGAAACATATATGATTGCCAGTAACTAAGTAGCCTCCTTTTATGCAGTATAAAACTCTAATTACAGGCAGATACTATGCCCACCTTTTTTTTATCCTGCAGGTGTGGAAATAATTTATAACGCTAGGGAATCCCATAGCCTAAGGGCAAATCCCCAACTGAGTATACAGTTAACTAAACTAGATGTCTTTTCATAGCCTCCAGGCATGTATGGAGTGGAGAGACTAAATAACTAGATGATTGGTTTTTTAAGATCAAAATTAGATAGTGTAAATCAGAGCTGGTTTTGGACAAAGACTCATTAAACTGACATAATTCCTGCAAAATGAGTATATGGTAGGAAAACTTGCCCCATTATTTCATACACATAAGAACACCAAATTCTGAGTTCTGAGCATATACAGGCTTAGTGTTAAGACTACACATGAATGTATAAATTGTCGTTCTTTCAAAAAAACCTTTGCTAGAGCTTTTTGGTTAAATCTCTTGCAGAGTTGGGCACAAAAAGATGAAACCACCACAGAACTCCTTAAACAATACTGGTTTAAAAGTATATTGGACATAGTTCATCTCTCATTACACAGAGCTTGAATGAGCAAGGGAGAGGTTAAGAAAAATGGACTTGCATCTAATGCACTGGACCTGAAAAAAAGTAATTATTTTGCAAGAGGGAGCTGCAAAGGTTACTATCCATTGTATGTAGGACTAGGGAACAGTTATACAGAGACTTAAAACCAACCTGGAGGATCCTTCCTGATAAACCCTGAGGATCTTTTACACAAAGCATGACAAGTCAGGCTTATCAAGGAAAACAGAACACATTCCCTCCCTTCATCTTCTACTCATTCATTTCAAGGGTGAAGGAGAATGTAACAACTGAACTCAAACCCATCTTATGTGCACCATAACGAACTAAGACACTTTAGGACTTTTGCAGCACTTTCTTTCTAAACAAAATTAAAATCACTGTAAGAAAATTATGGCAAGAAAAGAGAAAAAAAAAGAAAGACATAAACCCCCTGAATGCATAAGTTATTCATGTGAACATATAGAAAAAGGAGGAGAGAGTTTAATATTTAAGCTGGTGAAATTCAAGATTCGAACATTCTATTTCAGGGATGCAAGATATTCTAACAGTTTACAAGGTGAAATAAAATGTTCAGTGGGGTAGAATAGCTCAAATTGACAGACCGTTTGTTTCTAAAAGGAGTTCTACAAATAGGTCTTGGTTGTTGACAAACTAGGCAATTAGAATACATGAGTATTACTTGTTGATTTTGTAACAAATGATAAATTGGCTAGTTTTATTTACAGCCACCGAAATATTTCAAGGAAGCAGGACCTTTCAAAGGCGCTTTAGTGTATTTAAAAGGATCAAAGTAAAAAGAATAAATCAATAACCTAAAGTAACATTTGTGACCGTCTCTGCCTTTATGCCTAACCTTCATTAGCCGTTTCCTTACAAGCTGCCGACAAGCAAGCACTAACAGCCTCATACGAGGCACTCAGTCGTGTGTTGGGGTCCCTCTTTGGTTTGGGAGGAGGCTGTTTCCTTGGTGATGGTAGGCTACTGCTATCGTCCATGCTGAAAACAGAGTGCAGGGAGGGGGATCTGATGGATGACCCAGCCGCAGAATGTACCAAGCTGTCCACTGCTATGGGGACAGGGACAGAGCTGGAATGAAAGTGCTTAGGCGTTCGACAGCCGGCAAAGCTGTCCTCAGAGACCTTCCCGCCCTTGTCTTCAGCTCTGAAAACACAGAAAAGAGGCCCAGATGCATTATTCAAGCAGTAACAATGAACCTGCTCATGCAAACGTAACAACAGCTTTTTGGTAAACAATCTCACAACTCCCCTGCTGTGTCGAGGGGATGTGTGTAGTAATCTTCTGACAAACAAATCCAGATCAAGCTGCTAGCTTTCTTCCATTTCCTGTTTCACGATAAATCAGGACACAGGCCCCTTTTCACACAAATGCAGCCTTGCTTAAGCAGTTTTATATTGTTGATCAGACATTTACTGAATGAATTGTTCACACTTTGATTGCTACACACAATCAAAAGCTGCGTTTTCAATCTGAATGATAATTTCTGGGATATCCATTTTAATAGAAAGTTACTGAGGCAGCAAATGCTGAGCCTTTATCATTATTCTCTAAAAAGACAACTATAAATTCTATTTAGATAATGCAAATCTTTAAAATATTAGATGACCTTCTTAAACAGCTACATTGACTGGTTGAACAATTTCACTCAGATATCTGTATATCTTTCAGTTTAAACTTAATTTATTAATTATCACCTTTAGTAATAACCGTTACTATTATTGCATTGTTTAGTTGTATCAATTGCAATTTGGGAATTTTATTTTTTTCTACTTTTTTCCTTTTTTTTCCCCTCCTTATTTTTTTAGTATTTTAATATATACTGAGAAATAATGTTCCACCTGCTTCCAACAAATTGATTTTTAACAAAAACTCTTCTAGCATTCCTCTAACATATTCCTCCAAGAATCAAAACATTGAAACCATTTTAGCTCAGAATAGTAATGTATTAAATAGATGTCTATACTGTCATTTTACAAACAAATCCCCAAGCATTTGTCTTTTTAAATTGTATTTCTGCATGGTAAATCACAAGCAGAGCTGAAATTCATACACAGGATATAGCCAGCTGCCCATGTAGTAAATGAAATAGCAAAAGATGAAAGCATGGTGCTCAGTGGATAATTTGTTTTCACTGTAATGTTTAATTACAGTCTTTCCTACAAAGGCATTTCCTCCAATATGTAATCACTGGGACATTTGAAGCTAATTAAGCAGATGCACTGCCATTTTCACTTTAATAAAAGTCACTGACAAAAGCAATGAAAGCAAAGGGAGTTGTTCTGGATGAAAATTAAGTTCCTATGGAAAAATAAACATTTATATGTCCAGTAAGTTATAGACACATTCTTGCTATTGACACATACCGATTAACTGCAAAATGCTAACTCTGCACATTCAGCTGTCTGAGAGAAAAGAGATCAGGGGCTCAGTTCCTAGAAAAGGGCTGTCCTGCATTTTCTGTATTCATAAAACAGGTACCCCTGAAAACCCTGATGTGAGTTAAACAAAAAACATTTGCCCATTTTTAAATAAAAAGATCCTCCTCACAATCAATCTACTTAGTTCAATGTGTTCATAGTCCAGACTTCATAGCATTTTAACACTTTCCTAGCTGTTTTTCTTTATCTCAGCAGTTTCTCAATGTTGGAATTTTACATTAGAGGAATTTTTCTTTTGCTTGGTTGGTTTGATGAAAGTTACACTATAATCTATTTATCATAGAATTAGTAAATATTTCTGTAAAACAGCATCAGATACTTGAACAAGTTCCTCTAAAGCTCAGTCTCCTCTGAATAGGATATAGAGGTCTCCTTAAGTTTCTAGAATTAATAATCTGATATACAAAATGACCCCTGACCTAACATTGATTTGGGCTGACTATACACTTGAGAATCCTCAGTAACTTCTGTGGTTTTTTAGGCAGAAGAGGAAATAAACAAAAACTGAAGAGACACATTACATCTTCACAGCTCGTGTTTCTCATCTTACCTTTTGTGGCCTTCTTCTGGTCTGTTTCTAGCCTCTAACTTCTCCCTGTGATAAGCAGCATTCATCTCGTTGCGGAGCCGGTCATTTTCCCGAGCGATGTCAGAGGCATTTTGAATAACCAAGGCATCATATGTTTTCAATCCCATATCCTCAGCGTTCTGCAAAAAGCTTTTGATTGAGGTGACCTCTTGCTGCTTGATGCTCATCTTCTGTAGCAAGCGCTGGCGAGCTAGAAATCCTCTGACAACTACCACAGTACAAGGAGAAAACATGGACCAATGAAAGGCAACTAATTGGTGAATTACTAAATACTACTGCTTGTTCTCCTGTAAATATGAGCAATTCAAGTTTCAGTCAATATCTTATACAAAGAATGAAAGAATTCTCATGGCATATAAATAACAAAGCAAAATGGTACTCTTTCTCTTTTCTACTGCCAGTGCTTCAAACAAAGTAGTGGCAGTAAATTCATAAATTTGAACTATCACAAATCAAAATGTTTACTTTCACTGAATGTTACTTTTTATTACATTACAACTGAAACTCAGATGAATACTACGGATTGTGAAAGCATACATTTACACTGCAAAGGTCAAAATATAGTTTGTTTCCAAATAAAAGCCTGGATAAATGAATTGCATTGAATGCAGCAGGAATTCAATGATAGTTTGGATTTGGTAGCTTTAAAAAGTGCTTTAAATATTTCAATGTACCTAAAATCCCATCAAAACCAACACAAGATTTTTTTGTTTGACTTGAAGATCTTCTATTGCTCATTTCCCTTCAGCAAAAACAATTAGATTAATTTAATGCAAAATTCTCAAATGTATCTGTCACATCATGTCTGCATTTTTCAGTTTAAAATTTTCATCTACATTGCATCAGCTTCATGTATCTATCATCACAGTCTTTGTCATCTTTATGCTGGGAAACAGTTTTGGTGCATCTCCTGTGATAGCATCCTGTAAAACTTTCTTAAGCCTCATTACAACACATCCTACCCAACTTGAAGACCATCTAGTCCCCTGGACTTCCAGAAGATGATCAGAAACACAAAGCACAGGGACCTCTGTGGCCATGATGAATTTGGCACCATTTTAATCACTGTACCTGTAACATGTGACATTAGTATTCTCAGAGTATATGTTTAGGTCTCGAAGGATGAAATAAGTTAATAGAAGGTACTGTATTTTTGTGAGTGTTTTTTGTTTTTTAATTCCACAAGACCATGTTTCTTTCCAGATCTACAACCATTGCTATGTCCCTCACAGGGAAGAACATGTTTTAGAATTTTTTGTCTTTTGCCTGGAATACTGTTGATTTTCAGTACATCGATTTATATAAATCAAAATCAGGTCAAACTTCATAATTGCTTATGGGTACTCAAAATCTGGTTAAACAAAAGTTTTCCGTAAGTGAAGTCAGTAGGCAATAGCCTGTGTATGATTTTTTGTTTGGGTTTGCAGAAAAATACTGAAAATGTTAATATTAAGTTTGCAAGATAAAAAAAGAAAAACTGTTAAAAATCATTAAGCCTTTTGAATAACATGATTAAGTTTCAGATTTAGGAACACTGCAGAACATTAAATGACAAAGAGTCTAGCTGAAATAATCCAAAGGAAAAATGTCAACAAAGAAAGATACAATTAGTCTTCTATGAATATAAAATGTTATTGAATAAAATAAACAGCTAAAGCATAGAGGAATGTAAGATATCTTCTACCACCTTTTATGTCCTTGTTTAGATACTAAAACCAAGATTTTTTTAGAGGTGCTTAGTGCTCAGTTGATGAGATATAAGAAAAGTTAGCATTAATGTACTAATACTGGCTCTATACAATGTTCACTCAGGTTGAAAGTATTCAAATTTAGGTACTTTGAAATAATTTATAACATTAAACTTTGAACATTTACTCTTTTATAATCACAACCACCCATGCCATTTTCAATACCTTTAGCTACATTCCACAAAATCTGTCTTTTTAAACCCCTGACACAGTAGTGCACTTACCCAATTTAGTTGTAAAGAAAATTAATAATACAGTTATTTTTTGAGCATTTCATCAGAGTATTCACATTGGATATACATGTTACTGAGTCTGAATCCAAATGTTGCTGTTGCAAAAGAATGAATACGTGCACAGAATATTGTCAGAGCTCACTGCTCTCAAATATGAAAATTTCAGAAGACCTTAATAATCAAAAATGTCTTCTTCCTAAATTATTCTCTTTAAATCTATCTGCTGCAGAGCAGACAGGTTTTGTGACAAATAGTTAATCATCAAATCCTGGTTGACTTTGGAAACAAGTCAAACCTGGCAGTAACAAGGCTGCGTGTATGTGTGTGCTTTGACCACCAAGGCTCATTAGGATAAAGAAATACAGAGATGAGTCTGGCAGAATGGTTAGCAGGCATGAATTAGTAGCTTAAGTTGCCTGCTAAAATGGTCCAGTAAAATGAGATCCAGTAGGGTCAGTGATAACATACTCTGAATTGTTCACTTCCATCAAAATCAAGATGTTTTGAAGAAACATTCGGCAAAACTTTGTCAGGAAGCCTTGGCAGACATACTACCTGCTTTTGCACTCATTTCCATGAACCGACTAGCTCAGGTTTTTCATTAAATGATGGACATTTCTCCGTTCTCTATGAGAACATTTGAAAGATTTTCTCCCTCAGTTCAACACAGAATCTAAAATAAATTTTATAAGCTAAGAAACTTCCGTGAAATGAAGTTGTCATCTCCTAGACCTTTATGCCTCAGTTTCATCTACTACTATATGGGTAATGGGTACTACGATTGTCTTCTGAACTTGCTCCTCATTTATGTAAATCTAAAATAATTCTCACTTATGTAAATTAAAATAATTGAGGTTAGCACCCACAGGGCAGAAAAATATCTATTTCTTTAGAGTTCATCTAAGGATAAGGATTAGAATAATCAAAATTCAAGTAGACAATGGATCTGGGTTATGAGAGAAATGTATTAACTATTGTGTATTCAATGTATTAAAGTTAATTCCTCATCTACATGAATTCTGAAGGAAGAATTGCTGCATGACTGACTTTCCTACAGGTACAATCAGTTTTCACGTGATTCAGATCAAAACCATATGTAGTTCTTGTAACTGTGGAAAAAAAAAAATCAAACTCTTTAAACTCACAGATGTATTTTTAAATAAAAAGTGTTTCTACACATACTTTCACATTCGTTTGACCCTTTCCTTTGCTTGTGTAATATAAACTTCAGAAAAATACTTACCTGGCTTGTTTTGATTTGGTTTTTTCCCCCCAGATTTAGGGCAAGGGATTGCTATTTAGACTGAAGTAACAAGAGTTGGTAAGAATTTGGGGAAACACCTGTTTCCCCTGGAAGTTAAGTCCTTATCTAGGAATATGATACTACATTTGAAGCCTGATACAGAAATTAGAATCATAGAAGCACACAGCATGTTCTGACATGGAAGGGACCCAAAAGGATCATCGAAGTCCAATTCCTGGCCCTGCATAGGACAACCCCAAGACTGACACTGTATGTCTGAGCGCATTTCCAAATACTTCTTGAATTCTGTCAGGCTTGGTGTTGTGGCCACTTCCCTGTAGAGCCTGTTCCAGTGCTCAACCACCCTCCGGTTGAAAAACCTTCTTCTAATATCCAACCTAACATGCTCTCCTCCCTGCCAAACAGTTTCTTGCAATTCCCTTGAGTCCTGCCAATGGTCACCACAGAGAGGAGATCAGTGTCGGCCCCTCCTCTTCCTCTCATGAGGAAGCTGCAACTGCAATGAGGTGTCCCCTCAGCCTCTTCTCCAGGCCAAACACACCAAGTACCCTCAGCTGCTTCTCATTCGGCCCCCCCTTTTCATAGCCCTCCTTCATATGTTTTCTAATAGCTTGCTTTCTTTCTTTCTTATATTGTGATTATTGACTAGTTTGGCTATTACATTAAATGTTATCAGGAGAGATTTAGCTTCCAAAGATCTCTGGATGTAAAGGGCAAGGAGAGAAAAATGTGGCTATGAGCCAGAACTGACACCTTTATGCACTAAGCTTCCCTATGTGAGTGTAAATTATATGGATCCCAATGTTAGGATTATGTGAGAACAATCCACTTCTACCCTATTCTATTTTAAATCTACTACAGCTTTCTGGCATGCTAATTCTGCAAGTTTACAACTGTACCTGTTTGCAAAAGGCAGCTTATTTCATGAGCTAATGCCACAAAATAGAAGTCTAACTACTTCTTACTCATCCAAGTTCCTGATTTTCTCAGGTTTCCCAGATCATAAAAAGCATGCAGATGAGCCACAGCTTTGAAAAAAACTTTGAGCACATAACTTCAGTGAAAATGACATTTCAAGTTACCCTAATTAAGGAAGGCTAGAAGTAAAACCAAGAAAAATATTTTGTAAGGAGCCAAGAAGACCTACTGCCTTCATTCTTCAGGCAGTGTTCGGTAGTCTATTCTCTTACGTCTGCAAAACATCAACATCTCTGAGGATGTTTTAAATTTTGGTGTAGGGTTATACTGAAGCACTCTGCTTGCAGATTTGACTCTGAAAGGTAAATATTTCCATTCTTTGATAAGTCAGCATGAGAAGGGAAAGAGGATAAACCACAATTGATTTTCAAAATGTGTAAACAAAACAGGGTAATTTGCATAAAAATATCAGGCCAAGTTATAAACTCAGCTGAACTGTGGCCATGGTTACCTGTCATTCTTCACATTCATTTCTGAACAATTTTGATTTCGCTTGCTTCAAGTTTTCTCTTAGTTTCCTCTTTCTCATTACATGCTCACAGTGGAGAATAGTTGAAATGAAAGAGGTTTGTATTTCTGAAGTCTGCATTATTACATATCTGACAAAAAACCCCCTACAAGATAAGACTGTCTTTTTAATTTCCTTTAAATAGGTGAATATGGGAATTGTTGCACACATCAGCCAATTAGATAAATAATGAATAATGTGAAGGAAGCTTCTTCAAACAAAGCAATATTCACATTTTGAGCAGTTATTTGAGATTTTGATAGGAAATGGAGCCTAAGTAAGAAGAAATCAGGAGGCAGTGGAGAGCACCTCCTTTTAAAAATGTGCCAAAAATTTTCGGTATGACCTTAGTAAAAATTCAGGCATAAAAGGAGGAAAAATGTCTAAGCATAAAAAACACCAGTAAAATGTGAATGCTGTAAGAAAGGGGAGAAAATAAGGACAATTAAACATATTAAATTATTAGCTTTGTATTTACTGTTGATATATTTGAAAACACTGCAATTTTGTGTCATCATTACAATATTTGATTTGCAACAAAAAGTTCAAGGTGATATTAATGCCTTGAAAAAAACACTGAGCATACTTTAAAAAGAAAATACTCAAGATCCCCTAAGTTTTAACTACAGTCAACAGTTTGTCATAAAATTATGTTTGACAAAAGTGCAACCATCATCAATGTTAATACCATCTCAAAAAATCTGTATAAGTAGTTATCCAGAAATAAATCTATAGAGAAATGTATAAAATACAGCAACTATTCAAAGGGGAGAAAATCTATCTGTTATACAATATTCTGCTCAGTGTATAAAGTGACACCTCAGAAATACTTGTTTTGTAATTGTTACCTTTTTGGCAGGTTATAATCTTCTTCTGAAGCTGAAGGCACAAATCATTGAGATGGTCAGCCTGCCAGTACTTAAGAAACACTTTTCGGACTCCTATCTAGAATAGAAACATCAGATAAACATTCATTAACAAAAGTGGCCAAAATACCATAGGGAAATAACAATGATATGTTTAAAATCCACGAAAGGGTTGAAATAAGACCTGCAATTTAGGAACAGTACAACAATTCTTCAACAGTGAGGCAGTATCACTTGGTTGAATAAAAGATGTATTTGGAAAGGACGAACAAACTGCCAGACATGTAGTTCCACTTCAATTAAAAAAAAATCCAGAAAAATACTACAGTCTTCAAGTTAAAGACCAGTTGGGGAAAAAAGCATTCTGAATAACAACATAATAGAAAATAGAATGTAGCTTTTACAAAGCAGAGGGGTATGTGAATGGAGAAAGGTGACAAGACATAAACCCATGAGGAGAAGGAAATGGTAACATTTGCCATTTGTGGAACAGGAAGAATGTAACTAAAGTTGGAAGATGGGAGAAGCTCACTGTCATTAGTGACAATGATTTCTAATATCCAGTAAAATTATGTATCCTAGTTCCCAGCCTTTCCTACTGAAGCTGTGTTGTGGGTCTCCTTTTAGAATCAAGGCTAAGCAGACAGAAACAGAGGGATACAATTTTGAAAAATAATCTCCTCAGTATTGATTGAGTGTATGATCATATTCTGCTGTTGTGTAGTAGCTTGGTTTAATTCATCTAGTTCTTGAAATAACAACTATTATATTATTAGATGATTTTACCCCTTTACAGACAAATGTGGCTCATTAGATCAAAACACCTTTCTTTTGATACCTTCTGAACAAGCTGCAGCAATACTTTAAACTTATTTTCTGTATTGTCTTCAAAAGCATTCCTTTCTAATATCCTTTAAAAAAAACCCGAAACCACATACAACCTAGCAACTCTAAAACCAGTTAACTGAAAAAAAAAAAATTTTTCTTCTCAAGAATTCTGTAGAAGAAACTTACCTTCAATTCTTAAAAATAAAAGGACAAGTAACAGAGAACTGTGCCACCCAGTGAAGATTCTAGTTCTACACAACTATTAATTTTGTATGGCTAACAGGCATACTGATTATTTAATATGAGTCTTGTTGAAATCACAGAAATTCATTCTAACTCTTGCTTGTCTCCAGCTCACAAGCTCACTGAACCATCCTGCTGTGTTTTTTAGTTTAGATCTGGGAGACAGGTATTAGCAGAGTTATTTGCACAGCTTTTCAACTCATTGTTTTTAATCCAAGCACTGTCAGATATATATCCTGATAATGTGGAACTACAGATAGCCAGGACATACATATCATGTCTAAACTCCATTAACAAAATTCAGAAATGACTAGGGCATGTTTTTGTCCCTTGGCTTCCCCTCTCTTCAGTCTAGAGAGCTATTTTCAATCAAATGCTTTTAAAAGTCTGCAATGTTCAAGTTTGAGCTGACAGATGATGATGATGCAACTGTTAGTCTTTTAGTTAAAATCACATGCACTCAAATGGCAAAACTGGAATGTTTTCTAATTATTTTTTTCTGTTAGTATCTCTTTTCCCAGTAAAATAGTCCCTTTTGAATAATAACAAAATGCGTAGAGGTAAGGTGATAAAAAACACATTTTACTTGTCTTACCATCATATAAATTCATAAATAGGGAATATACTTTCTTTGTATGGTGGAAAATGCCTGGAACAGCTATTTTATAAAACTGTGCAGCTACAAAAAAAATAGAATCATAGAACAGTCTGGGTTGGAAGAGAGCCCAAGGATCATATAGTTCCAACCGTCTTGTGGGCGGGAACACATACTAGTTTAAGTTAACTATCCCATAGCAACTCCTCTGTTCAGACAAGCTCTTCTGGAATAATCATTCTGCCCACAAATTTGAATTATTATTTCAGAACAATATTAATTTTCCAAGATCCTGTTTCTTTGTGGCTACAATGGTAGACACCCCCACAAAATGATGTCTTTATATTTCCTTAATTGATTATCTTGAGTGATGCCTTCCAATTTTCAACTTCATGTTTATCAGTGGCAATCTCATCGAGATCCACTTGTGCTCTCATACTCTGCTCATAGGGGACATACTCTTACACTAATTTTTTTGACCGGTGACTTCCAACAAAAGTTTTCACTTTTCTTTCTGTGCTTTCAAAATTCTCTATTTGCCTACTTATCTTAGACTCTGACTTCCTCTTTCATCTATCCTGGAAGCTGCTTCTTTCCCACTGTTTGCTAAATTTCCTTAGGAATCTTACTCTTTTCTCCCTTATTTAATAAAAAAACCTCTGAGAAACAGTGGTCAACCACATTCTTCTTTAGTTTAAATTTGCTTCTCTTTTAGACATCTAATCTTGCATCACAAACAAGCAAACTTCTCCTAGCAAGCCATCTAAATTTTCTCCTGTTTTCCCAAAAAGTATTCTACTTCTGTGCCTTCAACTTTCTTTCAGGACATCTTGACTCTTCCCATCACATGTATCTACTCTGTCCTTAAACCCTCCAAATTGTGAAATAAATGCTCATCAAACAATTACATTTTCATCCATCTTGTCAAACCACATACTGACCTTGCCTTAATACTAGCTTTGGACACTAAAGTCTTCATCTTATTTCTTATATCACCTTAAATCCAGAATTCTTCTGTAAGAATAGCTGAAATATTATTCATATGGTTAACTGTAATTAAATTATCACATGGTTATTATAATTACCATTTTATCTGAGCAGCTTTCAGGCAACCAAAGCCCGGACATAAACACATAATAAAATTATATTCCTCTAGTCTGACTATATTTTCTCTTTAAACCTCAATTTTTCTTTCCACAAAACCTCCACATCACATAGGAGTCTTTTTTCCCCTCTCTTTCAGACCTATGCCAAATCATCCACTTTTTCCTCATTTCTGTCCTTTGCCCTTCATTACTCAAGAGTGTTTTTTTCTCCACTTAGTAGAGTAATACTATGGCACTCTGACAGTAGAAAAGGGGATGAAAAGTTGCATTTTCACACCTTAAAAATGACCTGATTACTAGCAATGCTCACAGCAAAATTAACAAGCCCATTTCCAATTAGTCTCATGACTGATACACAGCTAAACACTGAACTGCATTTTGCACTGTGCAGTTACAAAATCACAGTCAAGACAATTGCTGAAGATTATGGTCAGTTTAGCTACAAGTGGCTAGCATTGCCGAGTCACGAAGCTAGCTAAGGAGCATGAAAAGCATTACTGCTCTTTTCTGTCAACCCACACTCTGGGAAGAACATAAATGGAGTTATTGTGGCATCACTTATGCTATGAGCTTCATTAGTAGGAGCCTGCTATAAGTTTTAAGTGAATGAAGAAATATAAAATGTCAATACAAATCCAGTTTTTGTATTCAGATAGAAATTATTTTTAGATTTTATATCATTTGCCAGGTCTACAGAGAGCAGAGCTCTAGACAGAAATATGTATAGCAGAAACTGCAGTAACACATTGGATTATGTTAGTAGTGCTGTAGATCTGTGTTCTTTAGTCTTTGAGCTCAATCTGATATTCTCTAAAGCTGACCAAGAACAAGGTAGTGTCACTGCTCTCTGTACAGTTCTGGTGTTCAGCAAAAGCAATAATACTGAAAAATACTGGAATTTCATGTGTCAGATATCAAACCAGTTTTTGAGGCTGCCAGCTGTCTTAATTCTGGTCTCTTCTCTAATCACAAAATTTTTCTCCACTCGCCGGGGGGAAAAAAAGGTTCAAATATTCCTCCACTAAAACATTCACTTTTCAACAGTTTCTGGACTACGGAGTGCTCTCATCTGAGTCTGAAATTTTAATGTCATTCAGGTTCCTGTAAAAGTAAACCATCTGTGAATTACAGTCATAGTTATTTTAATTAGAAAAGCATTAGGGTTTTAAATGTTATTTTTCAAAATGACACATTTTTTAAAGATTAAGTAAAATTGTCATTGATGACTACCTAAGCTTCAATTACTGCTACAGGCGTCCTTTTTTTCTTTTCTTTTTTTTTTTTTTTTTTTTTCTCTTTTTCCTGGAAGGAAGGAGAAAGAATGGGAGGGAGCTGTTCTTTCTTTTCCTTCTTTTTATCTTTTTTTTTTCTTTTTTTTTTTTCCTTTAATTTTACAGAAAAGGTGTAGGATGTAGAAGTACAGACATTCAAAACTATGGAATGGATGCTGAGATGGTGTGTAGGTGGCATGGAGGCAGTATTAGCTCATACTTAATAGGTGTCAAGGGAATCTGTAAAGCTGTTCTTTAGTTTAAAAAAGGCAATTTGTGGGAGTGCTGTGTGTTTCTGGCAGTACTTTCAAAATAGCTACCTACAAAAGATAGAGAACTATAATCTAATGATATTTTACACAATGACACACATTTTCACAGTGCATTAATGAAATGTAGAAAAAAGCCTTAAAACTATTGTAAAACGTGTCTTCTTGCAGTGTACATGTCTGTAAAAATGTAGTGACAAACACATTTATGGGGCACTGATCTTTAAGGACTGAAATGTTATTTTTAAAGGTTTACTCTCTATTTTTATTAGCCTTTCATCATACATTTTAAGAGTCCTCCTTAGTCTCTGCAAACTGGTGACCTTATGAATAAACCTACATTTTAGCGTAGATTATACATGGTCTTAATAACAAGTATGTGAGTAGTCAGGTGTTCACGCAAATGACACCAAGCACTTAAGTGAGCACTTGTCAAGACCTGGACTTTAGGGAGAAAAATTGTCATTTAACTTTCTGGGAAAGGGCACAAAAATGGTCATTCCTTTTTCAAAAGCTGTACAAATCTCACAGTTCTTCACACTAGTGAGGCAACAAGAACTGCCTTACAGGAAAGGAAGCGATCAGGAAATACAAGATGCATGTAAGAAACACTCAGTGGAGAAAACCCAACTCCAGTTCTATCTCATGGGATCTTGGCATTTACTGGATCTATCATTCCAGTTTTCAAAATTCTAGAAATAGCCACAGCATCAAAATGTAGTGGTATAGCCTCCTTCCCAGGCCTGCTCTATGATATCATTCCTAAACTGAACCTATCCATTCATTTGTGACACAAAAGAAACCATATGAAAGTGTCTCTTGGTATAAGCTGAGAAATACAGGCAACAGGACAACAATGGCACAGAAAGTAAATCCTGAGGTGGAGACTGGAAAATTAATCCTAAACAAAGATGGAATGAAGACTGGGATAAAATATGACGCAGAATATCTAGAAAAGTTAAATTAAGTGAAGAAAACAAGAGAAAAGTGTCAGAAGAGATGGGAGGACAGGAGCGGTGGGGGGGAGAGAGAAAGAGGGATGAGACATGGAATCCAGATTTGAGCTGTAAAAGATATCAGAAAGGAAATGAAGAGTTAGCAGGACTAATAATATGCAAAACCCAAAGGGTGGATAAAGAAATACGTTCTAGAGGGGAAAAAACCCAGAAATAGGAACAAAAAATAGAGCTTTGTGTTGAAAGAATGAGAGCATGTGAGAATTCAGAGGTCAAAGTAAACCATCCATACTCTTTTCTGACTGAGGGGATAGGATGGACTCGTAGTGTGTGGCACAAAGCTACTGAGAAAGCTTGTGTGCAGTGGCTTGCCTAGGCCAGTCTTTTGCTAGTACTGGTGAGGTCCAAACTCACTCTCTGGTGATTTCTGCTACTAGCAAATTATTTTCAGTATACAGTGGGGTGCTGAAATGAAAAAAAAAAAATATATATATATAATGGGACAATATAGTTTTACTGACATTATTCAAAATGTGAAGGAAGAATACACACTGGTGTTTTCATAGTTGTCTGTTAGTCTGGAAACCCCTCTGGATTTTTTTTTTAATTGCCTAAAAAGTATAATTGACTCTTAAAGTAATATATTCAAAACAAACAGGAAATAGTCTTCCAACACAGTTAAAATTACTAAATAACAAATGAATGAACTGGCATACAATTTATGAGCACTACAGTTTTCCTACTTGAGGGGAAAAAAAAGAGGTAAGAATCTCTTAAATATTAGATTTCTTGCAAAGTACTGTAGTACTTCAGCATATCAAGTACAAAACAACTCACATAGTGTAACCACTTTAATTCTTAGCCAAAATAAATAGTTCTGTTTCAAAATAACTTAAGACACTCCCTGAACTAAGCATAAAATTAACTTATGTATGATTTCATATACTTCTGCTCATTTCTATGATTTAATCATATGCCACTTATATTCTATGTTCTGCTATTTAATCATAAATATACTTATCCCAAAAAGGACACTTGTATGCTAATATTGTATATTAATACACCGCAATTGAAAAATACTTAAAGACAGCTTTATCAATAAATGAAACACCCATAGATCAGTAGTGAAGTATGGTTCTCTCACTGACTGGTAAGAACTGTGGATCAGACTTTGCTTTATCTCTGCAGTTCTAGAAGTTTTAGAAGAATTAAAAATCTCTAGATGGACTTCTGGGATTTCCCATTATTGAGGGCTTATTCTTTGCATTAACATTCTTCTTAAGTGGAATTTTGATAATACAGCTCCACACTGGCATGGATCATTTCTACAGAAACACTGCTGGCTCCTGAAACAACTTCAGCAGTGTCTATAGCTGTAAAAAGGTGAACTGGGATTATCAGATTGTCCATGTCATGCAACTACCTGATGTTGATTTGGAGCTTCATAAAAACACTTTGACTAACTCTTCTGGTACTGTTTGTTTCATACCTGATGAGTCTTTGGATCACCCCATTTCAAATGTAAGATTTGTCTTACTCTTGGCAAAGTGAGTGATCACTTGTGCTCAGAATTCAGGACTACAGGTAAGAAGAAATCATTGGGGGTTAGTAAAAGAAGGCTAAAAAGTAGAAGACAAAACTTTTATTAGACATTTTTAAGGATTGCTATATTTTAACAGGCATTTTTAGCAGTCAGATTCTGAAAGACTCACTTTCAGTGAAGTCTGACCTTTGCAGAGCTTCTATTTAGTAGATGTGATGGCTAGGAAGACCAAATTAAATTGATGTTTTGTTTTTCTTCTGGTATAATACAAGTTGTTTGCATTTCAGCAAGCTCCATTTGAAGTAACTGAGAAGGGTTAATTGCAGACCACTGAGCTCAGCCAAACAAAATGCAGAGCTCCAAGTTTTGATGAGAAAGCTCAGTAAGCTATGAGCTAACTCTTTTTTATTGAATTTATATTTGCAAGCTTAACAGTGTGAGGAATGATAATCCAAACAAATGAAAGTTTCCTTATGTCAGTAAAAAGAGCCAAGGACTGTTTGTGCTCTGTACTTCTCCAAAAGCATGATAATGTTTGCAAGTTAAGTCATGCTATTGGGATGGTAGATTTTGCTTAGGTAATGCATCACTGCATGGCAGTAAGTGAAGACAACACTGAAAATGTGGATTTCCTAATATAAAGACCTTCAGATGTTCTGGAGAGCAGGATATTCTGCTTTACATGGACCATCCACTCAATTTAACTCTAAAGTGACTAAATATCTGTCTTCTTCTAAATTTAACGGCAAAACACTCACTGACTTCTCCAGAGGTTAAACAAGTCTATTACTTCACTCTGCCTGGAGTAGCAATGGTTTGTTTTGATTCACAAATATGATTTTATCGGATGTGCTTAAAAGTCACAGCAAGTAGCTAAGCTTGCAGTGATCAAGAATACATTTAAGCTGAAAGAATACCTTATCAAGGCTGCACACAGAGTCAAGGATATAAAAAGTGCCTTTCACTAGTAGGTTTGCACTTTCATAATTCCAGTAGTTAAGCTAACTACATCACTGAAACTGCATACAAGGTCAGCTTCAATGAAACAGCTATTTTATTGTCCCAGTTTAGTTATCTCCAGCTCAGCTTACCCAAGGAACAGCGACATTTCATAAAGCTATCAACACTTCCATCCCTATGTGATGAACAATGAGCCAGTGGGGAAGAAGACCAGCCTGGCTTAACAGGGAGCTTCTGCTGGAACTCAGGGGGAAAAAAGAGAGTTCAGACCTTTGGAAGAAGGGGCAGGCAAACCAGAAAGAACATAAGGAAGTTGCTAGGTCATGTAGAGAGACAATCAGAAAGTCAAAAGCCCAGCTAAAACTCAATCTGGCCACGCTGGGAAAGATAATAAAAATTTTCTATAAATACATTAACATTATAAATACATTAAAAAGAGGGCCAAGGAAAGTCTTTGTCCTTTATTGGATGCAAAGAAGAAAAGACTGAGATACTTAATGCTTCCTTTGCCTCAGTTTTCAACAGAAAAGTTATCTTCAGGGCAGCCAGTCCTCTGAGATGGTAGACAGCATCAGTGAACAGAATAGAACCCCTGTAATCCAGGAGCAAGTAGGTAGTGACCTTCTAAGCCACTTAGATGCTCACAGGTCTATGAGACTGGATGGAATCCATCCTACAGGGATAAGGGAGTTAGCAGAAGATTTTGGTAAGCTGCTCTCCATCATTTATCAAAGGACCTTGGGGTGCTGGTCAACAGGCGGCTGAACATGAGACAGAAGTGTGCCCAGGTGACCAAGAAGGCCAATGGCATCCTGACTTGTATCAAAAATAGGGTGGTCAGCAGGACTAAGGAAATGATTGTTCTCCTGAACTTGGCACTGGTGAGGCCACGCCTAAAGTACTGTGTTCAGTTTTGGGCCCCTCACTACAAGAGGTGCTGGAGCATACCCAGAGAAGGGAAATAGAGCTGGTGAAGGGTCTGAAGCACGAGTCCTGTGAGAAGCAGCTGAGGGAACTATGGTTGTTCAGCCTGCAGAAAAGTAGGCTGAGGACAGACCTTGTCACTCTCTGTAAGTACCTGAAACAAGGTTATGGCAACATGGAGGTCAGCCTCATCTCTCAGGTAACCAGTGATAGGATAAAAGGAAATGTCCTCAAGTTATGTCAGGGGAGGTTCAGATTGGACATCAGGAATAAGTTTTTCACTGAAGGAGTGGCTAAAAATCAGAACAGGCTGCCCAGGCATGTGGTGGAGTCATCATGCCTGGAAGTGCTCAAGAAACAACTAAACACGGCACTTAGTGCTGTGGTCCAGTTGATGTGGTGGTGTTTGGTCAAAGACTCGACTCAGTGATCTTAGAGATCTTTTCCAACCTTAATGATTCTATGATTCTGTGATAATAAATACTTTCATCTAATACAGGAGCTGCAGAATCAAGCACCAGGCATTGGCTACCTGATAGTGTTTGTTCTTATTCTCTGCTAAATGGTACAAAATAAACCAAAATTTGACTCTGGTATTGGATCTTGTGTGCTTTTTCTCTGTTTCTAAACAGACTGCATGATTTACAAGAAAAAAAAGAGCTTGTTCTGTGGGTAGGGTCTGGGGTTTGTTGTTTTGCTGGTTAGTAAAACACTCTCCAAACACAGCTTATGTGGGAAGGAAAAGATAAATTGTTAAGCAGGAAATAAATACAAAGCAATTATTTTCTTTACACATTTTGGGCTTTTACTTCAGAACCCTTTCCCCTCCTCCAGGATAATATCACCTTTCTCAAAATGGGATGGTGAGGTACATTATGAGAAGGAAGTTTAAGTATCATCCAGATTTAGTCAGTTAAAAAGTCCAGTCTTTCCCTCTCTCTGTTGGGGAGTTTATTGACAAACTCATCTCCTGATGACAGCATATAAGCAGGAGGTTGATTTCAGATGTGCTTTGCTTTCTTCTAAACATCATCATCTTTGATGAGGCTATTCTAGTTACTTTTTGGTCGATTTATCTACCTGAATTTGCAACAACTCTTCAGGGAATTGCAGGTAACAATGTTGAGGAAGACAATTTTTGATTTATTCATGAACCCCTGCAACAAACAGATTTTCAGTTTCAGCAGTGACTCATTTGAAGCAGTTACTGCTGGCAACAGTGGCTGAATAGACTGGTTATATGTGCAACCCTCTGCTTCTTGGATGATTTTTAGTGATGCGCTATAGATGACTCCTTTCTTCTGACTTTGCTAACTGACATCATTCCTGCTCCTTAACTCCTTTTCTTCTTCCCTTTCCTCCTCCCTCCTTCTCTCTTTAAAACTTTTTCTTCCTTTTTTTCAGAGTCCTCTGCTGTAAAAGCATAGAGAGCACCCATGACAACTGCAGATTGTGTAAGCTTTCTCATCTAATTTGTTATTTAAAGTTCAACTTTCATGATCAGTCAAATGAATCAAAAAGATAACAGAGAAAGAGACATTATGTGACACAGATATTAGTCACTACTGCTGTTAGTTGGGTATATGGTTTTGCATCACCTATACAAAATACATTGGTATCAAGTTTATATTCACTGGGCATTTAATAAATTGAACTTGAGTGAATTTTCTCCTAAAATTTTCTTCTATGATTTTCATCTTTCCATTTTTTTGTCACAGCTTTCTGTGGCTTCAAAAAGGTGTATGGAGAACGTCACTCATTTTTTCAGACCTTGTTCCTTTAATTTATTGCTGTGTGCTTCTTAGTCACTAAGTGACAATGGCACAACTCTCACTCCCAAGCCTTCCTATTCCATTTAACTTATCAATGTCTCTGAAGAGTTTTCTTCCTTTCTGGTTTGAAGGACAATGCATTATGCACTGTGGTAGTTTTGCATCTGACTCCTCCTGGTGTTAATGAGATTTTGGAGTCAGAATCTCTAAAATCTCTTTGAGATCACAGGCTTCAGTCTTCTGCATGATAGAAGGACTCTGTTTCACAACTTTAACATTTTTTGTCTTCCAAGGTTTCAGGCTTTTTTTCAAATGCCAATCACAACAGAATCACTAGTCTTTAGCTCTAGGCTTTCACTGATGGCCAATTGCTTTTTTTGTGCTGTAAGGCTGGTTCTTGGCTCCAGGGGAAATAAACTTCACAGGCACCCTGCTCTGTACTTCATGACTGGAGCACACTGTGCAATTACTGTTACATAGCTTTTGCCCAATGTCCAGTTTGTAGCTCCATACAAGTTCTGAAGGTGAGTGGTACTCTCATCTCCAGGCACTTGTAAGGAAAGATAAAGTTTCTAGACATTAATGATTGCTTTTTTTTCATAGGAAACCTTCTGTCCAGGATGCAGAACATAGACCAGAGCTGACTTAAGAAACCTGGGCAGGGAAAGCAAGTCTGGTTGCATATTATCTTTTTCAGGGTCTTTGCTATTGAGAGTGGGGCTGTATGTGCCTGCTATTTCCTTTAGTGACCAAAATAGAACCTTTACAGTAATTTGATGAAAGACAAGTTTTCTTAAGTGCCTAAATGCAGGTGATTCTGCACGTGTGCTCCCAGCCTAGTGGGAGGCCTACCTTCGTTGCTGTAACTACTAAGGAATCTGGGCCACTAAGACTCATAGTATAGAGTGTGACGTAGTCCTTGTCCTTCATAAGCAGTTGCAGAAACTTTTTCCAGACATCTTAACACTTAGAGGTCATACATGAATTAGAAGACTCCAAAATCAAAGAAGCCTATAGGAGTGCCCCAACATCTGTCCAGTCCACAAACTTCATACTTGTCCCTGAAACTGGTCTGGATGCTCTCTTGTGAAATAGATTTCAGTCCTAGGCTGGAAACAGGTCTGACTCTGAAGCTCATGTGACCTGAAAGAATGCTGTACACAGTAAGTCATAGAAAGCTTCATTTCTGCACAACAGATTCTATACTGTGCAAGGAAAGACCATTTTCTTTAGATAGTACATATGCTCAAGAAACCAATTTTGCTTAATTACAAAACTACCCAAAGGAGATGACTGAGTACCCTGGACAAATGGAGACATTCACCTTGCAATGCTCATGCTGATGAGAATTAAGTACAATATAAATCAGGTAAGAAGATGGGATAGGAAGCTGAGAGTTTCCTGCTCAGTGTTTGGTGCTTTTTTCTTGGTTTTTTTTCTTTGTTTTTTGTTTGTTTGTTTGTTTGTTTGTTTGTTTTTGGTTTTTTTTGTTTGTTTGGTTTTTTTTTGTTGTTGTTGTTGTTGTTGTTTTTTGTTTTTTTTTTTTTTTTTTCAGCTTCACTTGATGTACAGCAACCCCAGGTACTCTGGTATATCTGTGGAGCAGCATGCTGGCATCTACAAAGGCATTGGCTAGACAGGAAATACTAATTACTTGTTTTGTGTCTCCCCTATTTTGACAGTATAGCATTTAGCATAGGATTTTAAGGAAAGAAAATATGTAGGGCTTTTTTGTAATTCAGGAACCATTCAACCACTAAAATGTATATATCAAATATCTTAAAAACTTGACACAGTGTAGCATGCTTAATTGAAAGACTCTTCTTCCCACGAGAATACACTGATTTTTTTGACACAATGATCACAGCTACTCATATTCTAGAAAAATCAGAAAATCACTCTGATAATATACTAAAGCATATATTAAATCTCAAAAGAATATACTGTTGCAAAGGATCTGGTGGCTTGCCACAATGGAAGTGACTCAGCTATCTTGTTTAAAGAATGATATTTTAATTGCTTTGAAGATTACAAACCTGCCAGCCTTGTAATTTACACTGCTGAAGAACAAGACGGCATCTCTCCTTGGCAGGCAACTTCTTCTCTCCTGCTGCTGTATCACACAAATCTTTATACCTAGAAAAATCAGCAGAAGTAGAGTTACTCTAATGTTGGTCTGGTTTACATTTTTGCAGAAATTATCAGTTTTTCTTTGACTCTCAAATCTTTAATATCCAAACTGGAAGCATGGGATTCAGATAAAGGGGAAGAAAACAAGAAGGCAAATCATTTTAAATCTTGTATGTTATTAGACATGATCTTGGTGAATAACAGTGTGGGACTAGTGATGTCTAAAACCCAGATTTTCTTCCTATCAGCTCTTTGGATGCCTCACAGAAAGTTAATGCCAAAGGAATTAAAAGCATCCCCAACCAATATCATTGGTACTGAATTGGGTCATTGAAAGTAGGAAAATATGTTTCCAGTACATGTCATAAGACATGCCTCGTAAGGAGTAATTCATAAGAAAGTGACATTGATAAAAATGTTTTTCATCAGTTCAAAATAAATTGTTCTTAGTTCTGAGCAACAAGTCCTATAACAAAAAGACTTTAAGGAACTTGATCAGTTCAAGAAGAGACTTTATTACAGCACTGAATACCTCCAAAGACAGAAAATGCTGAATATTGAAGGATTCTTTGATGTACCAGATAAAAGAATGAAGGAAGGAAATTTTAGTGATACAAAGTCCAATAATTTATAAAATTAAATTTTTAACTGTGGACTTATTACAATCTTTATTACCACCTTAGTACTAAAGAAACTGGTGATTTTTTTCACATCTTGATGCTACATATTATTCCTATACTTTCTCAAAGGTATTGCTCTGTCTAAATCTAACCACATGTAAGAACTTTGAATACTTTATCATTATAAATAGCCAGATTTTGAAAACTATATACTTTGTAAAACACGTCACTTTTGACTAAACTTTCAATGAAACATGGGTAAGTTTTGAATTTTGTGTGCTAACTGCATTTCCTGACATGTTATTCATTTAGTCCTTTAACAGCTGAACTCACCTATAGCTGTGCTGCAACCCAAAACTGTGCTGTCCTGAGACCACTTGCACAGACCACAGTAGGCAAAACTGCAGTGCGGGAATGACTCCAGGGACTTCAACGGGCCCAGAAGCTCTGACAACTTTGAACCAACATCTGCAAGTAAACTGCTGCAGGACCAAATTTCACCTAGACTTCTAGTTTCATGTGGCTACACAGACCTTTGGGGATCTCAGCTCTTGCAGTCTGGAAATGTTCTCTGGTCTGGTAGTAGTTCTGCTGAGGACTCCATGGCTAAGTCTATACTAGTAAATGAAATGTGAGAGGGACTGTTTCTCTGACATTGAAACCATCTGGAAAAACCTCAACCTGCTGATTTACTTATGCATGCAATATGAAATCTATGTTCTATTAAACTCTGTCACTTTCCAACAGAGTGTAGCCTTCTTTGGCTGGACACTAGCCTGTCCTAGTTCCCAGATTGTGCCTAGGAATTGTATGGAGGGATGCTGGTAAAAAGGTCCAAAACTTCCCTGCAGATCTTTCTAATTAGTCTCACACTCCAGATGCACAGTAAGGAACTGGGGACAGCATTTTCCCAATAGCTCAACTAGCTGTATGGTCACAAAGACATTCGTTTTACAGGCTGCTGTTAAGGCTGGGGCCACCTTGTTCCCACACTTGTATCAATAGTTCTCTTAGAAACCATGGGGAATCAGAGGCGCGAGAGAGACAACTGCTGGAAAGTTTAGCAACTGCTGACTAAAATAAAGATGATTCAGTATTGACTCCCAATGCCTGAAGAAGTAACTGCAAAAGCAGTCAGTTTCACACTTCCTAACAGCAAAAACCCAAAGAAACATTTAATTCCTGAAACAGAGCCAAATTAAAATTTAAAAGGTTGAAATTCTAAGTTTGGCTCAGGTTTACTTTAGACACGTGCAAATCATAGAATTCAAGGATAACCAAACATTCTTTACAATCTATATACTATGCAGGAGGCCAGACAAAAATGATCCACTGTATTTCTCCAGCTTTAAAAGTCTCTGAAATCCCACAACATTATCATGGAAGTCTATCAGTGTTCACAGTTCCCTTCTATCCATTAAAGCATGCTCTGCCTTAGATGAAAAATGATGTGTGGGAGGCGGCACCTGTAAGGGAGGCACCTGTAAGGGAGGCACCTGTTGGGGACTGCTGAGAAACTGTTGCTAACTGGAGTCTGCCATAACCATCACCTATCTATCCCCATAGAGCCACTGGTTTTAAAGTTTTTATACTGTTGGGATGTTGTAGTTAGGATAAATATGTATTAGATAGGTAATTACTATTATTAGATTACTTTCATATGTTCGATTGTTCCGATTGGTTCTGGGAATCCCGGTTACAGCCTCGTTTGGTCTTTGTACCCCTAAAACCCCATAGGCTGACCAGTAGTGCAGTGCAGCACCACCATACAAGGTTAGCCACCCCTATATTTCCCTTATATGTTACAGCCCCTCCTTTCCTTTTCCTTTTATGTCGCGATCCACCCCTATCTCCACCCACGTTCTAGAATCCTCGACCCGAACCTTATAAAAGTCCCATGCGCACTAATAAAGTGTTCACGCCTCACACCTTTTGTCTGCGTGGATCGTGTCTTCCTTTCCCTGGTGGACCGTGTCAATGATGGGCTAATGATTGTAGTAGCAGAGAAAGAGGTAACTATAGAAATTTATTTCTGCCATAAATTTCCTCTGTGAACGCAGCAGGACATTTGGAAGATAATCTGCTTTTCCCTATGTTAGAGACTGAAAAGCTATGCTCCTAATCCAAACTAGTCACCTTGTTCTCAAGTCAGTCTGGGAAGACAGGTATTTCCATAGGGTGACTTGTTCTATGCATTCTAGATATTTTTGCTAAAATGAGAAGATATTGCCCTCTGGAGGTGCCTTTCTCCACTGACCATACATGGACTGAGAAGTCCAGACTGGCTGCTTGCATTCTGGGTGACTGAGAGGAAGCTGACCTTTATGCTTACTTGTCTGACTGAGCTACACATCCTGCAGAGTAACTGACAGAGGAACTAAGAAAACTCATTTCTCCCATCTCTCTTGTTCAAATTTTCTGGTTAAGCAGTTAAAATGAAAAAAATATCTTTAGGCCTGGAGTTATACTTTGCTATCAAACATTTTTATCTTGTATAAGGCTGCTTAAACAAAAACAACATGAAGTTTGGAAATATTTCTCAGCCAGAATGGTTCCCTGGTTTGATTTAATCCTGTGAAATACCCTTCAGCTAAATTTGGATTGATAAATTAGTTATCTAGACTTTCTTAAGATTCAGTAGAATAGTGCATTCAGGTGTCAAATTCCCTACTGTAATACTGATGTTTACAATAGGTCAGATGAACTGTGCACGGTAACACCACCATGCCTTTCCACTGAGTAAAATGATGTTCTTGACTCTAGCCTAGACATCTTGTATGAGAAAAAATGAATCTACCTCCTAGAGAAGAAAGTGATAAAACCCAGTATTTCCAGGCATAGACAGAACAACTCTTTCACTAAGGGATCCAAAACTAAATACAAAACAGAGAGATCTAAAGGATCAATTTGAAATACTGTCCTTCCACCACCATGTCAAGACTCATGTAGTGTGGATTAGAAAATAAATGCAAGACATCTTCTATTTACAAGTTGACACAGGGAACAATACCATCAGTAGGGGGGGCTCTCCCCAACGTCCCTCAGCACTATATCAGTGTGAGAGAAGCTCCTATTTCCCTACTTTTTTCCTTAGCACCCACCTTGTCCTAACTTGTTTTCACACACCTAAACAGAAGAAAGATGTTCTGGCTAGACAGGCTTGCACTGTGAGCATGTCCAGACAGGCCAGGATTCTCCGGTGTTGCAGAAAAGTGCTCTGACCTCTCTTCCTTTGCTTCTCAATGCCCTCTGTATCAGGCTACTTTTCGTTTGTTTGGAGCAGATTGCTGCCAATACCTCCAGGTAGCTTGTGAATATGGAAAACTCAGCTCTCTTGGGTCTTCACAGATAAGGATATTATCTAATCATTTTCTCCCTCACTTCCCTAAGTGCACAGCTGACAAGATCCAGCAGGCTGTTTTTCCCGGAGACAGAATTTTCTCCAGTTCAGGTTATGGCACAGTAACCCACAGTAATATTCTAAGGCTGAGCACGCGATTTGATTTACACAGAGTGTGCACAAATAGGCTGCAGGGCTGTACTCCCAGTTCTGTATGCACAGCAAATCTTTAAGCATTGGAATAAACACCACTCATCGGTTTCGACAGCACATCAACATGATAGAAGATACTAAAGGAAAGAACATAGCAAGCACAAAGGGCACAAAAACAAGCAGGTCCAAATCAATAGCTTAATACAACCACAGATATCTCTGAATTGAAACCACAGAACTACTTTGTTTGTTTGATTTGGATATTATTTTTCTCATGTCTCTCTTGCGTAGTTAAGAAAGGAAGACCAAAAATAATAGAGGTAGCTGTTGACTGCAATACAATGTCCTCTGTAAGAGGATAGTTTGTAACACCAGAACTCAAATTTTTCCTGAAAGCAACAACTTTTATTTCATGTCTTTAGCTTGATGATTAAAAAGTAAAAATTACTATGACTGGCAGGTAACTGCTTTATAGGAATTCTAAGTTATGTAGTTTTCAGTTTTGAATATCCAAACAACTTATGCATGGAAAAATAATCCCTTCTGTCAGTGTAATTCATTATGTTGTAGTTTCATTTTCTCTTTCTTTTGTTTACTACAATGTATTCTATTCACCAAGGTAAACTGGTATGATTCAGTAAGATCTACTCAAAAGGTAGAGAATAAAAGGCAGCAATCAAAATTAAATTGTGTCCTGTATTTCAAGTAGAAGAAAGGTAAAAATTGCCATCACAAAGGAGTAAAATCAGGTTGTGCTGTCTCAGTAAATTATCTTTTTTTGCCCTTTCTAAATTTCCTTTCCTCTTTCTTTGACTGTCAGTAACTGACTGATGTATTTTTGATGTTTTGATGTCTGTGAAATATGTGAAAGAAATGGACTTTGCACAACTTTCTGCTACATGCTCATAACTCAAGATTTTTAGTTTTGTTTGTTTGGATTTGGGGAGAATGGGTTAGGCAAGGTTTGTATTTGAGAAATCTTCCAAATGATCGCTGAAATATCTAGAGAGTCTATCTACTGAAGAGCGGTATCTAAATTTTTTTAAAGAAAATAAAAGGATGTCTGAAACATTTTCAGTAGAAAACTTATAAAAGCAATCAGCAGCAAAGAACAGGATGAATTTTTGATTCATGTTACCTGTATATAAAGAATACATATTCATTCACTCATTCCATTTTCCTGAGTTATACTACTTTTTTTTTTTTTCTTAAAGGAATAACCTAATTATTTCTGAAATATGAGGAACATGGGAAATTCCAGATAATTAGAAAAAGGGAAATAGATTATTATAGTTTCAAAGAAAATAAAAATCATTCTGTCAATCCCTGTACAATATATGTGACATAAAGATCTCATTATACAGCATAAATATTAAAAATTAAAGCAGGTATTCAAAATTTTTGAGAGAATAAATCTTTGGATGTTGAGAACATGCCTTTATAAATAACAGATTACAACAGACAGACTCCATTTGTGTCTTTTTTTTTTTTTATATGGAAGTACAAATATACAGTATAAAAAGACTGTAATGTCCACCTTTTTATGAAAATTTTTGCATGGAGACTGTTTCAGACAGACTTATAGAAATAATTCAGATTCTTGTAAAAGTGAAGATGAAATGCAATGTGCCTGAAACAATGAGTAGGTATATATAGCAAAGAATCAACACTTCAAAGCCTCTGCCTACCACGCCCCAGTATTAGTTTTCTTATGTATCTTAAGCGATATCAAGCAATACAGTATTAAATGGCAAGATCTGCAAAACAGGAAGAATTAAGGGAGAAAATAAAATTAGAGCAATTTTGGAAAGGCTGAAAGCAGTTTTAGTCTCTCTGGGTGAATCTGGCACACAGACATTTGCTGACAGAAGGAAATTTGGAAAGTAATAATGCTAAAAGTGATCTTACACCAAACTGACTAGGTACCTTAGTCTTACAATACTGTCTGTATATATGCCAGTGGAAGCCAAAAAGTTTTTATCTGATGAGACATACCGATTTTTTACTACAACAATTAAAAATTCAGTCCCTATATAAAGAGGTATAGGAAAATACATAGCATGATTTAACATGTCTATGGAAAAAGAGTAATACATTTACAGTGACAATAAATGTTACGTAACTGGGAAAAAAGAGCAAAATTAAGGATTAAGAAATAAAAGTGGAAAAAAACCCTCAGAAAATCCCCAGAACAAAATTTTACTGTTACCGAAGTGTGATTCAGCCATTGGGTCCATGTGGGACGCAGTACAGACTTTTGACAGAGGATCATAACTATGAAATCCACTGGATCAGAGTACCTTTGCAGAAGAAGTGGTCGTTTGGGATATTTCAATTTAGACTGAATTAAAAATAAGATAAATTTCTCAGATAAAACTAATAGCCTATGATGGATGATAAAGGAATGAATTGAAGATTTTTTTTTCCTAAATTTTATGGGGTTTTTTTGCTTTAGGTTTTGTGACCTTTCATCTTTTCTAGACATCTGAATTTCAGTTTCTGGAGAGAAGTAATGAAGATATGTGTGTCTTAATCCTGGAATATTTATTCATATACTTCCTGTAATTAGGCAGAGGCTTCCTCATCTCAGACAATGTGGCAGCAGAATAATGAGTAGAATATAAATTATAGTTCAGCTCTTGGGATTAGCGGATTCAACTATGCAAATAAAAAAACCTGAATTCACAACATCTGCTAAAGATTTGCATTACAATACTTTTGTACCATCTTACTTAGAGCTGACATTCCCATTCCATCTTGATAAAGCAATGTAAAACATTTATTTTAAAAATTGGCAAAAATCACACATTAACTCAGAAATACACTAGAACTGAGCAAACATGCAGTTCTATTACATTTGACTCTAAGTCGGCAAATGTTTACAGTGCACTCCCGGTAGGTAGGGCTTTTCCACAGCTAACTGCCTTTTCGTGCTTGGGCACTCCACAAACATGCACACAGGGCAATAAAATGCTTCACTGTACACAGAATACATGCACTGTAGAACAAATTTCACTTTTTTTAATTAACCTGCTAATTTGATTCTGCTTAACACAGAGGTGATATAGGACTGGTGTGTAATGAAGTTAGGTTTCTTTCTCCACAAACACAGCCATGGGATAATCAAGCATCAAAAGTAAAAGTCCTTCAGTGGGTTTGTACAACTTTCCCACTTGGTCTCCTGGTGGGGTTGCTACTTCATTGGCTCATTATTTGCCAAGAAAGCACTGCCCAGTGCACTGGGAAATATACCAACATAGGTGTATTTTGCAGAAGCAGAAAGTAAAACCAGAATAAAATGGAAATTGTGATATTAAAGGGAAACAGGATTAGATTTGCTGCTCCACCTAGATAACACTTTGTATTTTCCTTCCTCTTGTGTTTTGTGTTTGTTTTTTTTTTCCTCCTGCGCAACCTGTACTCAGACAAAGAGGAATGGAAACACATAAAATCCTTGCCACAAGGGATCATGGAGAAGGATTTTTGGATCTTCTTAAACCATACAGCAAAATAGCTTCTCTGAGGGGGTCATCTCTACTTCTACTCTCTTCTGTGGGATCTTCCCTCATGCCTCTGGACCCTGTGAGTACTATCAGTCTGGGCAACAAGGATAATCCTGGCCCTGAATTGTATAATGGTTAGACAAACTGTACACAAGCAACATTTTTCAAGATAGGTAAGGCTATCCCCTTGGCATATTGTACCAATATCAGATCAGACTCTGCTCTTGTTTAGAGCAGAGTACAGCCAGAGTTGATTCTGCTGAAAAAGATGATGTTAGATTAATATCATGTTGGTCTAAATAAGAAAGCAAAGCAAGATCCAGTGATTAAGATGTGTAAATGGATTTTGTGTTTGCTCTCAGATGCCACCAGCTTTAGGAAGTGTCATTCCGGGTTCTTCTGCTGAAGATTAAACAGTTGTAAAGAATATCAAGATAAGGAGGAAGAGGGTGCCATGAATATCTGAGTTGAGTGGAAAGAATTTAACAGCTGCAGAGCCACAGGAAGAAAAGCCAGCAGGAGAGTCACAGATTTTTTTTGTGTGGGGCAGCTGGACTGCATCTATGAAAGCCCTGTGAGCATAAAAAACAGCACTCAAGAGCAACTAATATTTTTCCAGGCACTGAAAGCAGGCAATTATATTTAATTAAGCAATATAGACAAAGGAATTATTTTAAAGCTGTACAATAAAAGCAATCTCTCTGTGTGACAGTTTTTACCTTAATTCAATAATTCAAAGTTCCGGGATGGTGCCACTGGCATAAACCAATGTGTTGCATACTTACTTCTTTAAAATATTTATTTTAAATGTATGCTGTTTGTATTAATTTAAGAGGTCAACAATTTAGCAGTCATTTCCTTAAGAGGGCTTTAATGTATAAGGATTAGTGGAGATAGTAGTTTATAATATTTTAACAGGTTCATTTCTATGTCAAGCATTTAACTAAACTTCTTACTACCATATATAAATCTACATCCATTATCTTTGTCATTATGTGATGTCAGCAAATTAAGAAGTACTCAATAATTATTTTTGTTGAAACCTCAAGGTCCTGAAAAAAATTAATGCTATTAGCTGCTTGTTATAGGCACATGGGACTCAGTCAGCTTGTGAGATACGGGTCAAGAACTTTAAATATGCTTATTCGTACACAAATGTAATTCTATCTATTTTTATAATCTTCTAATGCTTTTAGATGAAATCCAATGCTGTCGTAGGTATTTTAGTACCTTGTGGAAACATTTCTTCATGTTTAGAAACAGCACAAGCTTTTAAATCCACAGATGTAAAACACACATAGATACCATAAGGATATCATAGAGTAACAGGGTTATTTAGTGATTTAATAAACATTCAGTTAACACTGAAGGATAAGAAAAGTCAAGTGCTAGTGGAAACCAGAGATACCAAGGGTGGTCTTTAACTCTGGAAATGAAACATTTAAAAATTACTCAGATCCTTCCTTAAGTAAAACTAAGGAAAACCACTAGATTTGCTGAAACAGTTCAGCAAGCATTAAGTTTCTGTGTGCCCAACAGATTTATGACTGTCTAAGAAAATGAACATAGTTGTATGCACCTAGTAGTGGAGGGATAACAATACCCTGAGAATCTCATTGAAACAGCCTAAAAGCCAGGACATTCCCTATTGCACAAAACAATTAACTCTCTGAAAGAAGCCTCACTAAGTTTTATGCATTCTTTACTAAATGTAATATAAATAATGTTGAAAGATTATTCAGATTGCACACCAAACATTGGAAAGTTAGAAACTTAACTGACCATGTCATCTTTATTTCACTGTATCTAGCTATTTTATGACCTAATTACATTCCTTGCTCAAGGGACCCCTTTTCTTGTCAATCTTGTAGCATTCTGTGTACATCACAGACATGAATAATTCAACTGACTTCAACAGTTTACACTGATTTGTAATTGCTTTAGCAAATGAGGGTTGCATTATAAAACTCTGAAGATGCTCAGCAAACAACGCTATTTATTTTTGCCTTCAAAATGCAACTAGATGCCATCTAAATAAAGCTAGATATCTGACCTACCACTGAAAAGTCTAGTCAAAAAAGAAACTTTATTTTCTTTTATAGTCAGTTATTTGTGCACTATCAGTAAGCCCCTGAAATTCCACCAGCTTTATCATTTTCACAGGCCTAACTTTGTGACATGTAACATGAGGATTGATATTTTGCATGTACACTACTAATTTTGTGGGCTAGAGAACTGATGATACCGTGGTATAACTTCAAAAGCTGCCTCTGTTTCAACTCCCAAATATTGTTCTCTGATTTTGAGTCTGTTACAAAGCATTAATTCTTTTCCCTGACATAGATGAGAGCTACACCAAGTCTGAAATATCTGCAAGAATGGATAAATCTTGGATAAAAAGTAAGTTGAACCTCATTCTAAAAATAATCACTTTTTAACCCTATAAAAGTCCTGGCTAATTAGGCAAGCCACCATAGGCATGTGAAATTATCTAGCACATTTCTTGTCTTTCAAATATTAAAAAGGACCTAAGAGGGAAAATAGAACAAAAAGTCAAACAGATACAAAGAAGCAACTCCAAACGAGGTAAAACAGAATAGTCTATCTACAGTCAGACTATGTGTAAAGAGCTATTTAGTTTTTTCATAATATGAATATCCCAGTAACTATCACTAAACTATCACATTGTACAAGTAGATTTGAAAGAGTCTATGGCCTTTATGATAGTCCCAAATACCCAGTTACATCTCAGCAATTCCCCAGGGTGATTTAAGCCAATTCTAGGCCTGTCAGGGAGAATGTCAGAACATCCTGGTTCTGGTCATCTCCTACAGCATAATCAATCCCTATAAGCAAGCTTTGTGAGAGATTAGTAATTTAGAGTAACTCTGAGACTGCTGGAAATGATCCTAAACTGGATCAGAAAGGTTGGCAAAACAGAAAAAAACTAAAAGCTCGGGGTAGAAGGAAGAGGGGACATTCAGAGTGAGGATGTTTGTCTTCCAAGTGACCTTACGCTTGATTATATGACTTTCCTGGAGATGGCTGAGTACCTGCTTGATGATGGGAATTAGAGAATGAATTCTTTATTTTTCACTTCTTCTGCATGCAGGTTTTGCTTTTCCTTTTCAACAGTCTTTATTTCATCCTATGAGTTTTCTAACTTCTTCTCTCCTAATTCTCTCCCACACCCCACCAGGGAAAGAATGAGCCATGTAGGGGTGAGCTGTGAGGTGACGTTAACCAAATGATACTCCTTTATCCAAGTGTTTTATTGGGGATGCTTGTGCATGAGAGGCTGGATATGACCTGGCAATGTGCACTTGTAGCTCAGAAGGTCAATCATATCTTGGGCTGCATCAAAAGAAGTGTGACCAGCAGGTTGAGGGAGGTGATTCTGCCCCTCTAGTCCATTGAGACCGCACCTGGAGTGCTGCATCCAGCTCTGGGGTCCCTGCCGTAAGAAGGACATTGAACCATTGGATCAAGTTCTGAAGGGGGCCATGAAGATGGTTAGAGGTCTGGAGCACCTCTCCTATGAAGACCAGCTGAGAGCTGGGGTTGTTCATCCTGGAGTGGAAAAGGCTCCAGAGTGACCTTATTGTGGCCTTCCAGTACCTAAAGGTGGCCTATGGGAAAGCCAGAGAAGGATTTGTGGCAAGGGCATGTAGTGACAGGACCAAGAGGAATAGCTTTGAACTGGAAGAGGCCGTGGATGCCCTATTCCTGGAAGTGTTGATTCAAGCCCAGGTATTCCTAGAAGTGTACAAAGCCAGGCTAGATGGGGCCCTGAGCAATCTTGTCTAGTGAAAGGTGTCCCTGTCCATGGCAGGGGTTTGGAATGAGGCCCTCTCTATGCCAAACCATTCTATGGTTCTATAATAATTACCAAAAGTGTCGAAGACATAGCCATTTCAAAACTCATGGTTTTAAACTTTGTGGATGATCTTCATTCTTCACAGGAAATTAGTTATTACCATGTTTATGAATTTGGGTTTAAAGTGCCCTCAAAACTGATGACTTTAAAATACTTCATTTAGTCACCTTTTCTTGCATTCTGACAAACAAAAATTATTACCTTTGATCGAAATATCACTTCTAGCTCTAGGCCTCACACAATGAACTGCAGAATGGTGAGGCTGCCATTTGATATAAATTGATATCATTACATCTACTTAAATGAAATACTGCTTTTTTAATACCTGTCAGATTACTTCTTGCTGTCCTGGCAAGGACTTAAGGTAACATGGCACATATCAATGTAGTACTCCATGAGAAGACTACTGAAACTGCACAGCAGACAACAAAGCTGAAAGGGCCAGTGCTAGGATGATGTACCGCTTTGCAATCTATGCGGTACATCATTCTTACTAATCCCTTGCCTAACTGATTCATGAGACTGGAATATTCTGCTGACTTTTTTTAATTCACAAATTACATATTATAAAATATTATAACTTCCCTACTTTCAAGAGCTAAAAAGGGAGAGAGAAAAGAAGTGAACACCAGAATGTTTCTGGACAAAGAGTGCTTAGACATGGAGATTTGAGTCCCACACAAGAGTCACAAATGCAAACAACACATCTGTGCATGACATTATCATGCAATAGTACAAATTTGATCAAAAGATCACAAGAACTATTAATAATGGCTTTATAGCAGTTGAAAAAGGTCAGACATTATTTGACAAAGTAATTACAGCAGCAAGAACATAAACTTTCCTGAGAAAAAAAGACATTTCCTCAGGATGATCTCCAAGCAAAGTCAATTGTCTGAAACAGTAACAATTTTGTGCTCTGAAGCTGGTTTTGATGTAAAGACCACTATTAGAGCATTTCAATATCAATGAATGCTGCCCTGACTAGAAATGCAGATTTCAGGATCTGCAGTGCAGTGTAACTTCAAAGAATAAATTAATCTAAGAACTTCATACTGAAATCAGAGGAAAACCTGTAATTAGAACAGCCTTCGAACATACTTGTTTCACCCTCACTGCTATGATTACCATAAGAATCTGTTGTCACTGTGTTCCATATCTTCCTTCCTAATATGTCCCATTAAAATGGATGTTTTGCAATCTTTTGAAGTTACTTTAAAGCAAAAATTCATCAGAATGTTAACTCTTTATTTTTAGTAAAGTTTACGTGTGCTAATTTACATATTTTAACATACTTTATTCATATATGTGAGGTTAGCTAACGAAAGGAGGGAGAAAAAGGGAAAGAAGAAGAGGAGGACAACAAGGAGTAGAAAGGCTGACACGGTCCTTCCAAGTCAGCACCTGACAATATCTTAATAGCCAAAATAGCTACTTATAATCTAAGTTTCACAACTGCAAATGCATAGGTAGAGACATTTTAAAATATTATTAGAAATAGCAAATTGTAACATTCTAGTGACTTATCTCTGCTTGCAACAGTACTGTAAAGAATGTCACTAAATACATTCTTCATGTTCTCCTTCACACTATGAAATTTTCTCTGCTGTTCCCTGAGCAGCAACAGAAGGCAGGATGGGGCCTCCATGGTGGAATCCACAAGGGTGAATTGATAGAGTTAAACCAAAGAAAGCAGTCTATAAATCTGAGAGACAGTAATGAAATTCCAAGAAACACTCAAAAAGTGCAGAAATAAATGCAAGGAATAGCACACTAGAAGACAATTATTTGGGCTTCCTGAACAACACGGTTTTTGCCATAGAAATCCTGCAATTCTCATCAGCTAAGCAAAAGGCTCCATTTGCTTATCAGTTCACATAATGCACAGAAGTTATCCTGAGCTTCAACAGGTCTTCTTTTTTCAGAGTGAGTGAAACAGAACATCTTATTGCCTCATTTTTACCTGAACATGCCTGAACAGCTGTATTCTTGTACTTTGCTGAGCTCACCTCATTACTCTAAATGGGTCTTTGAACACTATAATTATTTTAAAAAATTAATATTCAAAATGGCTTTTACATGTCTTCCTTGAGCACAGTGTGAGGTGAATGACACAAAAGTCAGCCAGCACCCATTTTATTAGTTGATGTAAAAAGATTAGGTTCCAGATATTAGACTGGTACAATGAGGCTCACTTTGTGCCCCAGAGCTTCTGCATCCTATTGTTCTGCACTGGTAACAGAGCATAGAGTGATACTTACCTTTATTGCCATGGATTGAGTACCAAAAACATAATAAAATACTATGTTCATACTAAACTGCTTTTGTACATCTTGTGTGGAGTTATCCTCATTTTAAATAAGATATCAAAACTAAATACTGGAAAGAAGCAGCCATCTGCAGACAATTCCTAATTCTATGGCTATATTACTGCCTTTTTTTTCCCCCAGGAAAAAGGATATTTGAGGATACTTTACCTATGTGTACAATTTGGGTTGCAAATTGGAAACTTTAAACTGTTTAAAATTTTTTTTGTGCTGGTGCCTTGACTTAAAAGCAAAGTTGCAATTTAAAAATCTAGTCCACTGAGAACAATTCTGAAGATATTAAGCAAAATATATGGGTAAACTTTTCCAGCAGTCTGAAATGGTGTTACTCATGGCTTTCTTTTTTTAAAATAACATAAAACTCGATCTCTGCCTCTCTACTCAAAGAGCTTTAGAAATCAAGCCAACACTGCAGGCAAATTCATCAGATACACCGCATTTAGAGTTGGCAAATCTGTTGAAATCACATATATAATTTCTTAATTATATTGGTACTACCTGTTTTTACAGGCATCTGACCTTATTTTTATTATATATTCATTGAGAGTAAGTGTCACAGCTTCCACTTAAGAATTTCCACAAGATTTCTCTTCTGATCAGCAAACTTTGGTGATGGAGGGCTTCACCTCTCAGCTGCCAACTTTTACTTTGATAATATGGAAGCAGAACCAGTAAATCCAAAAGGATGGCAACAGAAGTAATGATTAGGCCAGGAAAACGTGCTCTTGCAAAACATGACCTTTCCTTACTGTCTTTCTTTAGCCATTGTAGGAGTTCAATTGCAACTCATAAATATATGTTAGAGATAAGTCATAATAATCCCTAATAAATCAGTAGAAATTTATTCAAATTTTTCAATTAAGAAAGAAGTGGTACTGACTGATTACTGATAGAATATCCAGGTTTTCCAATATTCTATCCCTTCGCCACAAAGGCCCCTAATTCAAACATTCTATCTTTTATTAGCCCAGCAAAACAAAAGGTATTTTTAAAAAATACTATTTTTAACTCTGATCACATTACCTTTACGATAACGAAGACCCTAAAGGTAAATGCACAAAAACTGTTGGGATGGCAGGGGAGGATAGCAATTCACTCTTTTTGGGGAATTCAAGTTGGGATTTGGGCCACAAATTCTCTTTAAAATACTAGAAATACCAGTTTGACAGTAAAGGAAGTAATAGTCTGAAAGGTGAAAAACTCTATCAACTTCAGGTCTACAAGCCTATATGGAAATCTGACAAAATATTTTTTCATTCCAATGAATGAACAGTAAGACAAGACCAGAATTTGGCTGAGGGGGCAACAAAACAAAAAAATCACCACAACTAATTATCTAGTTTCCAAAAATATCCTGTCCAATTACCCAGGCAATACAGAGATGCAGCACAAGTGAGAGATTTTTAAAAAGCTTTTTGAAAAGGTAACTCATAATCTCTGAATTCAGTGTTTCTTTCTTACCTGTAGTTTACTGGCTGAAAAAAACCCACAGCATTAAGAAGTGATGGTATTTTTGAACTGCAATCTAATAGTATCTTCTCTGCTTAAAAATGTCATGCTTTTCAGCCAATAACAGAATAGCCACATTCCTAGACTATTTGAAATGAAAAGAATTATCAAATACACTAAATGTGAATATGAAAGTTAGCTGGTCATGGGGAGTAAAGTGAAGAATTCACATGTTCTGCTGTAGAAAGCAAGGTAAGTTTTGGCCTGTGTGTCAGGAATGGCTACCAGAAAAAGCCTTACAAATGCTGATGGTCTTTTTCAGTACTGCTGGGCTGAAAGCTCTGTTTCTATTTGCACACAAATTTAAAAACCTGTAGTGTTGAAAGATGTATGCAGTATGATACATCTGCTAACTTCTGAGTAGCTTCAACATGTATTTACAGGCAATATTATAAAATTAATTTCACTTTTAGTGACACCATGCTAGCCTCATCACTGTTTAATTCATTTTATGTATAATAATAAAATTATTATGACTTGGTGCAAATATGCAAGAACATGTAAAAATAACTTACTGTGGAGGAACAGGGATAAAGATGCACAGTAACTAAACTAGAATGCTTTAGATATCAGCATAAATGTTTCTGGCATCATATTTTTTTTTTGTTTTGTTTTTTTGTTTCTGTTTTTGTTTTTTTGCTATTCTTGTTTTACTGTCATTACCGAAAATAAATATTTATTATGAGCCAAGAGATGTTGTCTAGACTTTCAGGTAAAACTTGTCTTTGGGAAGTACTTGATGATGTTGACAAAAAAGATTGAACTTATATTTAAATTTTCAAACATCCTTTTAGCGTTGTTTTTTTTTTGTTTGGTTTGGTTTGGTTTGTTTTTTTTGTTTGTTTGTTTGGTTGGTTGGGTTTGTTTGTTTGTTTGTTTGTTTTTTTGTTTTTTAAATCCTCCATAAAGAAGAAAACATGTCAGACTCAGGTCTCTACTAGTAGAGTGAACACACATGGTACCATTCTCTGGCACTGAAACCAATGGGATAAAAGTAGCTTTGTACACATGGTGACTCTCCATGTGTCTCCATGACTCTCCAAGAGAGCAGCTACCTCCATACTGCCCACCAGGAATGATCCCAGGTCTGTGCTAATTCCCAACCTGCATCTGGGAATTGCAGTGAAAAGAGATGCTGGGCAAGGACCAAGTCTCTGCCAGGAACAGCAGAAAAGATTGTGGCTATGTGCTCATGTAAGAGTCCCTTGAAGGTCCAAATCGGCAATACAGAAATGACTATATAGAGATTGCCTATACCAATTCTGAACATGAAACCAGCCTTCTTTTCCAAATCTCCCATTACCTGCATCTTCTCCTCAACCAGTCTGCACTTCTCAATTCACACTGGAATTGAATAATTGAAACATGGGATTATAAACTACATTCCTGCACTTTTTGAATATTTACAGAGAGAAAAATATTTTGCCCAAGCAGTAATTTAACGTCCACAATTCTTTCCAAGAAGGCAAATGCAAGTTGTGAGGAAGCAGCTAATATTCCCATACTCTTTCTGAGAAGCATAATAATACAAAGACTAGACCATGACTGCTTGATGTACGAGTCAAGAAGTAGAACATGCAGAAAGAAGGAATTTGTGTTGAGTGCATGAGGCTGCTAAAAAAACACCTCTTTGACAAGATAGTCCTCTTTCTTTCCTGAAATATTTGAGAAGGTAAGTGAGCTAAAACCCTATTACTGAACTGGAGATGGGAGAAAAGAGTTTGCCTTCAGGTAGATGCAGTGTCATGTATCTTTTTTCTTGTCCTATCAATTCAGTATTTTCAGATTTCTAACAACAACAATAATAAAAACGAAGTTGTGGTATGGGCATTAGTAACTCATCACCATGCATAAACAAATCCTACCTTAAGATACACAAATAATGAACCTATGACACCTACACCTAGAAACCTGAAAAATTAAGACTATTTCTCCTTCTGCTTTTTAATTACCTGCAGACAAAACACAATATTTTGTAAATCCTGTAACTAGCATAGATTATAAAAAAATAAAGTTCTTTTATGACATCATATTTTTAAAATGTAATACATTTTGCTGATAATCTTTATAAATATATTGCTACAAAGTCATGATTCCTTCAATTAAAACATAACTGCTGGCAGATATGATTTTCTCTGAAGTCTGAAATACTCATCAGAAAAACAAGAACTACCAGAACATGAGAGAAGGCTTTGTGCTGTAGGTAAGAAAAAATATTTTATGAAACTTGAAAAAAATTTACCTTGACAAGAAGTCTGTGAAAGACAGACGTATTGGATACCCGTGTCGTATGATTTTGACCATGTCTAGGACACCAATATACTGCAGTTGAGCAGACACATAAAAATTGTCAAAAGTATCTGGCAGCTTGGAGTTATTAGGCTTTATACAATGAACAGAATGTGGTGTGCAATTCTGCAGCTTCCCAATAATATCTGCAAGTGATTTCTGTAGGAAAAGAAAATCAAAACCCAATTATCAACCATTCTTGTGCAGCACAGGCTCAACATATATACTCTTCCTAACTTTTTAACATCATTTCCTCAAAAGAGTTCACTTAGACATGCAAGTGGCTTTCTCAGACATACGATTTTTCTTTCCTCCACTGCAATCTGTAGAGTGGAAGAATCTAATCTTGCCTTAAAATATCTGGGGATTTTTTTGTACATTTCTGTCTATAAGATGTTCACCGACCCTGAGCTGCATTGCCACAGTGGTTGGGCCCCCTCGTTCCAGTCTCTGAAGAAATGAGGATGTTCCCTTCTTTTTCAAAAGCTGTGGATGAAAAAAGCACACACATAATACTTTAATCTCAAGATGGGCAGTACAGTTTCATTTTCATTGTTACACAATTTACTAACAAAGGCAAACATTTATATATATAAACAATATGCCATAGACACATTTGAGTTTCAGATCCATGACTGGCATGGAAGTTTTTATTTCAAAAGCAGCAGTATATCATTGGAAAGGTAAATTATCTTTTATAAAATATTAAGGAAAGCAATATGATCTGGAACTCTATTGCAGAAGCAGGACTTGTGCAGTTAGTATCCCATGCTGTCTGCCTATAAGTAGCATAATTCTGTAACTCTCTGAAAAGGGGTCTTGTGTCTGGCAAATGTTTAGGTGAGCAAAGATAAGACTGCAGATCATTTAAAAAAATCTTGATGGCAAAACAAAAATATTTTTAAAATGTCTTCTCGTTTCTTCTTGCACATGTGAGACCAGTCTAGCCTTTCTTTCTTTTCTTTTTTAACACATTTTCACACATTAGAGACATAAATTATCAGTACCTTCCTATCTCAATAGAACTAACATTATCCTATACATCAGAATTCGAAGTGGAGAACAAACTTATTTTTCACTGTTCTACTTCTATCTTTGAGACTAAAATGGAAATAATTATTCTAAAAGTCATCCCAGAATTTAGAAGTTTTTTGTTATGTCTTCCACAAAGGCAGGCAACCTTTTTGCTTTCCAGGGTTTGGCAAAGTTCTGAGATTTAAGACTCCTTATCACTGACAGCCTTTTCACCTCTGATTTTTCCATCACTTTTTTCAGTCCACTTACCCCATAAAAATCCTTTTCTATTGAGTCAGTATGTTCTGGCCTACTCCTTTTTCTAGTTCTATCAAATAAGTGTACTTTTTCTCAGCTAGATTCACTCAAGTCAAGTGCCATTTAAAATACTGCAGTGCAAGCAATTCTCTGCTCACCATGCTAAACTTTGGAGCTCTTTTTTTATTTCAAAAGTCGCTTACTAAAATGCAGTAAGATTCTAAAGGCAAATTCATCCTCAACTTCAAAACTAAAAAGTAAAAGAGACCTGCTTGTTCCAGATCTTCTCATAAAAAGGAACACTAGCATGCCAACGACTCTTCTCAGTGAAGTATTTACAAAATAATTGAGGAATATAACTAAAATAGAATTTTCTCCACCTTACAGACAATGCTGTTACCCCTTTGTCTCAATAGACAGTCACTAGTGCAAGACTGTTTCCCGAGTTGTTGGGAGAGCCAGGAACAATGCTTTAGATGCTAAAGTTCCTGCCTGCTCTCCTGTGTTACACATTTCCTTGTATGGTAAAGAAATATTTGCCTCAAGATGAGGGAGAGAAAACAGGGGAAACAGAGAGAAGACCAAAAATGAGTTTTATTCAAACTCTCCAAACTTGGACATCTTCAAACATCAGCTATGGACTAAGGAAAAAAAGGCTACATAACCAAAATTGTACTTTCTCAACTACCCTCTAATGTACAGCTTTATGCTGGAAAATCCTGTATCTCTAATCTACAGAAAAAAAACCCACATACATATAACTCTGTGATCTCTGTTAAGAAGCTATAACTTCCTCCTAAAAAGTGTCTAAAGACTTCTGCTGTATGAACTCTGAAACATACTGACTCTATCAAAATAAGCAAGGGGAGGACAACAGGGCCAGAGGATCTACTAGGAAATGATTACAGAAATACAAGGGAGCAAGAGCTGGCATGACCAAGAGCTGTGAGGGTATCAATATTTTATTTGTAAAGGTGACATGGTCTTTGTAAGTCACAGAGACTTGAGCTGGCATCCCCAAATTCCTATGACTCCTTATGTGCTACAAAATTCTGGCCAGCTAGTAGGTCTGTTCATGTCCATCTTAGGATGTTCTCTTGGATCATACCACGCTAGAGTTGTCAATTTAGAGATGTAGACTATCCCTACTTTTCACAGATTTCTCAAAATCAAGGAAAGAGTCATTTATGGAAAGATAAACAGGGAGATAAATGGTCATACATAGAGACATTCATCATTATATAATATAACAATTATCTAGGATTGCAATGACAATCTGAAAGGAGAGAGGAATCACAACAAACTCCTATTTGACTTTTCAAAGTGCCTCTTTCATCTACACAGTGGAGTGTAGATGACTGCCCATACACAGCAACCTGAGTACCTTCCACTTTATGTTTCTCAATGTAGTATGTTTCTCAATAGTATGACGTACGTTGTAGCTTGAATTTCAGACATAAAAGGAATGTCAGTTTCTGGTTGGTCACTTTTGCCTTAATGTTCCTCCCTCATCCCCTTCCCTTTTTATTAATTTTTTTTTCTCTCTTTGTTGCCTTTACCATCAGGATAAACTGCAATAAAAATGTAGTGGATGTGATTTTCCAACATATAATAATTTTAATTCTAAGCTGATAACAAAAAGCTCCTTATATTGCATTTCCAATTACAATAACTATAAAATAACACACCCAACATTACTCCAGTCCATCACAGTGAATTTTCAAGGATATATTGGAAAAGTGAAGGAATCATCAGCACAGTTACAGATGCTGGGTTGATCCACAAAAGAATCTAAGCACTTACGTACTTCCAGCTCCTGCACTGGGTGTCTATTCCAAAATAACAAGTGCTTCTTTTTTGCTGCTGGAACAGTTTAGATACCTAAAGTCCTGCTTCAGTCCTGCAAGGCAGCGCAGTACCCTACTCAATTTGTCCAACTCAGTTTCTGCAACCTAAGCGGTGTTCTGTCTCACCTGCACAGCCCTTCTCAAAGCCTACTTTTGAGAAGCCAAAGCCATCCTTGTCTCTGTGGACAGATGAAGAATGAAGTTCTTCCCACCTTCCATCTAATACCTAAATGTGTAGGGCATTCTCACTCAATAAGAAATTTCTGACTTAAATTATCAGGCCTTCCAAAGGAATTGAGTATGTCTTCTATCTATTCAGAGAGTAACTGCTGGTTAAAAGCTATTCCGGACAGGTCAAAACACGCATAATTTCAGAGATCCCAACTGTGCAGTGCTTTTCCTGCCTTGATTAGGCTTCTGCCTTAGATGTGTTTTTTATGCTTCTTCATAGCCTCAGGAAGCCTCATATAGGAAGCTGTTACTATAGTGGAAAGGCACCTAAAGGCACCTTGCAATGCCTCAGCTATTTGCTAAATATAGCATTAAACCAAGCACCACTCCAGCTTCAGTTTTTCCACTGAGGTTACTGACAAGAACAGTAGTGAGGAACTATGCTGCAGTCAGCAGGGGGACTATAAGTCCCATTGCTATTCGGTGGATGTGCTTGCATAAAGCCTTCTACAATGACACCAGAGCAGAGTCCTTAATTCCATGACAGAATCAATTTTATGCAGCTGTAAGCCAAAAATAGAGTTGTAAGATTTAAGAAGGCTAGCAAGACAGCTGAGGCATTGTAAGAACTGGTTGCTTCTTTTCTAGAAGAAGGAGGAATTCCAAAGCTCTGTCATGAATGGACTTCACAAATCACATTTTTTCTTGTCAAAAGACAGATGTTCCATGTAACATAAATAATTATCTGATAGTCTCCAAAGTTTTCCTCTTATTCCTCCCTCTTTTGTTTTTGGTTGTCATTTGGTGTTGTTTGGGGTTTTTTTTAAACTTTTTTGGCTGGCTTAGCTAGCAGGAAAAGAGACAAGTTCATAATTGTAGAGTTCGATTTGATTTAAAATCTACTGGGAAAATTTATACATAAGAGACCACTTAAAATAACGATGTTTGCCAAAATGTAAAGGGTTGATCTTCACACAAAACCACACAAACTGTCTTTTGCAAACCACAAATCTTCTCAGGCTGACACAATAAAGACACTAAAGTTTTATTTTTGCACTTCCTATGTCTTAATTTACCCAAATATTCATCATTAAGTCAGTCAAGGAGACAAAACAAAGAAGTGCTCCTATGCAACCAAAAATCAGTCATATTGCATTCACTGCTAAGCCCTGGTAACATGAAATCATGAAATGATTCAGCCTTGAAGGGACCTCATCATCTTGTCCAACCTTCTACTCAAAGAGTCCAAGAAAAAGATTCTCAAACCATAATTATTAGTGTTGGTAAATTAGAACCTGTTCTCATTTTTGCTGGTTAGCGTTGATATTAAGTACTAAATTATCTTAGCTTAATGACTACAGAGAAGGAAGCAGAGAACAAGATGATTTTAGAAATGACAAAATAACAAAAATCTTCAAGGAGCAAAGATCAGAAAGATCCACATTACCTTGCTGAGCTCAATGTATTTCTTTGCTTCTCCACTTGCACAGGCTACAGATGGTTTTTTACTCAGCAAAGCTGATTTACACCCTTTGATTTTAAGGGAATGATATGGAGGAACAAGTGATCCAGTTTGTGTCAGTTTGGACTGGAACAATTGATTGATGACTACATTTTCACTAGCTGAAAATAAAATAAGAAAGGAATGTATGAAGATAAAACACAAGTTAGAAAATTATATATATTGTATTCAGAAGTAATGTACAGTAGGGGAGAATTAAATAAGTAAACTTGAAACAAATGGACAAACTCATAAATTATTATATTATGTTAGTTATCAAACAGCATTCAATATCTAAGGATTATAACAATAATTTTAAACATTTTTAGGTCCCATGCTGAACTAAGAGAGGGCATAAAGCAAAACCTTTCAGACTGTGATCTATTTAAACTTCATTACTTGATCATCACCTCTGATTTTTTTTCCCCTTACAGACTCCCAATTTATCCATTTATTAAAGCAATGTAAGAGGTGAATTCTGCACACCAATTTCCTAACACGCAGTATTTAGAAACAATCAAGGCACTTCACATAAATAAATTACAGATGCTCATTGCAATAAGAAATTATATACACATAAAATATGAGAAGGGATTAAAAAAAAACCAAAAAACAAAATGCAAGGTGAAGGACAGAACAGCAAATTAGGTCCACACTTCCACAGTTAAAAACATCTACAGAAAAATACAATGTCATATGTATTAATATTCATACAAAATAAACACATTTGTAAGAGTTCTTTTTAAACCTAAAAGAATCTGAATATTAAGACAGAGTACTGTATTCTAATTTCAGACAAATTATCCTTTATGAGATTATGGTCACAGGCTTTTTAAGATGAACATGGTAATTACATGCTGCTTCTACAGACACAGCACTAAGACACAGCATTAAGAACTTCTTCTGTGATACATCCTTAACCATCCTGAAGTCTTGTCATATTTTTTTTAAAGAACTAGCAAACTGGCATTATGATCACAACCACCATATTAATAAACAAACAAAAAACAAATATGAATGGGATAAGCATCACAAATAATAATTTAGCATTACAAGTAAAAATCTTGTTTTCTCTTAACTGATTAAAGGTATATTACTAGAAGCTTAAAAGCAACAGATCTGTTCTGCTTTTTCTGTTGCTTACTTAACAAGAACAATAAAATTATGAGGAGGACATTGAATCAAATAATTGAAATTATTTCAGAACAATCAGCGGACATCAACTTTCATATGCTAAATGCAATAACTAGCATCAGGAAAGCTGTAAAAACTATGTATTTCAAATTAAAACATATAAATCCTATGTCAGTAGTTTTCCCTGATTTGTCAGACAGGTATGTCCCATATTCTTACATATATATGCAAGTTATTTTAATTACATTATAGTTGAAAGCTTTGATTAAGGAAACTAAATCCAATGAACATCAAAGGAAGCATGCATTTAAGTTATGCATCTACACAACTTATGAAACTGACCCTAAAGGAAATATGACACTGCCAATCAGTAGCTTTTAAGCCTAAGTCACTTAAAAAAGAAGGAATGTAGCCCTCAAAAGACTTATATGTTTGTAAATATTCAGCCTGCTGAGTTTTTCCATTACTTATGATTGTTATTATTATGACTTCTCAGTTGGTTATACACTCACTCTCAGCATATGAAACCTTTTATGTCCAATCCAATCCTCCATTCTTCCCTTTTAACAGCTGCAGAGCTGATTACACAAAATGGCAATGAAAGTTCAAAAGGAGCCTATGTGAGAGAATGGAAGAATGTTCTCCATTGCAGAGCATATTGGAAGTTGCCATATGTTCTTAGACTCTTTGGCAGATTATCATATAAATTCCAAATAGTGAGAACTGGAATATCTCTAAAACTACAATCAGTAGGGTTATATTCACGATCACTTCTTCCATTTCCTTTGTCATTCTGAATGTACATTTTGCCTTTAAAATACATCAACTGTTTTACTAGGAAGTTTGGCTAATTTTACAGTAAAACTGCTAAAACCCAATATATTATAAAAGCAGGGCTGATTTGGAAGACAAATATGACCTCCAAAAGATCTCTACAGAAATATAAGTATATAATACATTAAGTAAAAGACACTGCAGTGGTTGGAGAGAAGAAAAATAACACTGGTACACTGACACTTCTGTGAGGAAAATGTTTTGTTTTCCCTCACAGAAAGGGGAAAGTATATAGGTTTTTATTAATTCAATTATGATTCATTAATATACTTGTTTGCATTATTATGATCATGCATAATTATACAACATACAAATGGAAAGGCATTTAATTTTGCATTTCATATTTATATCTATTCAGTGAAAACCACAAGAACGCCCACAAGTTCCTGCTTTTAGAAAAGCACTCAAGCAGTGGAGCACAACCTACTGCAGCCTCTTTGATTTTGGGAGCCTAATTTTGTTTCCTTATTTCCCAGGGTTTATTTTTGCTTTAATTCATACCCATTGCTTTCTGGAAGTCATTCTCATCTATCACGCTATATCTTTTTGTTCTATACATCTCATCGCATCATATCACACAATGAAGATGCTTTATGTTCATGAATTCTAAAAGCATTCAAAATTGGAGCAAATTTCAAACAATCCACACATACTTCAAAAAGATGAGGATGACTTTTTACTGGGAATAAAATAGATATTTATTATAAAATAAATATATATAAACATCTCTTAAAACTAAAATGAAAGCTAAAGTCAAGACGCAAAGTCCATTTCTATCAACAACCACCACAAAATTATTTACTTACTTTTCATTACAAATATGAGATTTTGTGAAAGGGAATCTTTGTTTTTTTCTATCGCACCAGCAATTTCGTAAGTAACCTATAATAAAATATTGTGACATCATTAGTAATGACCAATGCATCTTTAAAAAATCTTAAAGCAGTAGAAATTAAGTTATGTTTTTTGCCACTGAACAGTTAAAGACTGGCACCGGGTAGTGTCTTTTGCCATTTTCTTAGTGCCAGCATTATCAATCAGAAGAACTAGTTGTTGAACCTCGTGTGCCTCTGCAAGTATACACAAATTGCATCAGATTGATTATAAAATATTTCTACAATGTGCAACTTTTACTCAAAAATGTATGGTACAGCAGGAGACAGTGACCTAAACATCACTTGCCCTGTAGGATGAGAAAGTCACTCCCAGATCACAGATCTCCTTGTCAGTAGGAAACTACCCCCACTGACCATGACGAAACACTCCTGGAGCAATCTGAGTCACAGCTCACACTCACGTCAAGTTCCAACAACTGATATGTGTTTGGGAGGCAAATTCAGTCCATACAAATCCCATTTGCCTTTCTAAGGACTACACACATAAGGTTTTTGGGCCACCTCAATTGCCTGATGTCCTGATTTCAAGAACAGACAGTTGGATTGTCACTGCATCTGCCATCTGACTGCAGATAAACTCTGACATGTGGTGGGCATTCTGAGAATGGAGCAATATGTGAGCCTCTAGCCAGAGGTCCTGAGGGTACATCCAACAAGAAAAAATATAACCAAATATCTGTTTTAACATAGAACCCATCCCTAAAGACGCTACATAGAAAAGGAGCACCGAGACAAGAAAGCAGTCAGTGAGCCCAGCTGTTGTTTTTTTTTTTTCACTCTTTATGGGGTCAGAAGAAAAACAACTAGTTAATTTACAGGCTTGAGATATATACAGCCCTGTCTTGCACACTAGTAGAACCCAAAGGAAATTTTTAAGTTAAAAAGGAAGAAAATTATAGATTGCAATACCTCCAGGATTAGGCAGGTACTTAATGGGAACTTCTTAGAATACGCTTTGATTTTATTTACCTTGGGACCATGTTACTATCTAGAGCCTTCTTTAATTTTTTTATTGGAACTATATCCTAATACCCTTAGGTATTTGGCGAAATGTTATCCTTGTACATTTAATAAAGCTGTAAATATATAATTAAGATTAGTAATATTAATCAGTGCACTAATTTTCCATTGGGTCATTTGACTATTCAATGTTATCTAACTCACAAAAGAGATTATATGACTCGAATGTGTATAATCTGCTAGAGTGAGTAATTGTCAAATGATGTAATTAGTATGGCATCTGACATGAAAAAGGTACAGCAATAGAATTATGGTTCTTTTCCATGACAGATGCAATGTTATATAATGTTCTAATTGCATTTCCTAAGAACACACAACACAGTTAGCAAACTATTAGAATAATTTAAGTATACTATTAAATGCTTTTCATGTACTTAATATAAATGTTCTACCATACTAGTCCGTAAAAGGTAATTAAAAAAACTTATTTGACAAATGCGTAATTCGAGTTCCTAATTGAGCATCTTGGGTTTTGGCTAAATTAGAAGAGAGTTAGTATTGGTAGAAGGACTTGGTAAGTGTAGCAGTGGGAGACACTATATTATGATTAAGTGTCTAGATTGAAACAGGCAGAACTTTCAGTTTTGACGCTAGTATAATAAATCACCAACCTTTAGAACTATATTCATAAGGCGTATCTCATATCACATAGAATACATAAAAGTTAGGAGGATTCTCTTTTATGAAGAAATTGCTAACTCTCTAACAGTTTTCCCATCAACTTGGTAAATTAATTCACTGCCTAAAGACATGAAAACTGACTCAGTGAAATGACGCTCTAGGGTTCCATATTCATTGTCAGACCCACAAAAAAGAAAAAGAAATAAGGCCTTTTCTAGCTGCCAATTTTGTTAATTTAATTCTACCCTCATAAGAGATGCCAAACTACATACCACCCAAAGCACATATATTTCCCTCAGTTTTCTTCCATTGGGTTTCTAAAGTAAACCTGGCCAGAATTCTGCACTGGTTGGCACTCAAGCACAGTAGACAGTTTATCTGGGGAGACAAAATCCAAACAAATATTATATAATTCAAACAGGAAATGTGCACTTGCTTAGATCACGGCTCCAGTATTCTAAGATGCACTCCCTACTGTCACATTTATTGCAGCTGCTTGCTTTATCTTGCTGAATTCTTCAGAGTACACAGTATGCAAACCTATGGAGCTATGTTAAGCAAAGGAAGTAAGATCTCTAGATACTATCTGAATAGTTGAACTCGTTTTATTAAAAAAAAAAAAAAAAAAAAGAAAAAGTTCAGTTCCACACTGCATTTTATTTTATTATAAGAGATTAAAACAAAAAGGGGTTGGATTTGCTTTTCTTCTTAATTTAACTTCACAAAGGAAGAGAGTTTAACCTAAGCACAGTGGTAGTGGGGATGGCCAAATGTTCATTTAGTCCTGAATATTTAGGAAAAAATATTGAATACTTCCACCCTTCCAGCCAGTAGTTCCCCTCTCAGCTTACAGGGCTCTGCCCAGGAGGGAGCTCTTGACCTGCAGGTTGTATCTGATATTTGTGTTTAGTATCTGTTGACTGGCATTTCCTCCTCAAGTCTCTGTTTCCAGAAGTCATTAACACTTCCAGCATCTGTAACACTCTGTGTCAAGGAGCTTCACTAATTATTAAGTATGAAAAAATACTTAATTTTATCTGTTTTGAACTTGCTTTCTGGCCATTTAAGTTAGCGTGGCTGGCTTTAACATGAGAACTACCAGATACAAATAAGAGGTAAAAAAACCCACCCAGAAAACAGGAGGCTCACCAAATGTGCACAGAGCTAACTCTGGGAACTGTACTTCACTTTTATCTTGCATACTCTTGTCTCTTTCCTTCACTATCTTCTTGACGCAGAATCAGAAGATTATACGTCTCAACTAAAGTATCTATTCTCTTCTGAACTACATATTCTCTGTCAAACATCCAACTTGCGTATGGGATTTTCTCTAAATTTATTTGATTTCCCAATATACTTTATCAATAGGAATCACCTTTACATATATTTCTCATCAATTTCTTAATTTTTTATTTTTTTTTTGGTAACAAGTTTTCATATCTTGTGATAGGCCCAAAGGACTCATGCTTAATGGCATATCTGGCAGGAACTCTAAAACAAGGCAGGAAAATGCACCTGGAATATTAAGAATGATTTGGCTGTATTCACAGTTAGAAGGGGAAAAAAATACTATTTTAATAGCAAAATGTAACTCAAAACCCCACAGTTTTGCATGTCTTGTAAATTTTAGTTAATAAGAAAATAATCAGTTCCTGTAGCAGAAGAGAAATTTTTGAGAACACATTCAAGGACAGTTTCAGTGCACAGAGGGTCACTTTCAGTTGCTAATTTTCTGCCAGTACTTAAATGTGAGTGATATGCTTGAGTGTGCCATCTTTTAACAATCTCTGGGCTTACCAACCTCCCAAACCAAGTCTGCTAAGCAATGAGTGAACTGAATAATCTTATAGCCCCTAAAGTCTTATCCTAACACTATGATATTATAGCATTTCGAAACAACCAGATATCTAGAAACAAAACAGGAGGGTGGGGGAAGTGTTTTATAATTTTTTTTTTCCTGTAGGTCCCAAATCAAGTCTGTTTAAAGGAAAAAAGAGAGTAGGGGAGAAAAAGCATGACTCCCTTGCCTGTGTGAAAACAAGAACCTTTTATAGGTCTTGGTACTACAGATTAGACTAGAGTAACTTCATTGTAAAGTCTGGGGATTCAGCCCGAGGAAAAAAATAGAGAAAATGAAAGCAAAGCATCCCTATTGATTAATCCATCTCCTTTCATCTTTTGATTTAGAGGTTCAGTTTCAGCATCTGCCTGGGATATATAAGGCATTTCAGAGAAGACTGCCTTGGTGAAGGTAAGCTGACAGCTGAGAGGTATTTTTGCAATGTACATACCTGAGAAATGGAAGAGACATTGATCTGCACTTAAAGGACATTATGTGCACTGGTTTATAGGGCAAAGAAGTTGATCTTTGGGTCTGATCGGTTTATTACAGTACTAAAATTCAAAATAGTAGCAAGGCAAACAGTGATAAGGGGCTTATCTAATTTGTAAATTCAAGTTTAATTTAAACTGCAGAAAGCTTAAATTATGACAACCTATTATTCAGATTACAGGAACAATGAGAAAAATAGTTCATTATCTCAAATACTGGTATGTTAAATACCACTATTAGGTAAAGTTGTGTTTTTTGGCATTATGCAAAGATAATATATTTCTGATTTCTGTGCCTCACTTAAAAAAATCCATTGCGCAGGCTTATCCCAAGATCTTCGTTCGCAAAGTCCAGCCAACAACAACAATATTTCTGATTTACTTATCTATATGTTAATTCTTTCATAAAATTTTAAATAATGAAAAACTTCATTTCCTTGAGAGAGTTTAATGATGGGAATGTTATTCGTCAAAAATTGTGACTACTGCTATGTCCAGCAGTTCAGAGATATAACTCACATGAAGCTTTTCATTACATGGGAGTCAGCAATGTAAATATTAATGTTATCAGTGAAAGAACCTAGAAACTCACTATTACAGATTCTTAGTATAGCTTCAGCTGATGATCAGATGCACCCATAAAACACTTTGCTCCCACACGACCAGCTTGCAAGGTGTAGTGGAACCAGTGTGCCTCTTCTCTCACAGTGCTGCCAGGCAGACAGTCTCTGTGAGAAGCATCTGAGGACACCCACGTTCATGTCAGGCATCAGAAACAAAGCAATGCCCAAGATGAACAGAATTTTTCCAGAAGAGATCAGACTGCCAGTGTTCAGGGAAATGTGTTTAACAACCTTCAGATAAAGTCTTCCACTAGGGGTTTTTTTTGTGTGTGTGTTTTTTTCTTTTTGTTTTGTTTTAAGTCATAAAACCCTAAATCATTCTTCTCTACCTTCTGTCTGAACATAACAGATAAGCTTTTTGTCTTACAGCATTCAGATACCAAGACATTAAATAGCTCTTAGAAAAGACACATAATATGTCAAGGCATTGTAGGATCCTGTTCAGCTGTAAAATTAAAACTGAGAGATAAAGTAAAACACTTGGTAAGATAAAGTACTAACGCTCACAGTGGCCTTTGCTAAGCATGTGTTCATGTGTGTTCATGAGCAATGTATCATATTGCCTATGCAGAAAAAGACAGATTTAATGTTCTGCAGGGATGAGTGAAATTCAAGAGAAATGAGGAAAAATTCATTTTGTTTCTTCCACTGGATCATTGTGTCATATTTGTGTAATACAGTATTCACTCTCAGATTCCATTAAAAAACTCATCTCTGTGCTGATTTTTTCCATGTGCAGAAGTTAACTTGTGCAGATTTTTCCTATTTTTTTCTTCCAAAACAGTCAAGAAAAATTAGAAAAAAATCAAAGGTCTCCCAGAATGATCTCATACACATAGATTTTATCAAAGTACTGCTTCATCCAGGAAATCAAGTATGGATTACATACTAATTGGTTTTTTTTCCCCTTGCATATTACTTTGAGCCTCATATGTGTTCTTCGTCTCACTTCATCCTTGTGTTTCTCTTTTTTATTTTTCTTTCTTTTTTTCCTTTTTTTTTTTCCTTTACTTCTGATCCAGTGTCTCTTCTCTTTTTCTCTCAGTACTTCTTTTTCTGGAATGATCTAAGGGTCATGATGTTTTAATCAATAATTTGGCACATTTATTCTCAGAAAAAGCTTCTGAGAAGGAAACTTCAGGGAATGGGCAATACCTGAAAATTCATGACTACAGTCAACCAAAAAGACTTGATAGTGGAAGAGAAGGTAATTTTTCTATGAGTGCCATTACACAAAATTTTGAAGTATGAACATATCAGAGGTGCTTAAAACTGCATGGACACATCTGCATCTGCTGTAATTCTCTCATAATATAAACCTAGAAATATCAGTTTTGTTCACGAAATGTTGTCTGTCAATGCTAACTAAATGTACAAAAGGAGGTCTTTTCAGTGAGGAAGACTTTTTAACGACTGCATTTTCCAGTGTAACTGCATTTACACAAAGTTGCTAAAATAGTTACTGTAAGTGTGTAAGTGCCTGAGTAAAGAAGTGAACCCAATTCATTCTGGACCTACAGTACTGAAGAAGAGCACAAATTAAAAGGGTCACAAGAGGTTCATACCAGGGCCAACACAGAATGTTAGCTTGGTTTTTTCTTCCTCTGCATGACCTGGAGCAGCAGCTCTTTCACAATGGCTGTGAACAACATTGTGGTTACAACTTCTGCTATCTAGAGAAAGCAGGATGTCTGCTTCACCTTCTAACACAGAGCCTGCATGCAGAGTGCCTTCCTCCACAACTGCCAGCCTAGACACATCACCTGAATGCAAATGTTTAATCCTAGAAGTGAAAATTTTCATGTTCAATTCCCTATCACAATTTACTGCTACATCACTCTCTACCCTCTGATTCATCTTTCAGTTACACTCATGTAAATAATGAGAAGCTTTACCAAGTTAAAGGAGTCACAATCCGTGAAAAATTGTGGTAAGTGGGAACAAAATCAAGCTCCCTTGTTTTAAATTTGGACATCTCTGAAGGCAATAATGCAGATTGCTCTACACTTCACTTACTTTAGATTCATTTAATTGATATCAGATGATAAAAATGGCTCTCAAAACCTGCCAACTATTCTGTTACTTTCTATATGAAATTCTTATTTTTGTGTGCCAATAAGGCCTAATATACTTAAAAGCCTGATCCTTTAACAATTTTTATAAAGCATAAATCACAAATGACTTCTATATAAAGCTACTAAATTTAGTAATAGCCCAAACTCAAGAACAGCATCAGCAGTTTTAAAATCCTAGTTTTTCATATCCAAGTTATCGACTTACATACTAGTCTCAGAATAAACTCAATTTGTGTCATTTAGTACAGTCATGAGAGTTTATGTAAATACATGTCATAAATCACTGGAAATTGCAATCTATGATAGCTAGATAACAGTTCCACAAGATACCAAAAATGCAAGTGTCTTTACGGATTTTTCTCAATCACTATTAAAGCAAGGATAAGCACTTGCAAGAGAACTTTTCTGTTTTGGCAGGGCCAAGCATTTTACTGTTGTAATGATGCAAAGAACAACCTGACTGTCTGCAACAGTTCCTTGGCCAATGTAAATCCAATGATCTCCACTGACTTCAAAAGAATGTGTGAATTTACATTACTTGGAGAGCTGTCTATTTGTTCATGCTTTTAGATTAAATGTCACTACTATTATTAGGAAAAGGTCAAACCAAGTGTCTATGTTATAACACAAAATCTAAACAACCACGCAAGGCTAAAACACACGTTAATGAAAAGTGTTCTCTTTACCACTCACAGTTTAACTTTCAGAACTAGGCACCTGAAATGTTGGTTTTAACAAATCTTTCAGGTGTTTCTTCGGAGAATAAAACAAACATTTCCTTATTATTTTGGTTGTGATTTCAATGCAGTTGCCTTGCTGCTGCTTCCATGTCAGGTTTTGGGGTGTGGAACCTTTTTGAGCTATTGTGATAAATTTGTATAAACAAAACTGCATTAAAAAATACTTACGTAACAAGTAGAAAAAAAGTTTATAAATTAAACTAGACATCTAGAGTTCATGGCTAGTTCTTCATTGTACTGTTATTTAACCACTGTGTGCTCACATTCCTATTGAATAGCGCAGATATTCAAACCACTTACCTCTGGCAAATAATGTGAGTCTAAGTAGAAGGCCGTGTGATGAAAGAAGAACCTCCTGGGAGTTATTCAGAGTATTTAGGTTAGGAATTTAAGGACTACCCAAATAGCCTTAATCCTTTCCATAATTATCACATTTCTATCATTGGGCGGGAATAAATTTGCTTGCGTCAGAAGACAATTTAGGACTTCCACCAGCTTCATTTCCAAATGAGGAGCCACAAGATGGACCTCTCCACATCTATACTGCTGTCAAAGATCTTAATCTAGCTAAAGAAGCCTAAGCATGCATATGCCAACCTCTCATCTGTACTGGAGAACTCAGGACATACAGTGTTATCCTGACATATGACAGAGCCAGCAAGTCTGTTTCTGGTGACTTGGAGACAAGTCTTGAACACATGTCATATCAGTACACACTACCAACAGTTAACTGACTGAGTGTAGAACAACCTACATCTACCTCAAATATTCATCATACCAAAAAGTGTGTCATCAGTACCTTTAGCAGCATGGATTAGTTATTTTTCTCATGTTCTTACCCTAGCAACCACTAAGAACTTCCTTCTAAATCTAAACTGATTTTTTAGCAGCATACCAGATAAACTTCCTGCATTTACTCAGAAAATCCTGTGAAGGACAGATTATCTGTCACCAAAAATGGCAGAAAAGATACTGTATTTATTTTAGAATCGCAATATACATTCTAATCAAAAGACTTTATCATAGTTGCCAAATTTCTTCCTCATTAAACTCATCAATTAAGGCTGTTGTTTAGGTAAAGAGGAGCATCCAGCTGTCTGGTTATACTGAAGCACCTGCAGTTCCCATGCACCTTTCATGGAGGCTTCTGAAGGGATTAGGTGCGTATCTTGTGATGCCACTAAACACTGAAAAAGACAGGTTCTGTCTGGTAACAGACTTTACCGAGACCTCAGGTTTAAAGTGACCTACTACTTAAAGTCATCAACCAGCAACACTTGTAGTTGCGTTTGTAAACAACAGTGTATACGATCAAGATGTGGCTGTTTTGAGGCACAGCAGATAAATAGTTTCTAAATGTGCGATGCAAAACGCTTCTAAAGGATTCCATCAGTGGATGGATATCTCATTGAATCATCTGCATAAGGCTTAGAAAGTGTGAAGTACACAGAACAAGTTGTTCAAACATAAAGATTGATTTCTGCAGTCTTCCATCTATGTTCTCACTTGATTTCAAAGAAAATTTTGGAAAAATGGTAACTACGAGCCCCTGCTGTACTGGCCCACAAATTTGCATTCCTTAGTTCACTTCAAATACCATGTTTTGAACAGAGACAAGTGGAAGCATATCAGATTAATCACCAAAGGGCCAATCGATGAGATTATCTAAAAAATAAATTATTATCCCTTTTTTTGCACATACCTAATTTGCTTGCTTTGAGTTGTGGGTTGTGGTGGTGGAGACCATGTGAAAATGAAGTATTGGACAAAAAAGGGTAAGAGGCTTATTTAAAAGAACTGATTACACTTTTCCTGTGAGCACTGTAGGAGGGGGAATGCAAAATATTAATCTTATTTTGCAGCCATATTGAAAGACAGTTAGCATGTTCTGGGGTTTTGTAGAAAAGGAGTAGGAAAAAAAAATGTTATGACTACTAACAAAAAAGGTTTTGTTTGTTTTTGTTTTAAATTTTTTTACCAGATGCATGCTGGTATCCCAAGTATTTACATACACAGTAAAGGAACTGCAGGGGACCTGTACTGTTGTGGAACAACATCTGAAGGCAAAATGACAGCCAACTAAAATGGCATTAAACATTTATGTTGAGAGATCTGAATCACCTTCTACATGAAATCCTCACAGTGAAGATACAATTTCAGAGCCAGAATTAGGCAGCCTTCATCTGTATGCTATGATATAAGCTACAGATTTTATACATGAGATATTGCATTGAGATTTTAAGTTGTCCTCTGAAAATTTATCACTTCACAGTAGTTGTTATTTATAGCCAGGAGTTGGAGAAGCCATGTAATTTTTTTTGTTTCTTTGTTTACTTTTTTTCATTAACCGCATGGAAACTATCATTCAAACCACTTACCCTCCCAGCATAATGCATAACAGTGAAGGTGGAGCCCAGATCCTTTGGGGCAAGGTTACCATTTCCATCTTTTGTGGAGGAATATACTGTATTTGTGTCTGATGTATCCAAGTAAGACTGGATGCGTTTAGAAAGACTCTGTTCCACCGACCAAACAGACTGGCTTTCTTCATCCAGCATTGACAAAAAGCCTGATGGTTTCTGAAATGAAAAAGATTCTTCTTATTTTCTACCGGAGTAATAGAATTTCATTTGTTCCTTGTAGAGTACCATGGTTTAGCATTTAGTAAATAGAAACACCTATCACCCCAAGGAAAAGAAAAAAAAAATTTCGGTAAGAGTTCAAGGCTGCACACAGCAGATAATTCTACAAGAGATGTAGGGAACAATATTTCAGTTGCCAAAAATGGTCACTATTGACAATCCTTTAGGAAACAGATTAAGTTACTTCCTTCTTAGAAGTTGTACTCAAGAAACTAGCTCCAGGTACTACAGAAACCCTTAGGCTTACAACAGAGACTTGTCAGTCCCAGGGCGGCATTACAGACATGTCATGATACACAGATGCTACACATTAATTGGTACAGGCACGGAGTTTCTGTTACACCTTCTTCAGCCCTGGACTGTCAGTAAGCTCTGTTAGCCCCTGAGCTATAGTCTCTTCGAACCCATCACCTTGTCTGATGATTAATAAATCAGAAAATGGAAGCAAAAGTTTGTATTAGTCTAACATGCAGAGACTCTGTATGAATATAGATGGTGTAAAATGGATCTGGAAACTACCTGGAAGAAAAAATCCAAGGTTGCAGTATGGTTACCAGGAGAATACACTGTTTCCATGGCAACTCCCTCTTGTACACATTCTGCTTGCTCTTGTAGGAAAAGCACTTCATTGATGTACTGATGTATCTTCTCATTGGTCATGTTGACGCACAGCTATTGTAAAATGAAATAAAAATTAATATTAGAAGTTTACAGGATAATTCATTGATGTAGGTTTTACTGCACATCTAATATTGAATTTGATGAAATGTCAATCCACAATATGTTATCTCTTGGTAGATAACAGATTTAGCAAGACCCTAGGGAAATTTACATTTTAACAGCTATTACTATTAAATTGGGAATACACAGTTTTCTGCCTGGACAGTTCATTGTGAATTGCACAAAATAATTATCAAATACCAGCATTATCAAATACAGTGCAAATTTACACCAATTCCATTGATTGAAGTGGGGTAACTCTCCTAATAAATTGGTACAAGTAATATTCTATTCCTCTGCATTTTAAATCCAGGAAGGCTATACAAATGCAATGTGTTTTTAGAAAAAAAATGACTATGTATTTATTTAAGATCCTGACTCAGTAATTAGTTCAATGCTATCAAAGACATTCAGACTCTGTTCCCACATATAATGCCACTGAAGTCTAAAGCTGTTCCTCTATATTTACCCAAATATATGTTATAAAACACCTAGAAGCATTTTACTAGTGCTGTTCTCCATTTTATAGATATTCTAAGGGAAGGTTGGAAAGAAAATGGGGTTCAATAGCAAAGTTCAAAATTTGGAGAGATAAATAACGTAGAAGCCTCTCAAACAACTTTTTTATTGCCTTATAGGAGATATAGTGCCAGTTTTGCAAATGAAATAGGTTCATAGGAATCTGATTTTCAATTAAAAACACGTGGGAATTATATCAGCTTATTTCGGGTCCTTTTGTGTTTTATTCAAAGCTCACCTGTAAAAATAGGTAAATATTTAATAACCTTGTGGAATAACTGTTTTAACTGTTTTATTGACATTAGAATGGAAATTTTAGAGGAAAATTCTAAAATCTCCTCCAATGCTATCCGAGCTATGACTAAGAAATTAAGAAAACAGAAACTCCTAAAAGGTTGGAAGAACACTTCATACTAGGAGTGATGCAAGGAATGCTTTCAAAAAGTCTCTTTTTGGACTAAAATAGTCACATATTTGTGTTGGCCATAAACTGTATCTTTCATGAATACAGTGTGTAAAAGCAATTTCACCAGCAAGTCGTATTAAAAAGTATGAAGTATTTAGATCAATCCTCAAATTACATGGCTTAGCATCCAGATGACTGAAGAGAACACAAGTAATGGGTAACAATTGCCTGACTTTTCCATTAACACCTCATGTTAGTATAGTTAACTTGCACTTGCTATACAATGAAATAGATTAGTGTGAACAACAGAAGTGTTACTAGTGAGAGTAAGAATAAGACAAAATCCCATTTTACAAACAAATGTCTATTACTGTCTTTACCAATACATGAGAGTGCAGACAAGAGACAACCTTTTAAAGTGGGATTTATAAAGATTCAGATTGTTACCTCATTTTACTAAAAATGGAAGTCTACAATTGACTTACACTATCTACTTTTTTTAATTGAAAAGGCAGCTTTTTTAACCCCGTGGCAGGCAAAATTTTCTTTACTGATCATGTTTGGAACTATAACTCTAATTATAAAATTTTTCCAAACGCTCCTTAACATTATTTTATAAGGCAGACAATACTTTGCAGGATATGGTAAAGTCTTCAAGTGATGCATGCTATGTATACCTTTGTTTGCAAATGAGTTATATAGAGAACCAGGTCATTCAACTTTACACAGGTATATTTTACTAAAAGAAAAGTTGTAAAAGTCCCTATAGACTCAAACTTACTTTTCATCTTGAGTCAATCTATTAAAATACACTAAAAAAAAGGTACTTGAGAACCTGACTGTGCAGCAAAATTACTGAACTACGCAATCTGAGCCAAAGACAAAAACTGTCTTAGACATGTCTTAAAATGATCTGATAAATAGCAGTGCTTTAAGTACCAAAATAAAAGGAACAGTATTTTGTGAAGACATTCATACATGGCATGCTTGGATGGTAAAGTAAAAATCCCCATTTTTAAATTCTACTGAGCAGTGTATTATGGCATACACTGGTGTGCTTTTTAGCAACATAAGCAACCCTGTCATTCAGACTGGCAGACTTGCCACAGTGACAGTAAGGTACCGCAAACCCACCAGAAAGCAAGCTCAGGCACTTCCACAAACTGCAAGGTGCTCTCTCGAGCAGTGGTTGAGAGCAACAGCTCTGCAGAATAAGAACCAGGAGACCAGTCAGGGACTGCTGGAAAGCAAGACATTCTGATCCTATCTTTCTCCATTTCAGTGTTTTACACAATTCACCAGTAAAGGGCGATAAAATGACTATTTCAAATTAAAAGCTTGTCACATAATAGTTAAAACAGCTGAAATGTAGAAATGGGATGAAAATGAACTAAACTAGCTTTGTTGAATGAACTAAACCCAACTTTTTTTGCTTCATGTCTCCCAAGTTTTATATAGAGCAATAATGTATTTTCTGTCTGAAGACTTGAAAATTTCAGAGAACTGCATTATTTAAAACATGTATTTAATTGCATCCATCCATGAAAATTAGATATGAATATAACAATTAAAAAACAAAAACAAAACCCAAAAAAACCAACTCAAAAGAAATTTTTGCCTTAAACAAATATTTGGGTTTTTTTTTTAATGTTTCTTCTGTATGTCTCTTTCTACCAGACTTTCTAATCTTAATTCACTATCATGTCTCAGTGAAAACAAACACATCATATATTTGACCAAGTCTTCTTTAAAAACTTCCTTTAGAATATTATTAAAAGAAAAAATATTCTTGCTCAAGTATTTGAAAAAACAACTTGCAGAATCATCCAAATTGTAGATTTCGGAAAATAATATAGTGGCACTTGTAGAAGCAGTAAATATACATCACAATAAACAGTGTTAGCTTGATTTTAATTTTACATTTGACCAGTTCATGCTATTAAGCACACTGTAAAGTAAAATTTAGGTAGAAAAATACAAAAATTGTACTGTGCTCTGAAGGTAGAAAAGCAACTATGGCTAAAGAAACTTTCCTGCTCGTCACTCTATTAACTTTTTCTGCTCTTATGCCTATTTGAAAAGGCATAACCAAAAAAGAGAATCTGTGAAAAGAAAACTTGGCAACTGTCAATCAGTGAGGGAAGGATGGTGCAAAGACTCTTCGGAAAGCTCATTTACATCCTTTGGTCATGCAGAAGGATTACCTCTCCCAAGGGATGTGTATTCAGAGCGCCAAGTAATGCATACAGATGTCATATCAAGACATCTACCAGGTCATATGTTATGGGCTGAAACAATGAAGCCACAATGACATATTTAATCTGCAAGGAAGTGCTCCAGCATTTCTCAAAAATGTAATTTCTAAGATAATAAAAAGCAGAATAATTTTCTTTTTCCTGAGGTTGGACTCAGAGAATATTTTTAAACCTAAGGTTGATACTCAGTTTTCAGAAATGTCCTAACTGCTGTTGCTCTTTGTATCTGCTGCACAAGTATTTCAACTTTTTTTTTTTATTTTAAGTGTAGCACCAATCAGAATATTTCTAAATAATTTATAACAAAACAAGAACCCATAATATTTCCTCCTTTGCTTTTTAGGGTTAACAGGATCTAACAGAGATTTCATGTTCTCCATGCAGCTCCAACCCAAATCCAAAGATAGTCCTTCCACCTCTGTCAGAAGATGTATATTTCACTGGGAATCCATTTCATCTCTGAAGTCAGTTGCCTTTAGATGTGTTCCTCACATGACGTAAAATAGAACCCAGTGCTACATTAAAACTTTATTACAGGTGACTGTCGCCTGAGAGACTTTCCATATAGGAGGATCTGAAAAGCCCCTCAAGAAAGAGACACTTTTCACAACAAAGTGGAATAGTCACCCATATGATTTTGTACATATTAAGTATTGAACAAACACGCAAACAAATATAGTAACAATAATCTTTCCTTGAAAGAGTTTGGAATTTTTCTGAAACTGAAATACTTCCAAATTACTTTCTTCACTCATAATGCTATTCAGAAACTAGGTACTGTAGGATAAAAAAGGGTGCTGCTGTGGAAAAGTAAGGTATCAAATAATAAATGTCCTTGTGCAGTGGAAGGTTTTGGTTTAAGTCCCTACATAGTATCAGAGTTCACAGTGCATCAGCAATTGCTTATTTCACAAGGCCAAGCAGGACCATCCCTCTATGCTCTGCACAGGTAAAGCCAAAGAAGGTTAATTTCTTCTGCATAAAACAAAATACTGAAATGTTCTTTCAGACTGTCCAAACGCAAAAACCTGAGTGCGTGAGCTCCCATCTGCTATCACTGAGACTGCAATGGCCATAGAAAACTTAAATCATTTGTCTATTCATATCCATCCATCTTCAAAACAGGCAGCATGACCTTACATTTAGATAGCAAGAAGCAGTCTAATTGGTGAAGCAATGTAATGTAATATACAATAATCTGTTATGGCTAGGAAAGGTTACATGACAGAAATGCAGTGTCAGCAGAGTTAACTATAGAAACTAAGAAGCTAAAAAGTCAAAGTTAAGAAGTTAAAAACTACCACACCTATTAACAGACATAGGCAAAAATTTCAACACAGCTGGGTTCTACAACTTCTTTTGCTACACCATGGTGACTCTTAAGTAAAGTCCTGAGTGGTGCAGGCAATGCTCCCCACTCTCAGAGCCACCTGTCATGAGGGACATACTGCATGGAGCTGCCATGGAAGCTGTGCCTCTCCCAGAGCTCTACTGCATCACACAGATAATGTGCACATACTTCAGTGGGCATAGAGTTGAATGAGAGTCAAGAGACACTTGACTGCCCCAGTGACCTGCAGTACTAATTCAGATAAATCACTTGTACTCCCTGAGAAAAAGGATAATATATGCATATTTTTTCAGCAAAACTTAAGAGATCTACAGAGGTAAAATACCATGCAAGAGCTAAACACATTATTTAGTGAGAACTAAATAATTTTTTTTCGGTTTAAAACTTGCATTAGACATCAGAAAGAGAAGATTATGAGAGTCCATTTGATTTTTTATAATAAAGATTCTTCACCCAGAGGGTGGTTGGGCACTGGAAGAGGCTCCCCAGGGAAGTGGTCACAGCACCAAGCCTGACAGAGTTCAAGAAGCTCTGGATGATACATTTATGCACATGGTGTGACTCTTGGGGATGGTCTTGTACCGGGCCAGGAGTTTGACACAGTGATCCTTGTCCATTTCTGTAGAAAGACCTGACTTTCTCCAGTGGGAGGAAAAGCTACTATTGCCACTCTCAGGTCTGGTTCTTCTGCAATAATACTGTTTTTGTAGAAATAGTTAGGGGGGAATGGTACAGGCAGCTATCTCTACAGTTAATTTCTTGTTCTGTTTATTGGTCATGAGTTTGTTCAGTTTGTGGTCAAACAATATACTAATATAAGGGTATAATGAAGGTTGTAGTATTCCTTGATGTACTATTTGGAGATGCACTGTGAAGTAACCATGAATAAGAGCTAGCCTAGTTATGAATTCTACTAGAAGAGATACTTTTAAAGGGGAGCAGATTAAACTATAAACAAATACAGCCCCTCTGAAACAGGGAAACCTAAAAAAACTGGAAACTGCCATTGTTAATTTTGATAGACCACTTATATTTTCTGAAGTTACCAAAAAATGAGGGCCATTTCTGTACAGAATGGGAAAGAGAAATCTGTGCTCACTTCTACCCATGTTCCAGTGTGGCTGTATACAAAGTTGCTCTGGCACAGCAGGTATGCTGCTGCTTCTGGAAAACGCTGTTCCCAAACTAATGATCACTGTTAGGAAATGACTGTAAATTGCAATTGGGTGAGCTAAAAGTGCACTGTAGTCATTTACCACAGCTCAGCTGATAAGCAGTAGCTCACTGAGTCCTGTAAATTCAGTTTTCAGTCTTTACTGAGCAATGACTCCTTCAGACTGTGGCTTCTTAAAACACTCCTTAGATTTCAGCTTTTAAATTTCATACCAAAAATCAAAACTCCACTCACTATTGCTTATTCTGCACAATTATTTACTGGTATTTCAGAATTACATATCCTAATTCTGCTCTTATAAATATATTGTATCACATGTTCTATAAAATGAAACCTTGCCAATGCTCATCAAGGAAAACTTAATCATGTTTTTTAACATCTAACGCCTTCCTTTTTATAATCATCTACAAAACTTTTCTACTGACAAGCTGTCAGTCACATTGTTTTCAGACTCTTTGTATAGATATCATTAATCTTATTTTTCTAGTCCTTTGACATCTATTTTCCTATGTGTTCCTCAGGAGTCATTCCTAGACCAATCCTTTGTTTGACTTTGACATTTCAATTCTCTAATGCCTTGTCATTCCAACACATACACTGGAGTAAACAAGTTATTCTACCTGGTTTATCTGTCACTATCTGTTTGAAACAGTATTGCTGTTCAGTCTTAAAACACAGTTTATTAAAATGAACCACTTAAACTGACATGTGATTTAGTATCTTATTGCTCTCTTAATTATATTAGACTGTCTGTCAACTAACCTGATATGAAGCACCTGAAAGATTCACACAGATACTTGAAATGTCCCCAGTTTTGGGCAATCAGGAGGTTTTAATTATTCTTGAAATTTTTTTTTTCCAAGAAAGCAAGAAAACAGATATCACAAAGAATGCCTTATCATACACTAATCTGGAACAAAAGGTTCATTTTCCCCAGAATTACTTTTGTAAAGCTGTTTTAAAATATGGTAATCTCAATCTGATGAAAAAACAATTTTTATGGCTCCACCACTGTCTGGCTGTATCATTTAATGTTAACATTCTGCAATCACAGGCCTTGACACTGGGCATGTTTGCAGACACGATGCAATGTTTTGCATGAGGGCCCTATCTGGGCTAATAAGACTGTTTCTTGTCAGGGTTAGCAAGCCTGGGAAGAATACTGAACCAGGCTAGACTGCTAGACAGCTCCAGCTTTGAACTTCAGGCTGGTTTGGGTATGTCTGCATGATTACACAGTACCACATGGTGATAAAAACTGGTTCTCTTCATTGATACTGCAACCTATGACTTCAGGAATCAGATATGTTAATTGCATGGCAGAGTTCATATAAGAATGAACTCTGTAATTCCCACCCCTCTATTCTATATTTTAAGGAATGCAGTTAAGTAGATTCTGAGATAATGACACAGATTATTACTCATTATTATTCAATAAAACATTCAGTTCAGGTGGAAGGACAGCATCTCTTGAAACATATTTATTTAGAAAAAATAAAATAAAAATGCAGAGTTGACTTTAAAATTACCATTTCTGCTACCAAATAAATTACTTTTTACTCATTTTTCTTTATATCTTATAGTTTTTCTTCAAGCGTTCCCTGCAGTCATTAAGGAGAAAATTACTTACCCCAAAAATTGGAATTCATCGTATTTCATGATGTAGTTGCAGATCTTATATGAGTTTCATGACAAAAATCAATGTAGAACAGAATCCGAAGAAAATAACCAGTAAGTCCCAAGATGAAACCCTCTCTTTTGAGAAGCATTTAAATTGCATAGAATACTTTATCCTTCTTAATCAGGAGGCTTTATGTATTTTTTTTTCATATATTCAGACTGTTAAAATGTTTTTAATTTTTCACTTTATATTTTCCCCCAAATCAGGCATGCACACTGAGTAAATCACTGTGATTATTGCCACACAACAACAATCCTTAATCCAGCAAACCTTCAATTAAGGTAGAATTGTAGCAGCAAAAAATATTGGGAGAGGGGAACTTCAGTATGTTTTCTTGCCTTCTTACACGCTTTTTTGAAGGTACAGGTAAACGCATCATGCTTGTTCTTTCAAAACATTTGGAAATTGGGAGGCAATGTAAAAATGTTATACAGGCTGAACTAACGTGGCTCTGTGACTTTTGTTCCACTAGGAGGAAGTTGAGCCACAAAACAATGGATTAAGGATGCAGAAGCAAATTCTGATTTCAAACAATAACAAGTCCTTTGTTGCTGCTGATGTCTATTCTTTTCTATGCTTTGATTTTCTTCTGCTGCATTACAGAATGAATGAACAACTGAACAATAACTTAGACACCTCTTTCAATGTGTTGTGTAGTGTCACTAATGCTTTCTGAAATACGTAATTCACAAGAGCTCTGGTGTTCAGAGAGTCATGCTGAAAGTGGGCAAACAACTCCAAGAAAGTTTGATATTTAAATGGATTTTTAAGCATTTAGTGAGCTAAATTTCAACTTATTTTTCATGGATGAAATTCCATTTTTTGAAAAGTCACATGTTGTAAAGTCACAGGGAGGTGAATCTGCCAGTAATGGCACTTAGTATAATGTTGCATTTTCGTTCTACTTTTTCTCAAGGCATCTGAAGACCTTTTGAATTGTCTTCCAATTCTGTGTATTGTCCTTCTACTCACTGATCAACCTGAAGTATAATTTCCACAAGCATGAAAACAGACAACACTATTTCCCTCAGATTGTCTTTCAGTGCTGATACTACCCTTCTTCAAAATCATAATGGTAGATATTTACTAGATTATTTCAAAATTATCAACAACTGTACAAAGACCCGGATACAATTCACACACATATAGGCAGAATGGGAAAAAACATTTAAGAGAAAATTTTCACCTTCATGTATATTTATATTCTGACCAAAATACTGGTTAATTAAAAATTCAGCAAAAAATCAACACTTACTTGTTCAAAAGTATTCTTTTGAAATTCTTCAAATCCAAAAATATCTAATACTCCAATTTCAAATACCTGGTCACTGAGAAAAAAAGATATTACAGATAGTAAGAATTCAAGCAAGTGAATAATACATGTATTCTATCTGACAAAAGCATTTCTGTCCTGGGACAAAAGCAGGCTGGATTTCAAAAACATGGGATGAAACACACAAGAAGACCATAAATGGAACAGAATCAAAATTCTACTCACCAACCTATTACACTGAACAGAAATAAAAAAGTAGGGTTGTTTTAGCTAGATTGAGCACCCATGTTAAAAACTAAATTTGTAAGAGAAGCAAAAAAAAATCCTAGCTTCTTTAAAGTCCAGTTTCTAAAAGCATAGGTACCCATTTGCTTATATAAGGGATAGACATTTAGGAGAAGGTTCAAAAATGCTTGTTTGCACTCTGTTACCCTTTCCACTTTATGTTTCTTTGGCAGCCAGAACCTAAATATACTTTGAGGGAAACCTGTTAAGCCCAGCCCAAGTCCTCTCTGTGTCAGCATCAAGCAGAGGCTGTGAGCTCAGGCTGCACAAGAGGATACATGTCTCAGGGGAAAGAACAGACAGAGTTCAGGCTTGAAGAAGACAGATATTTCTTCTCTGTATATATAAAAGGGTACTTGTTGACAGTGTGCCTAATTTGTCATGTATCACTGTGTGCATTCAGGGAAGGACTTCTATTTTGGCCGAGTGGAAGGATCAGGACAGAGCTGTCATCCAGGATTTGGGCTGGAGAAATAGGAAAAGGACAGAGGTGTTAATATTCTGTACTTATTTGGGACAGAGTCATCATAAACCTGATCTGGAGAGGAAACTAAGCTCACTACAGTGAGCAAAATGAATGTTTTGGGATATTCTGCTGCCTACTTTGCAAGGATTCAAGAGCTCTGTAGGAAAGATCTTGGCTCACTGAGGTTGGATTTTTCTTTTCTTTATTCACGGTGTTATTAGACAGGGAACATAAAAAGTTGTCAGTCAGAAATTTGTTGCAGTTTGCCTATGTGAATGTGGTGGGACTTTCTCCAGCGTGAAATGGTCTGCAGCAGGATGAAGGACTTTGCACTATAGCTGATGGTTTTCTGGAACAGGGAGAATAGGCAAAGGAAAAATCATTCAGTTTCCTGAGATAGCATATGAACATTATCTAAAGCAGATAAGTTTTCCTTTCTCTTTGTCAACATAATTTGCAAAGATATGGGTTTATATGTATGCAAAAAAATACAGCAGGCTTCTGATTCTGTAATCTACTTTTCCTTCTACATTTTTTGTACATGTTCCTCTATGCCTAAATCTATGTCTGTATCAGGATATAGACGGAAAGGAGAAAAATGTGAACAAAAAATGTAAAATCATTAAAGAAAGGTGTATTACAAAACAAGCTGGGAAAAACAATCCTCAGGGACAAGCAGAGCCTTTTTCATACCCAAGAAGCTTGTCTTAACTTCTAAGGCACACAAGTTCAATGCACTACTGATTGTCACAAGACCAGCTATGTGCGTAAATGTCAGACATAGATTGTTACATAATAAATATAGTCTAGAATTACTTCGTTGGGCAGGAGAGGTTATCAGGAGGTCAATTAGCCTCCAAGGGAATTTCTACAAGAAGCATAAAGCTATATCACAATCTCCATCTCCAGGAATGACTGCAATTTAAATTGTGTTTTATAATGTTAACCTCATTCATAACTGTTCCTGATTAGAACAAAGTGTACATTCCTTGTTGCAATGTGTTCTAAACAAAACCTGTCCGTTTCTTAAAAGAATAATTAGATGTTTTAAAAACAAACTACCTCCGACAAACAAATATTGAAAATCCAGAATTATTATGCTATTTAAACAGGTTTTGGAAAGAAAACAAACAAACAAGCAAGCAAATAAGAATTGTTTGAAATTTTTTTGCCATTTATATATAGCCTTTCTTACAGGAAGCAAAATATGAACTGCTATGTAACATTGCACACGGCTGAAATACTGCATTGTATTTCACAGTTTTTAAGAACTACTTTACACAGACAGAACAGCTTATGCCTTACCTGTCTGATTCAGTCAAAAGATTTAAGGCTGAATCATTTATATCAGAGTTGACTGTTGAGAGTTCAGAGGTGACTGTTATTTTGTCAAATTAGTCTCTTTTAATTTCCCTCAAAGAATATATAAACATTTGCATAAGGAAAAGACCAGTACGAACTGACTTAATGAACTATTACACGTCAGGCAAAACAGGAAACTGGTCCTGGTTTCTCAAACTCTGGGAAAAATCCTTATCAGGCAGCCTATTGCCTACCTCAAAAAACATTTCTTACCAAAACTGTGATATTTGCAAGAAATATCTTGCCTTGGTGGAGATGCATTTGTTGACAGGAAGTCGTGTCATCCCAGTGCTTTTATAAACCCCAGTTGATAATCTTGATCTAGTATTCTTAGGAGATGCACATGCTGCATGAAAAGAGCTGGAGGTTTTACATAATTAACATCTTGCCTACGGGGCAAGTATAAAAGAGCAAGGCTCTGTATCCTCTACAATAGTGATATTTTACCACTACATTGTTGTATTTATTTGCAAAATCTCTCCAACCATGATAATTATTGTCTGTATTAAATTCTTACTCAGATTTCGAAACAAAATAACAATGAACAGCACAACATAAAAAATAAAATATTGGTTTCTATATGGCTGCAAATTGCTTTTTTAAATCTTTCTTCTCATTTTTCTCTTTTTAATACCACTTTTCTTCTCAGAAGGAGGGTCTATATATGTTTTTATTGGCTATCTGTCAATCATACTAATTCCAGCAAAATTACTTTCCTTAAATTAATCATAGCAGAGATTCCCAAGGCAAAATAAAGCATGAATGATCCCATGTTTACAATCAAAAGGTCATATCACTAGTGTCTAAGAGAATAAACATTAGAAAAGAGCACTTCTTGTTCTGAAAGATCCCCTTCTTTTATTTTATTACTTTATGGTTACTAAACATCACTGACACATTTCCACATTATGTTTCATATATTCAATATTTATTATGTATAAATAAAAGAATGACAGTTTCAGTGGGGACTGAGAGTTTGATTTCATTTTTGACAATATGTCGTAGCATATAAACCAGAAAAAAAAAGGAATTTTTCAATATTTGAAAAACTTTTCTATCTCTTAGACCAGTACATAAGTGTGAATAGTTAAAAACAAGCGTGGATGTTCACTATAACTCACTGTGGTTTTCTTGTTTACAAAACTGCATTTCAACTGCTAATACTTTACAATGCCACCAGTTTTGCCTTTTTTTCTCAGAATGACATCTCTCTAAAGATGTGCTGTAAGACTATCAACAACTGTATTCTAAAGGAACTACATAAAAATTCTTGGCAACTCCTAAAAACAATACACATACAAAAGACATCCTGCCTAATGATCTACTGCCTTGGCAGACTTTTTGCCATTTATCAGGAGATGCTCTTGAACCATTTGCCTTTCCTGGCAAGGTGAACAGAACTCCTTTTACAATATGTCTGAGCCATTGCTTCAAACAAACATACAGAATGTAATTTGATCACTTTTTACTTCATTGCAGATGATTTTTAGCTCTGGAATCCATAGGGTCCATTCCCATTGTTACTTTTTGCAATCTGCCTGCATAAAGCAGTGAGGTGAATCTGTTGTGGGAGGGGGATCTAATGTGACTTTGCATCTGCCCAGCATTTCTTGCTCTTCATCCAACTTATGCCAGTAAGGAGGAAGGAAGTCAGTATGCTTACATCTGATCTGGCTAAACTGGAAGTGATACTGATTAATGAGGAAATATTTCTAGGATTAGATGAAGTACATAACCTAGCCTTCAAATGAGGACCCTCAAAACTCTAATTAAGAAGCCCTGAGATTTTCCAAGGGGATATATTACACCCATCACGACAAACAGTTCTTGAAGGGAACAGGTTGAATGTTGGCTATGTTTCTTATCACAAACAATTACTAAAAAGACATTTTTCAATATTCTGAGACTTTTGTTATGTCTTGGTGTCACTGCCATGTCTCTCAAGTATCTTGCTCAACAACTGTAATTTTTCTTTTGATACTACCTTATCCAAGTGTGAGTGGTACATAGAGAGATGGCGGTTGGATACATCAGAGAGGAACACTGGCTCCATATCTGACAAACATTTCTTTGAGTGTCTTGACAGGTATGACAAGAAGAAAGAAGCATGTCTGCTAATGGAGTCAAGATCTATAGCTATCTCATCAGTAGCACATACTCACATACCCAGCTCTTTCAAGCAAATTTGTTCTATATCTTAAAAAATGACATTGTCTTTAATGAAAGACAAGAAATTATCCAGACAGAAGCAGATTTTATGCACCAAATTATATTTGATGCTTCCTATTGTTGTCTATTCTAAAGATTTCCCTACCTCCACATATAGAAAAAATTCTCAACATGTTGTGAGTTCATGTTCTGAGAAGTTGCTTTTCCTTCTTCCTGCACTCCCAGCACCCTTCTACTGGATTCAGTAATAGATAAGTAAATGGTTTAGTTTATACTCTGATTTTTTTCTTACACTGGGAAGATTTCTATTACAGAATAGTTTGTTGGATAAATCAGATAATGTATACTAAGGATTATATAAATGAGACTTCTGAGATCTTTTCTCTGCCAAAATACATGTTCCCACTGCTACTTTTTAGTAATATTGGAATCCTGCTCACTATAAGAGCATGCAGTCAGAATATACAAGCTTTAGAAATATTCTCTATCCTCTATTTGCAATAGAAATCTGTGGCTGACCTGGCAATATAGACTGAGAGTGCAACTGAATGCCAGTTTCCTGGGCTTGTCTGTAGCACAGCAGCCACATTGGCATCAGCCCCATATTCAGGCCATGTAAAAATCACAGAATGGGTAAGGTTGGAAGGGACCACAGTGGGTCATCTGGTCCAACCTCTCTGCTCAAGCAGGGTTATTCTAGAGCACATAGCACAGAATTGTGTCCAGATGGTTTCTGAATATCGTCAGCTAGCGAGACTGCCTAGTCTCTCTGGAGTCTGCTCCACTGCTCAGCCACCTGCACAGTAAAGAAGTTGTTCCTTGTGTTCAGATGGAACTTTCAATCCATCAGTTTCTGCTCACTGCCTCTTGTGCCATTGCTTGGTTCCACCAAAAAGAGCCTGGCTTCATCCTCTTGACACTCTCCCTTCAGATAATTATAAACATTGATGAGGTCCCCTCTTAACCATCTCTTCTTGAGACTGAACAGACTCAACCCCCTCAAGCCTTTCCTTGTAAGAGAGATGCTCCCATAACCACCCCCACTGCCCTCGGCTGGACCTGCTCCACATCTCTCTTGTACAGAGGAGCCCAGAACTGGACACAGTACTCCAGATTTGCCTCACCAAGACTGAATAGCGTGGCAGGATCACGTCCTTCGACCTGCTGGCAATGCTTTTCCTAATCTATCCCAGGACATTGCTAGCCTTCTTGACCACAAGGGCACCCTGCTGGCTCGTGGATAGCTTGTTGTGCACCAGGACCTCCCAGGTTCATTTTTGCAGAGCTGCTTTCCAACAGGTCAGCTCCCAGCCTGTGCTGGTGAAGGGGATTATTCTTCCCCAGATACAGGACCCTGCTTTGCAGAGCTGCTTTCCAACAGGTCAGCTCCCAGCCTGTGCTGGTGAAGGGGATTATTCTTCCCCAGATACAGGACCCTGCTTTTGCCTTTGTTGAACTTCAGACAGTTCTTTGCTGCCCCTCTCTCCAACTTGTCAAGGTCCTTCTTAAGGGCTGCACAGCCCTCTGGAGTATCAGCCACTTTTCCCAGCCTTGCGTCAGCAGTGAGCTTGCTGAGGAGGCATCTGCCCCTGCATCCAACAATGCTGAGCCAGTATTGAATGCTGAGGGAAACAGCTAGCAACTCCAACTAGATCCTGTGCCCTCTGGGACCTGCTGTTCAGCCACTTTTTATCTATAAAATATTCATCAGTTTTTATCTACACAGAGAGAAACTCTTTGCTAACTAGCTGATAAAACGACATACCTTCTACTAACTAGCAGGCAGGGAACACAATATCAAGATTTTCTCAAGCATGTATACCAAATTAGCCTGTTTTCCACCAGAAAAGAAAAACAAAATTTCACAAGAGTTCACAGACATTCTTAAATTCCCATAAGTGGGAAGTCCTCTTGCAGAATGAATCAGGAGTTCTTAAAACATTGTCTTAAGTAATTTCATTACTCATTTGGATCACTAGATTCAGCTTTGCCAATAGGCAATCAATTACCTTGAAATGCCACATTTAGGTAACCATGAATGCTAGTCTCTTATCTACAAAACTGAAAATCAGAATACTTATTTGAATGGAAGAAAAACAGGAATAACCTTTGAAGAATTATGAGTCTCAGGAAGAAATTAACCTAGACTATCAGTAGAAAAGGGAATCATTATATAGATGAGTGAAGATAAATATAAATAATTAAAAATAATTATAAGCACCTGTGAGAAATTTTAATAGCTTTCTTCTAATCCCATTTTAGGGGTCCATTACAGCAAAATAGTTTCTCCATAGTCAATTTTTAAAAAATAATATGAAGATGAATAAAGTAACAAACCTCAGACTTTGCAATCAATCTAAACTACCATCTAGAGTTATAGTTTTGTTAAAACTAGACGCAGTTATAAGTAAGTTTTTATGAAAGAGGACATTTCTAAGGGTGTATTATCACACAACATCATCAAAATTCTTGCTTTATACCTATTGAATAGTATTATAAAATAATGAATTTTCTGGATTCTGGCAACATTACTATCCTCTGCTTCATACCTTTACAGCCTGGTCTTTGCAGCCATTCACAGAATGATCTTCCCTTCCCTTAGATGTAACGATAATCATTGCTTTTCTTTTGCCTGAAACCTGCTACAGGCTATCTCACAGTAAATATAAATCAATATTAAAGAGCAAAATCAAGTATTCCCACCATAAAAATTAAACATGGATAACTAGTTTCCTTAAAAATGCTGAGATCAAATGGTTCTCTTACTAAGCCAATAAATCTGAATTTATTGCTTCATAAATTCTCACTGAAGTGGGACGGAAATACAGTTAAGCTGCCTCATAATAAAACACGAGAACTGAGTTAGAAACGTTACTGCAGGCTTCTGATGAAGGCTTCATCCCATCTGATAAGTAGCAGCTCTCTCAGTTTCCAATCAGGGAATGAAGTGTAGCCTGAAATGTTATCAGACTTAGTCACATAAGTTAATGTCTTGGGTGGATCTTTACACAGAGGTTTATTAAAACTTCACCAAACTGGAGGTATAATGCTGCCAACTGACAGAGTTGCTCAGATGTATATGAGGTAAATCTGAATCACAAATCACAGACTCATTTAGTAATTCAGCATGCATCTAGAAGTGTGTTGTGCCCTGATTTACTACTCTGAGTTAAACAGTATGATTAGGCTGGGCCAAAAAAGAGCAGGGAGTGGGCTAACTCAATTGAGGTTGACATATTGGTGAAGGATGATCAACTTAATTTTCACTTAAAGTAAGCTAGTTAGCTTCAAATTTGGAAAACGATCTGACTGATTTTGGCCTACTGAAAGTTAATGTCTTGTCAGTACTGCCAATTAATCCTTAGCTTCCTATAACCAGCCTAAATGAAGAACTCTCCCTTTTCAAATGTTGGTACAATATGTGGCAAGACTATTGCAAATTCATCATTCCTGACAACATCAAACAACTGTCCTGTTTTAGCTAGGACTTACAGCATCACACTGTCTTCAAGTTACCCCACAGGTAGAAATAGTCACCTTTTCTACTTAGCACTAAAAGGTGAACAATATACAAACAACTTTCAGTTGACTTTCAGTATTTGAAGATTCTATGATATCTAGAAATTATAAGTTTATAATAACAATAGAGATACACAATACCCTACTCTGACAGACAGTGAGATATCAAATGGCCAAATTGCAAAATTACATATTGAAAAATTAGTTCAAATAATTTTAATAGACTTTTAATATACTGATTCTAAACATTTTCCTCAACAACGACTATAAAAAAATCTCACTTTAATTAGCAATGCCTGACCTGGATTGCTGTCTGTCAGACATGCACTGAGCTAAGCCCATGTTCCATAAGTTCTAGGAATGAATGAGGAAGAACTGTGACCTCATGCTACTTTCCTTCCTTATTATAAGCAGAGTATTTCAAATTAGGACATGAATTGGAAAGTTGCTCTGGCTTTATGTCAGAAATAGACAAGTAAAATCATTCCATGTTACTGGCAAACCTTTTCTTTGCCTCCAGCAGGAAAGCTGGGCACTCTGCTGTTGTACATAGTGACAGAAGGCTTTAAGGTACAGAAGGCTCTGAGTTACTCAGGCATTGTAGCTTTTTCTGTTAGCTACACCCATAGAAGAAAAATGAGATTTATCACTAGTTGGTCTACAGATAGGAATAAAAATAAGATTGTGAAGTTCTCAAACTCAAAAAGAAGGCACCTTATAAATATCTGTCCTATGGAGCCAGTGCAGATATGATATAAAGAAAACATACTCATTCTTTTTTAAACACTCCGCATCTGTCACCTGTAGATTATCATTTACTGATATGCTAAGAGACTTACATTTCATGTTTGTAAGAAAGCTCAGCTGAGCATGTGAGATGTTGAACCTTAAGTCAGATGCCTATGATAATCTAATTAGGTCTACTGTCTTAGTTTGTTACTTTGATTCTACTGAGACTTCCTTTTTTTTGTTATGCCTCTTTAATTTGTTTCTTGACTACTCCACTGATGAACATTAATTAGCATTCCTTTTTTCAAGAAACCACACTGGAAAGCAACAGAAATTGAACTTAGCAGATGATAACCTAGAAAACATTCTTAGAACATTTAATTCAGTGAAGTGTAAACATTCATTTAAAGTCCTTTGAATAAAACTCTGTTTTTAAAATACCCTGTGCTAAGGTCACTGTTTTGGGAAGAAAGAACAGGCAAAAAAAATAGTAAAAAAACCATCAATCACCATTTTTCATGTTGAAAGACTCAGATCCTTTTGTATTGTCAATTAATAAGCTATTAATGATAACCATCTATCTAGATTACTGCATGAAGTACCCTGTACCCCTATATAACAAATAAATATATGTTACAGACAAAACAACTTGAAGGAAGGCCTGTAGTCATACTGTCATAAAATTCAATTTAAAATTGGATCATTATGCCTTAAATGGAATTAATGGAATTTAATGGAATTCCGTTTCTTTTATCGATCTTTTATTTGAACAGATAATGGAACACCTAGTAGTTAGCAATGGCACTCCTACCTGCCAGTCTCATCCTGATCTTGAAGACAGCAGTTGATTGTGTTGACTAAAAAGCTAAATAAACGACCATATAAAGATTTTGCCAAGAGATCCCGGTAAAAATCTGCAATTTCTATAGTGTGCCTCCGTACAATCATGTCTCCTAAGAGAGAAAGCAGAAAATGGAGATGAAAGCCTGCTGTGAAGTTCACCTTAAGTAATTTTAGTTATAGTAAATTTAGCTACAGTTACTTCTCCTTTGCCAAACATTTACACAGTGTTAGTTTTTATCTGAAGCCTCCAGTGCAAGATGAGAAGACTGTCAACACTCACAAGATTTTCAGTTTGGAAATACATGCCTTTATACTTCCTTCAAAAGAAATGTACATGAGTACCAAACGGAACTAGAATTGTAATGATAATTTTTTTTTTCAGAATTTGTTTTTTCAAAGACACTCCTGTTGACTTTAATTCTCACTAATATTCCTTATTCGTATCTAATCTGTCATCTTGACAGAGTTAAGTAAGATTAATCAAGATTGGAGTCCATCAGCATCACACTTTGAAACCGCTTTGCTCCATATTACAAAGACATTTCTAACTTGGAGGCCCAGACTGATTTAGTGCATGGCAGATCACCCCACCTATGCCTCAGAGAGAATATTTACAAGGTCATAGAGGAAACAAAAATCATCAGCTTTTAAAATTATCAAATCAGATGGATCAAAATGCTACCAGGTCTGATCTATGAGAATGTAAGCTTGGAAAAGATTACCTTTAAAATACTGAACATCAGTTGTTAAGGCTGAAGCAAGCTCATCTGGTGAAACTTGTAGCATTCCTGCCACTGAAATGATAAGAAACTTTAAAGAAAGACTGATTTGGGTTATACTGCATATTTTATTTTTTATAATAGATTTTCTTCTGTAGATGCTATTTTTGAATAGTGAAAGAACCCACACATGAAAGAAAATGTGCTGTCATAGGAATAATTAAAATTAATGAACACATAAAATTGGATTACTATAATCAGTACTTTGTGAAGTTTGAATGTATCTGTATATTACATTACAGCTTTCTTTCCCTTTTAAAGACTGCTCAGGACTTTCCCCATGCTTTGGCAGACTTTCTCCCATCTTAGAGTTAAGGTATGCTAGTTATTGACATTCTGTATCCATATGCCACATGAAGGAGATTTGTTAGTGACCAAGAGGGCAAACTTCAAAGCACAGAAACAGGAGACCCTTTTAAGACATTGATTTTGAATGTAAGGAATTCAATTCAAAGCAAATTGTTCAGCTGTTGACAGGCAGTGCAAAAGCATTTTAAAAGAAGACAGTACAATGCACTGTACAACTTCTTTTGGCAAAGGATAGCATCAAGTTTGACATTTGATTAGATAATTTGCAACACTGGCATTTTATTTCATCCCACAAAAAGTTGTAGTTTACAAAACATCCAAGTCAGTTGGATACTGTCTTGCCACAGTAACTTATGAATTTTCACAAGTCAATTTTTTTTTTTTTTTAGTCTCCCTGGAATTCTGTTTCCATCTGCCAGTGGAACAGCACAACTTCCCTGCTGTGGGCCAAGCAGTCGATGCTCCAAGGTCATGTCCTACTGACCTTGTTCCAGGAGCTGCAGGTCTGACACGAATGCTGTCTCAGCGTCTGTCAGAGTTGTAAAGCGAATGTCTCCAAGATGCAGAATTGCTGAGAGAATTACAAACAGGTTCTCCACCTCCTGCATATATTTTATGCAGAATTAAAGATAAAGAACAGATCTGTCAGGCACATCTGTGAAAGGCAATGTTTTATAAAAACAGAAATTCTACTAGTTTGTATCACTGGCATTTGCTAAGTTAAAAAGTATTAATGTATGAATTATTAACAGGAAATTTGGGTTCAGAAATCAAACTGGAACCTATTTGGGACATAAACCAACAAAATTACCTTTTATTCCTTTTATTTTAATGTAAGTCACATTAATTGCGAGGTTAAGAAAGTTTTTCAGCATGTGGTAAAAATACTGAAATGACTTTAATGGATGCATTATATCTGGAAGAAATAAACGTATCTTCTCCATAGAGAATTTCCAAAGAGACAATTTCTCTATCTGGGAACAATGAGGCTTGTTTTTTTCTCAACCAACTACATTCATAAATGAAGTGTCTAGCTCTAAATTGTAACAGGTTCCTGATAGTAAAAGCTGTAATTAAGGTATAAAGAAACAAAAGCAACCTCCCGTGCTCTCACACTTTCCCTCCATGACTGCATACTCTTTTCTGATGTCTTTAATATCATGAAGGAGGTATCTTTAAGGCCAGATTTTTCCTGGTTTCATTTTTATCACAGCAAGAAGAAAACTAACATTCTTGGGTTGTTTTGGTTTGGTAACTTTTAAAATATTTTTAAATTCAAGAAAAAATAAGATCCATTAAATACGAACCTTAAATGCTAAGATATGGAAAACAGTGTGTGTTTTGGGAAGTTTTTTTAAGGTTTTTTTGGAGGGTTTTTTTAAGTGCTTCTTTAGAATTGTAAAATAGGATCCACTATAACATTACATGCCATTATGCACAGCAAAGTTAATTGACAATTCCTGAAGTATTTTTGAAAAATATTATTTGGAACCCAATTCTATTGAAGCTGCAGAAGTGACAGTGAGAACTCTCACATATCACAATTTGCAGAATATGATTAAAAAATACACTACTAAGGAAATACTTGATCACTCTTTATTCTCAAGGTTTTTTCTTCTTTTTTTCTTGTTCCTTTCTCTAATAATTATGCTCATCATCACAGGGCATTAAAAAAGCTTACAGTCTTTCTGGGATAGAATAGAGCACCTCTAATGTTGTTTAAGCAAGTTCAGTTCTCTAAACTACATTTTAAAACAAGCACTTCAATCTCCTACTGTATGAGATAGATGTAGATAGGGTTACAGTATATTTTCCTATTGCACAACACAAAGCTGAAAATTCAAAAAAACCCCAATATATACAGATGAAATCTGAATAAGGTAACTCCTAAGATAGAAGAACTGTCATGTTAATACGGCATTCAAACTAGGGTGCTACATCCTGCTCCTTGGGATGAGATCTTAGGCAAGATGAAATGGCACACTAGTACAGTAAACATCTTGCTTGGAAGTGAGACCATTCAGAAGTGATTTGGGGATGACTGTACAGAGCTGAATGGGAGCGGGCCAGGGTAGCTGTTTATTCTAGACATTTTGGTAAGGCCTCATGTTTACTTCATAATTCAGGTTCTCAAACACTTCCTCATTGTGCTCACTTTTACATTGTTTTTAATAAACCATAACATACTTTGAAAGAGACTATCAAAGATTTGTAAGGACTCTCTCTATAGTTCTTCAAAAAAAAAAAAAAATGTTCTTGAAATGTTGCTCGGTAGCCAAGGAATAACACATATAAACCTTTCCAGGTACTTCAGAAGTACTGGGTAGAAATTTTAGGAATGTGTTTTACATATTCCCCTCTAATCTTCAACACAATTTCTAGCCTCCTAAATGATTATTCTAACACTTCCTGAATACAGAGGAGGCTTGAAGATGATTTGCACCTTTTCAGGTTGCATACGTATATTTAAGAAATATGGCAGATCAGTTAAACATTCTAGTATCCCGAAGGGATTTACACAGTTTACATAAGTTCTTGCATTCATCCCTCCATTTCTTCTGATTTCCATCACACTTCTGTCCTCCAGAACCTTTTCTTGATTAATTTTCCAAGTTATCTTCATCATTAGTTTTATAGGCTCAAAGACAAACAGTAGGCCTATCCTCTTGTTGCTTTTGAGGAGTTAAATCAGCCCTTTCAAGTTACCCAGCTCTAATTTTCTTTGACTAAATACGTATTTACTTCAGGTGCTGCTAGCATATGTGTGTTTCCCAAAATTAAAAAGGACAGGGAGATAATCAGGAAGAGGCAAAAATGCCTGTGGTTTTTATGAGATGTCTGTCACATGGGATTGGATTGTTTCTTTTTATCTATGTAATTTCATTATTCAGGGTATTATACCTTGAAGCTGTTTTGTGAATCTTTAAGAATTAAAAAGATTTACATTGTTGGTTCAGTGTCTAATTAAAAGTGATTACAGTAATTTCCCTGGAGTGAGCAAGTAATGTGTATTGTTTCAAGGTCTTAACCAACAGAGGAAAAAAAAAAAGACAGAAAGGTGCTTCTTTTCCCTCCAAAAGGTTATCAGTGAGAGTTCCCTATAGCCTGTTTTTAACTAATACGATGATTTTAGTGACAAATAACATAAGCTTGTGCAACTTACCAGGCTATTGAATCCCAGAGCACCTAGAGCTTGTTTTAATATGGTTAGTTTCTCCCTGTTTTGAGGGTTGGCTGTTAGCATCGTCTCTTCCAGAACAGTCTGGCTTAGATACCTGCACAGAGGAAAAACAGCATATATGGCATTTACAAGGCTGGTGCATGATCAAACTTTTGAAGTTAAGATCCAGCTTTGCACTTCTAATCAGAGGTTTATTACAGACTTTTCTCAGACTTTGGAGGGAACAGTATGAGAGAATTTGCATTTTTTTTCTTGAAGCTTTGCTTAAGACTCCTCCTATATGTAAACTAAAACTTCAGATTGAATTTATGACACTTCCAGTTTTGCTATTCTTACACTGCCAGAGATTCCTCTTCAGAAGGACGATTTGAAGACAACCTCTGGTAACTCGGACTGCTTTAAATTCCCCTCCTGCTGCTAGTGAATAGATGAGCTCTGAAGTGCTACGATGATCATTCACTCCTTTACCAGCTGAATGGGTGACAGGTATGCTCAACATCTCTTAGAACAAAGCAGTAACTAAGTACATAGAGTAGTAACTGTACAGACCTTAAGCTGCACTGCTTTGCACACTGTGAGGAAAAAGGAAATTCTATGAACCTTCCCAACAATAATGATTAGAAGAGAGAAAGAGAGACACCTAGTGCAGCAGCTAACTCAAGAAAGAAAACCACAAAGAAGCAATGTAAGAGAGTAGTAACACAAAACAGATTAAACAAAAACTATAGGAAAACAGATTATTGAAAATTGCAGCAATCAAACCTTTACAGCAGTGTATTTTAACTCTCTTGAAATAAGTCTGTGAGCTGTATTTTTAGAATTATTCAGCTGAAATCAGTAAGAGTAAGGATTCTGAATATCTTATTGGATCTGACTTTAAATTACATCATGCTGAGAATGTAAGATGATGTTTTCTTTTATCATTAGCACTAAACTGTCATTATCATTAAAGTACACATTCATCACACAATTTAAAATCTTCATAAAAATCACTTATATAAGTAAAAGAATTCCCCACACCTATATCCAAATAATGGTATCACTACACCGGCCAAGGTGGACAATTTACACACATTCCAGTCCTCATCTTTCACCACAATTACAACAAAAATTCTCCACAATTGTTCTGCTCTCTACTAATGTTCAGTCCATGATCTGCCATGTAAATATGGGAAGCAACACTGGTTTAATTTCTGACAAATGTTGTTTATAATCCTAATCTAACAGCAGTAGAGAAGTCAGTTTCAAAATAAAATTTCTACTACAACAGAAGGTCTGGCAATGCTCTAGTAAAGGTGGTTGTTCATATAAAGATAGCCTTTTATGTGAATGTCTGTAGGAAGAATTATTTATTATTTGCATTTTTCTAACTGATAATTAAGTTTAAGTGGTACACACAAGGAAATACAAAGTGCATTTTTAGTTGAGTGATACCAGATTTAGAGAGTGGATTTCCCTTGCAGCAATAAAGGTATAAGTTACTCCAGTAGGTGGGCAGAAGAAGAACAATGTGGGGGGAAAACGTGTACCTGGTGCATAAACACTTTTTGCAACCACAGAAGGACTCAATCAGCACATACCTCAAGTACAAACAAGCCTCCCAACAGTGGATAAAGCTGGTGAATTAACCATTGAGAACACTGTTCTGTGTGCATCACTGCCAGGGTTCAGCACTTGGTTCCTCGAGGTTACTAAAAACATTCATTTTGTCAGAATCAGGTAGATACAAATGATAGCACAGCTGTTAAATCTGCTAGAGAAGATGATACAAAGTATAGGCCAGCTTTATGTTTTGTTTTGGGACTTTTTTCCTGTGTGTTTTTTTTTTTGTTGTTGTTATTTTTTGTTTTGCTGGGTTTTATTTGTTTTTGTTTGGGGTTTTGTTTGTTTGTTTTTGTTTTTGTTTTTTACATTGCCTACAGGTTCAAGGGGAGCCTAGAATACATCTGATACTGAATCTGGCATAGAACCTATTGGTACGAAGGTTAATTTATCAGATCATTTTCCACTTTTCTGAACTGTTGCAAGAGCTTGTATCAGTAATGTTATGCATCACACGTCGGTGGCATTTTTGATCCATAATTAGGACACTTACAGAAGCAGCTACTCTGCTGTCAAAATATCCTGTTGTTGAATGGCTGGAGGAGTTAGAAGCATATGGCCATGTCTGTAAAAACCCCCTCCATTTTCTTAGTGGTGTTCTCCCTAAATAACTCTTTGTCTCTCTCTCTCTCTCTGTACTGAGCAGGGAGTAGTCTTTCCTGTCCTGTGAAGAGAATATTCCACACTTGTCATTTTTAAGCAATCCCATTTCACCAGCACTTTTTAGTACAGCTGATGTGCTAGTGGGCACTGATGTCGCAAAAAGATGTGTGAACACTGTCAACACATATGAAAGCAGGCTGCAGCACAGCAGAGGGATGCAGAACATTCACTCCCTGAGAGGAAAGAGCTGAACTGTGATATGAACCAATATGAGTCAGTTCTTGCCTTCAGTGCCAGCACTTCTTGCTGATACAGCAGGGGGTAAACTAGGTACCTGCCAAACCAGGTGCATGTGGCTCTAACAACCCATCCAGAAACTGCAGCATCTGCTGGGACATGCCTGGTGGAAGAGAATCTGACTCTCCCAGTAATATATGTCCTGAATCAGCAGATGTACTGGTGCCCTTGGAAAGGGATGCAGTTGGACATTTTCTAAGGTGCATTTCCATTTAGAATCAGTTTCGCCAGTCTAAAAGCAATTAAATTCTTTAAGAACATTTCATGAGTCCCACTCATTATTGAAACTATTTAAGGACTAATGAAATACAAAAAATTGCTTTGAAGATACGCAAATTCATTAGATGTTTGTAATACAGAGTATATGCCCACTAAGGATGCATTAATTGTACAGAGTACTTGGAACTATTGATGGGTATCATGCAAGTGTCACAAAATGAAGTAAATTAACAGTGTAGCATAATATATCCTATCCATACAAGGAAACACATTTTCCTAATTATTAAGCTCATTCTACCTCAGTGACATAGCAACAGAGAGAAATAAAATGTATTTTTTTTCCTGTAAAGCAGTTCCCTGGCATCTCCTTCTTTCCACCTTAAAGATCTTGAAGACAAAAAGGGCTGGAGACACTCTCTGAAACAATATTACTACTATCACCTATTTATGCTTACAAACTAGAGTGCAGAACAAATCTTAAAGTGTCACCTCTCCTACAGAAATAAGGAAAAGGGAAAGAGATATGTCACAGCACAGTAGTCCTAAAAATGAAATGTTCCTTCATTGCAGATATGCCATTATTCCATAAAATGCAAACTTTTTTTCCTGGATGGAATTCCTCGTATTTATAGCATAATTTTTTTCTTTTGACGGCTTGTTATGAAGGGGAACTAAATTGCTTAAAATTTATACTTTGAACCTCCCATGGAGCCCTTAGACTTTTGTTATTGTGAACTACAGTGCTGTAAATGATATATATCTCTGGTAAAAGTGACAAACCAAGCACTTTATGCAGTTCTAACAATTAACTCCTTTCTGCTGACTGTCTAACCATTTGTTTAAATGCTACGCCATGTCAGACATTTGAATGTACTTTCAACAGTTCGTCAGCATATAAAAAAGTTTTAAGGACGTGATTAGTGACTGTTCAAAAAAAAAAGAAAAAGAAGAAACTTAGTGATTCATAAAACACATGCTTTTTAAACAAGATAAACTAATCTAATCGTAGCATAGTTACTTTCTGTAAAATGCTGCATTAAATAGAAAATTCCTTAAGAAATGTAAAAGAGACTACCTCTACAGAGTTTTTCTCTCTTTCCTCTAACATTTTTAATTTTCAGAATTGTATTAATCTCATCTATTCTAGTATCTAAAAGGAAAAAAACCTCCTATTAATAAGGAAAAAATCAATGGCAGTAATTTTTCAGTATATTGCTGAATATATATATATATACTATATGCTGAATATATACTATTTCAACCACTATTTGAATGACAACATAGATAAAATTTTCAGGTAGGGGTGTGACTGATGTGCCCAAGAATATAAGAAAGTAATTACTATGCCATTCAATTCTTAAATTCAATTCTTAAATTCTAAAATTCAATAATTACCTTACCTGATTACCTTATAATTCTTATTATAATTGTTACACATCACCACAATTATTCAGTATTTGATACTACATCTCATATATGAAAAAGGAGTATCTATGTCAGCTTGCTTCAACAATACTTTTTGTGACCTATGCCTATTTCAAAATTTCATACATAACCGTACAAGTTAAAAACTTTGTTCAAACAAATAATTCTGTGCTTAGATGAATGAGCAAATAATGAGACCAAAGCTAAGACCAGCTAAGACAAGCCAAGACTAAAAAGTTTTGACTATCAGCTTGCTGCTCGGACAGAAATTCAGCAAAACAATATTTGATTTACGTTGATTAATTTTCTTTTGAATTCTAACCCCAGAGCATTTTATATCAAACAAAGTGATCTGCCTCGTTCCACACAGATGGAACACATAATTTCTGATCCCTATTATAACTGATACTTTTTTATAAAATCCATGAAAAGAAAAATAAACAAGTTTCAAATCTGATAATTAGGGGATTTATTTGATAAGAAGAGTTCCCCTTTTCTGGTTACTGTCTCATAGTCAGCATAATACACAGAAAAGATCTGGAGCTTTCAAACCCTGTGTGTCAGGCAATCCATTTCAAAGTGAGCTTAGAGCACCAAAGCCTGATGGTATATTGAACCTTTATGTCCCATGTCTCTGGTTAAGGAAGTGCTGCCACTGCCCAGTTAGCACATATTGAGGCAGAAAAGCTTATTAGCACAGTCCTCTCAGGAATCTTTTTCCCCACCTTCTTTAGGTGGGAAGCTCAAGGATACCAAAAGGCTTTTGAAAAGATGTTTTCTTTTTATTTTGAGGTAAAGCCAGAAATCTGGCACCGGATTTACTCCCCAGTCAGGAAAATCTAGCTCACACTCTGATCAGAATTCAGTATATAAACTTCTCTGCCACAGTCATCAAAATCTACGCTGCAGTTACCAGTGTTTCAAGGGAAATATGAACAGTTGATGCATGCACAGAACCCTTCTGATCTCTAGCAAATAAAGGTTGAAAAATAAATTATATTTTGCCCTAATCTGCTCTGTAGACAATTACAATCATGAAGTAGTTCAAATTGTATTATTTGTAGTTGTTAAGTGAGAAAAGACAACCTTGGTATTGACCACAGAATTCCCCGGGCTTGTCCAAGGATTCCATAGTAGCAACCCTTCCTAAGGATTATAATAAACTTTGATACTTCACTAACAGAGTAAGTAGAACATTACCAAAACAGTATCCCAAACACTTTGCATTTGTAGAATCCGACATATGAAATGTTCAAGTATTCTTTAAGAAAAGTCACTTTATGCGATGCACCTATATGCACATGGATCTTTATGATACAAAAATACTGGTTCATTACAGTGGTTCAAGTCATATCTGACAGTGAAACTGTCTGAACAAGATTAGTAGGTTTTGACCACTTCATTAGAAATTCCCTTTTATTGGAACAGATAGAGCTGGGTTCCAATTAAAGATGAAGAGGAAGCATGGATTTGCCATATGGACACTTCTTTTCAGAGGGCTTTCCTGAAGTAAATGCATTCTTTAATGAATAATTTTAAAATAAAATAATAGTAATAATAAAATAATTAAAATCTCTTTGTGGGTTTATATCATTCAGTGGTTCTAAGTCACTATAAAATTTCAGGATGAAGCTCTTCAATGAAAAAAACGGGGGTTGGGTTTTTGGTTTTAAGTAAGCATCTAGCTGCTTCCTACTTGACTTCTTTCCTGATGGAGGATGTGTGTTGACAGATCTGCATTTTGTCAGAAAGCTTTCTGGGTTATAGCAGGATTGATACAAGAAAAACAATTTAAAATTAGTTGCAAGCCTTGAAAATTTATAATTAATAGTGCAGTAAATACTGCTTGTAGTAATAAGGATTTCAGTGATCACAGTTAAGATCTTCAGTAAGAAAACTTCAGGTTGTTAGCAAAAAAACCTTTGTTTTCTAATTGTTTATGCTCAGACAATTAGCCCATTTGAGATCTCAGAGTATTCTGAAGTTTCTGGTCTGTGCTCAGATTAGAAAGAGAGAAGATACCTTTAACAGAGAAAAAAAACCCAAAAAAACAGACAAGAGCAAGGGTCTGAATAAGGTGATGCTAGTTTATTGATCAGAGAAAGTGACAGAGAGCAGATGAAAGCACATTTTGTCAAGGAATTAAGCCAAAGATGAATGACTATTATAATGATAAAATTAAACTGCAAACAGTAATAGAATAAGACAAAGGGATAACTGAATGTACAAATTCAAGGCAGGTAAAGCTGATTAGGCAGTGGAACATCAAAAAGCATCTAATATAAACTAAATGAGACCCAAGTGTGCCTTGTTAATGCAAAAAGAAAATTAATCACCACATGTAACACCCTTAATTTACATATGCCAATATAAGAATCATGAAATAGCATGTCAAAGCTTCAGATGGACTATTCTGTGTGATTTGGGGCATCCCATTTCAGGAAAATGATGATCTGTTAGCGAAAACCCAGAGGAAAGTAATAGAAAAAATGCACCAGAAAATAGAATGAAGAGCAAAAGAGTTCATGAAATGTCACCCACGGAAGAAAGAGAAAGATACCATGAAGTGGAAAATTCCTACAGCCCTTTGGGCTCAAACCCATGGATATAGAAATACCACTACTGTACATACACAGCTGACCTGAAGGATGCACAAAAATAGCACAGTAGACCATGAAACAGATTTTGGAGATATGACCTAATTTCAAGGAGATGAAAAATGTGAAGGTACCGTAGGATAACTAAGGTATGAAGACAATTTCTAACACACTTCTGGACTTTGATACTGCATTCATACCCAGCTTGCAGAGGACATAAAACTAGGAGGAACAGCCAATATGCTGGAGAGTAGGGCTGCCTGACCAAAGAAATGGGCCTACAGGAACTCTGTGAAATTCAGCCACGACAAGCAAAAAGCTATGCAGTTCAGAAAGAGTAAACCCCTGCACTGATAAGGGCTGATGAGCTGGGTAGTTCAGGTGCCCAGGGGTTTTCCCCTGAGCTGTTCCCCAGATCATGAGAGAAAAAGTCTCTGAGGTCTGTGAGCTGGACAGCAGCCAGCAGTGAGCCACAGCACCAGAAATGGCCAGCAGCATCCATCACTGCATTCCCAGTAGCCTTACCAGGAGACTGGGGGGTGTTTCACCCTGCCCAGAACTCACTCTGAGAACCACATCTACATCTTGCAGGCAACTTTCTGTGCTCACACACACACACAGTACACAGAAAACACTGAAAAAGCGGAGCGAGATCAATGCAGTATGACCTCAAGGGTCAGGGGTGGAGACATGATGTGGGAGGCTGGTTGAGTGAGCAAGGCTTGTTCAGCTCAGGGCAGAGAAGGTTCCAAAGACACGACTCCTGGAGATCTTCAGGACTTAACTGGCCAAGGCTCTGAACAACGTGATGTGATCTCACAGCTGGTCCTGCTTGGAGCAGGCAATGCAGTAGGGACCCCACTGAAGTCCCTGTCAAACCGAATTATTCTATGACCCTGAGAAACACATTAAACATTTCTCAGATATGTTGAGATTAGGATTTTTCTTTTTCAAATCTCATAAACCCCAGGAACTGTGTCCCCAGAAATGTGGGAGATAAAGAAAAAGAAAGTCTTGGATTGTAAGGAACATTACCCTGAACTTGGAATAGTTCCTAAAATACAAAAATTGAACACAAGTGTTAGAACCTTAAGATATCTGAGGAGAAGAAAGTTTTGCTTAGAAATTTGCACTGTTTAATACCTGAAGGGATGATAGTGTTCTAAAATCAGAATAACCTTAAACATTAGAACCCTGCCAAAGGATGAGTCAAAATAGGAAGACAGTATTTGTGCACTGTAGCTTCTCTGCTTATGTCACCAACCCTTCCCACTAGGTTATCTAGTAGCTGAAATAGAACAGTATTATCATTTTATGAGGAGGAAAATGTCTTCTCACCTTGGAAATAAATATTTTGACACCAATTTCTAAGCAGTATCTTTAAAAAATTTCCGAAAACAAAAATTTTAGAGAAATTAACTGTACATTTTATGAAAAACTGATATGAACAGCTTAGAGGATCACCATCACCAAATTTCCAAACCCTCTGATCACCTTCTGTGAGCTACAAACCAAAGAAAAAACTATTTTAGAATTTTTTTTTAACTTTCAGAATACCTGGAGAAATATTATTATTGGTAAGTCAGAAGTTTTGCAGTAGATGTTTTAGAAAGACCTGGGGTACAGGGTCAAACTCCTGCAATTGTCAAAGACATCCCATGCAAGCTGTATCAAACTGTCAGGATATATGCTGGGATCACCACCACCATCTCCAAGCTATTTCAACTTAACTTGATTTTGTATAGACTATAAGTGGTTTGTATCTTCCACAAGAAATTACTTATTATTAAGTCTATCAGGAAGACTGGAAAATAATCCTTTCTTGCACATAACCACTCAGACAGGACAAGGTTTTTATTCTACTGGGCTTCCAGGTAAAATTACACCAAATGAAGTCAAGCTTACTTTAGTTAGACTTTAGTTCTTATGCTGTATGAACTGAAAAAAAGGGAAGGGCTGAAAGTCACAACAGAAACTCTGATGATGCAAAATATTATCCTGAAGCAGAAAATCACAAGTTTAAAGATTTGGGAGAGATAGAATTATCTTCCTGGTAAGAACTGGAAATGTGAATGTGAACACAGATAAAACTGCCCTGGCATTAGCTTACAAATCAGTTAAGTTTTATCTTTCTTTTGTGCAGCTGTTGCCATAGACTTTCAAAGAACTGTCTGTTTGCACAGTAGATTCTGTCTTGATACAAAGAGTTGGACCAGATCTCTGGAGGCCGCTTTCAAACCACGGCAAAGGAAAATATTATTTTCTCTGTTTATATTCCTTTAGTAGGTGAAAGATTAAGAAAAAAACGAAAAAAAACCCAACAAAAACCACCAAGGAAAAAACCCCAAACCAAACAAAACCAAATGCATGAGAAGCACTGAATGTCATAATCTGTTTTTTTTTCTGAGATACCCAGTCGACTCGTTCCTGTGAGAAATTACAACTTCTGTGTTGTGCTTTGTTCTGCTAATTCACTTGTCTACATGTCATTTCTCTGCTACTAGTAGGATACTCTTAACTAATCCCTAAAGCAATACCTAATAGTACCAACTCCTATTCTAGCACATTAACCACATTTACTTTGCTAATAAGAATTCAAGATTATTGGGTAAAGAATTTACAGGGAAGGAGCAAAGAATTAATATTTAAGATAATCACTAAATACAGGACTCTGTATCAATATTTTATTAGTCAATGCAAGCCACTGCAGATGATGTTATGAATCAGAAAATCTGGATTTTTTCTATAAATCCTTCTTTTTTCTTTTATAAAAACAATATACAAATAAAACTCTTTATATTCACCAATTCAAAATAGCTACTAAAAGCAAGATGCTGATACCCCATATTTATTTATTCAAGAAAGAATGTTTTTGCTCTCACTTAAAAAAATCAAAAATCCCTGCCTTTTTTTTTTTTTTTTTTTTAATATATCATGCTGTAAGCATGTGGAAACCTGTCATGGAGTAGTTCTCCAAAACCATTACGTGCTATTTGGTTAAAGAAATTCAGAAGAAAGAAATGAAACCAGGCTGTTTCAAAAAATCATCTTCACTCTGGATACAATTTTCTGCGTACATCTCCCTTCACACAGAGGTGTCCAAGTTCTTTCTAATCGTGATGATAGGCAGGAAACAGAACTAACTTGTCACTTGCTTTGCATGACAGCAAAATGAGTGAGTTTTATAGGCAACTGGGAAGCAAAACTGCACTCATAATGTAGAGAAGACCATGTCAGACTATTTGGAAGCATTCATACACTTCTGATATTGCAAGGCCTTTTATTACAGCTTGACCTTAATTAAAATGTGCCATTAAAAAGTACACAGAGGTATCCTCTCAAATGTAAAATGCTGCATCAATTCTTCAAAAACACACCGACCATGCCCATCATGACATCATATTTAGTGATTTCAGGCCATTGGAACAACAAGAAAGAAGGCTTTTTGTTTTTCTTGACACTTTTAAATGCACTGTGAAGTAGAAAAATTATTTATTTCACCACTGTATATTGTTCCAATTCAGCCAAACAGTTATGTGTAACTAACTTCAAGCCAATGCTTTGTCCCACTGATTTCAGTAGAACCTTAGTATAGGAATAAATGTCAGTAAGAAGTACGACTGAAAGTTATAGGCTAACACCCTATGTTGAGCTCTGACTCACTCAGAAAGAAAGGCACACGAGGTGTGTGAGTCTGAAGGTAACAAGTAGTACCAGAGATCTAGATTTCAAGCTGCCCCAAGCATTGCCTACATAATTTCTAGGTATGTGACCTTATCATACATTTACTTCCACAGCATGCAGTGCAGATTCCAAAGATACACAAAGATTCCTGACCAGTAACTGTATGATCCAAGCATAGTACAGGGGGCATGATAAGTGAGGCTATTTAGCTCAGATGAAGCCCCAACACAGCTATGGACTTTTTGCTTATCTGAGGTATCTCTGATACACTTCATAATGAGGCACACAGACTTCTCTTTTGCCTCTACCTGCCTTTACATGAAGTCTAAACAAAAAATTATTAGAAAACTTTCATTAGTTGATGCTGTGTTGCTAGAAAGTTCTCAAGAGAGACATCACAGGAGGATGAAGCAGTATTTCATAATCAGGTTTCAGCTGTAACACAATTGATATGAACATTGTGGGTTTCATTTCTTGTGACATTGTATTAAGAAGCATGGATTAACAAGCTAAATCCCTTTCTTCCTCTTATGGGTGCTGCCCAACGAATCGCGTAGTTACACAATCACGTAAAATGTGTGTGGCTTTTTTCTTTGCAGATCACATCCCTGCCTCCCATCCAGTTCAGGGCAGTAGCTCTGATTAAGCACAGTGGCTGTCACTAAAAATTCAACTCTACCAGATCAGTTAATTTTTACTGTAAATTCAGGTGGTAACTATAGTACCTCAGATACGTGTTAGTTACAGACATATAGACTATTTAAAAATCAGTTTTCTTACAACTAGGTCAGTTCTTCAGTCACACTGAATATTTGTAAGCTTTTCCCTGAAACACATCATTTTTTTTCTAAAAGGTTAGCTATTCCTGTGAGTACTTGCTAAATCCCAAGACACAATTTAGGTATAGCTAAACATCAGACTTAAGGACTGTTTTGCCAGACCTAAAATTAATGACTTCATAGCTTTACATATGTTTTCAAAACTGCTGGGATTAAGAGTATTGAGGGAATAAAACCAAGACATTACCTTTCAAAAATAAATTCCACTAATCACTACTCTGTTTACAAAGTCACAGAATAAGAAATTACAACAAACATTTTAGATGTCTCATGTGACTATGAGAGGACAATGTATTCGGCTTAGTGTGGAAGCACTGCCTTGCTCTCAGCACTGTTTGATATGTAAACAGGAATGAGATAAAGACAAAGCAAAACAGTTGACATCAATGAAGTAAACGACATTTACAGCACATGATAATGAATAGCTTCTGGCTTTTTTTTCTCTGAGGGAAAAAGGGCATGTATTACTGCCTTTTTTTTTTTTCCTTTGTCTCCATTTTTTTAAACCAGCACTGAGCTGGATTTACTGCTAACCGTTTACATGCACATATTTCTGCTCATAACCAGTGCAATAAAGCACCAAAAGCAGCATTTAAAAAAATCAGGAATAGCTTTGCTAATGTCAGGACGCCTGACACCAATATAGTATTAATTAATTAAATGCTGCAGGCAGATTTGGTGATAGCCAGAACACAGCTCTTATTTTTATTTTTCTAAACTAACAAAATAACAAGTTAAGATACATGTTTTGTAAACTGGTTTTAGCACAGAAAGCTTATACTAGCCCACGTGTTGTTCAGTAAATAGTTTTGCCTTGATATTTTCATGAGGTGGAATTTCAAATAATTCTGTGATACTACATGTACTATGAAGTACATAAGTTTTACAGACAGTGGAGAAACTCAAATGGAAAACAAAGGAATACATCTTGGTCTTTAATCTCAAAATGCAAAAATATTGTTAGGCTACAATCAGGTCAATTTTTTTTTTCCTTCTAGTTATATTGATATTCCTGTAGAATAGGTTGACTTAAACATTATGTTCCTAAAATTACATTAAAATATAACTTTAGAATCCTTCCATTAGAGAAAAATTAATGTACAACAAGTGATTCAAAATAGAATTTTCACATCTCTGATGATATTACAAGAATAAATAAAGACAGTATACCTTCTAGTACTGTTTATCTGATTCATGATTCAGTATTTTGCAGAACTGAATCACTCAGGAGATCATAATTCTGTGAACTATCACTGTAAAAGTGCAATTTTGAAGTTTAATATACATTAAATAAAGGGCATAATGATGAATACTGAGCACTGCTAAAGATGTAAAAAAGTAAGCCAGTGTGCATGCAAGTGCAAACTGGTCCAATCCACTTCCTGAAATACTCCAAAAATTCTGTCTGAACTTTGCTCTAAAACTAAGAATAATTTTGTATTCCTGTCTTCAGACTTGCTTTGGGATTAGTTGCCAGGTGGATGTCATTAAGTTTATGAGCCTCAAAGGCATTTCTCTACTAGTATTTGCTGCTTTAAAATGCTGATTCACTAAATAAGGCTTACTGGGTTAAGAGCCGCAATATGTGATCTAAACTTTAAACCATGCTTTGGGAATCTGCTTATAACTTTCATCAGTATTCAGTTAAAACACTGATAATGTCATTCAAAATTATTTCATATAACACTGGTTGTAGTTCATGGATCAGCATCCTTACAAGAAGCCCTCTTCTTCCCATATGTGTAGGTATAACCTTACGTATTCAAGTGTGTATGCTAAAGAAGTAGCTCTGAACCATATGATCCATTTGAAGTACTTTTAAATTGGTCCAAAAAAGTTAAGGCTCTCCCAAACTAAGTCATTCTAGTGACTTCTGAAACACGGGGAAATACCTATTATTTACTTAATAATGAGACTGTTTTAAAAAAATTATTAATACAATTAATTAAACAATTAATAATGATTATTTGCCTATCATGGGCTCAGAAAGTCTCACACAAAACATGAATGAGTTGGTGCAGTACCAACATTTACCCTAACTCACTTTATTTTACAAAGCAAGAATATTTTCATTTCAACTATAAATGGAACAAATTTGTCTACATTTATATTTAGCATTCAAAAATCCACTATTAATAGTTGCCATTCCTTTAACTTCAGTAGAGGGTTCTGCTTTTCACACAGCCACCATGCTACATGATGCTGAACACAGGGATCAGTTATGGAGAATTCCTGGCTGTCTTCCCATGCTCATCAAGATCTGCCTTGCTCCCCCGCCCCAGGTCCCATTTCTGTCCCAAGTGCACTCCAAGACTGCCCAAAATGTGAACAGAATGGATGCATGAATGTGTTTCTCTCGCACATCTTCAGCCCTTCCAATAAAATCATGCCAGAAGAAAATTCACAATTAAGTATTTCTGACACTCATATCCCCCGTGGTGTCTTTCATTGCCTCTCATACGGTAGAAAGTACTAAGGGCACATAAGCTGCATGCCCAGTAAACCTGAAGCAAACACTGAGTGCACACTGAGAACTTGATTGGAGGGTTGCATCTAAGAAGGTTACACTGACTTTAAGTTGTATAACATTAACTGGTCTTCCCACAGCACAAGAGTTTGAAGGTTTAGAGTACTTTAATGGTGTGTGCATCCAAACAGGGCAAAGAGATTTCCTGTTGAGTCTTATTGCTAAAATCCACACTGTGAATCCACACACAAGGACTGCCAAAGCTAGGTTTGTATCCAAATACCTTTCTTTCTACATAAAATGAAAACGAATTTTTAAAGGGTAATAAAATAACATAAATATGGAACAACCATAATCACAGAATAAACTTTGCCTTGGACATAGAGGAAGCAGGAATGGGAACAGATTGGAAACAGTTACAATTGCATGTGTAAAAAACAGGCTCCAGAACAAACTACATAACCATAGAATTTGAGAAGTTCCCATTTGTTGCAGTTTTGACTTCAGGGCAAACCTAATTTGATAACATACTCACCAAAGTTCATCATAGTACAAACTTTAATAGATGTAGCTCCATTCCTCTTAATCATTACCTGATTTAAGAGTCCTGTTTAAGCAGGAGATTAGGTCTGAAAATGTGGGAAATATACATAATGGAGAAGGAAATATACTGGAAAAGGAATTGCTAAGAGCATGATGGAAATTGGGAAAGGACTGCAACTAGAATGTAGAGATGTATCTCTAATAGTGAAATTGAGTCCTCTAAAAGCAAAGATCGGAGCAAATACGAAGAAATACTCAGAAATATTAGGATAAAAAAGAACAATCTCTAGCAGTAGCAGTTTTAACTCATTTGGGATAGAAAAGTGATAAAGTCAAGAGAACAATTATGTCAATAGAAAAACGTATCATAGAAACAACATCATAGAAAGACTTGAGTTGAACATTAAAGACCATCTAGTTTCAACTTGTCTGCCAAGGGCAGGGACGCTACCCACTAGATCAGAGTGGCAATATCTGTATCAAAGAAGGGTCATATAGACTTTGTCTTTTATTCAATACTGAAAAATTTTAATGACATAGGACAGTCTCCAATTGTTTTCCAACAAACTATTCCATCAAATAATTTATTTTCCTATGTAAAGGTATCATCATTACTAATTTTAACAGTGAAAGTCCACAGACTTTTTTTACAAGTGGTTAGCACCGTTCATGGTCTCCATGACACTCATCTTGGGTTAAAACAGATCATGAAACTGGTGTTAGTGTACCAGCATCAAAGTAAATACTGCAATTAATGTAAGTTTAATACTAAGCTACAATGCCAACTTGATAAAACTCATTTCTATCCATTTAATGATTTAGTTACGTTAAAATTTCATAAAGGTTAGAGCAGAAATTAGAGGGCGCCAGCATTTTCATAAGCCATAAATTACACATCTCTGCAATTATGGTTCCAAATACAGCTTGCTTGTCAAACTGTATTTCAACATTTTGTCAGTGCCCTTTTCCATCATTTCAGTCAGCAGAAAATTTCTAATATTATTTTTTATTTCAGAGGATTTTCTTGATTTGCCTAGTTTTCTCACCCATACTACTACTATTCAAGAAATGTTTAGATTTCCAATTGCGTGAGAATTATCACAGATGGGTGATTGTGACAGACAGGTCACTGCTCAAAATCATAGAATCACAAAATCATTTAGGCTGCAAAAAGCCTTTAAGATCACTGAGTCCGAAGTCCAGAAACTTACACTTTATGTTTCTTCCCTGAAACACTCTGGACCCATTCAGCATTCCCCAGTGTGCCTCCTTGTCTGATTCAGAGCATTATTTAAAGAGATCTGATAAAAATACAGTTTTTCCAGGATAGATAGGCTAATACATGCGTGTATAACATGTGACTCGAAACCTTGAAACTATACTTGAAACTCGTTTTATTTTTAATATCAACTACTGAGTACAGTAAGTTTCATATGATTTATGCTGTACTATGTTGCAGTAGGAACACTTTGTGCCATGATTCCAAGAGATGGGTCATAAACTAACTGGATATAGACAAGACATAAACAGAGAATAAAGAAATTCCAAAGGTCATCTGGGTGATTCAGTGTGAGATGGCCACACACCATTCTGTCCTACATTATATTGCATAAAACAAATTCAGAAGCCAGATTAAAAGAGTTGCCATTTTTAGGAGCTTTATAAAACTAAGATACTAAAATCTGCTGGTCATTAGCATTCAACTATAGCATATTCAGAAGATTTCAATTAGTAACTTGCATGCTTCAGACAAAATTCAGCTTCAGTAGTTAACTACAAAAAAAAGTGTGCAAATCCAGGAATTAAAGGAAACTGTGAATGGCACTAATCTGACACAATCAGGTTTAACCTCAGAGAAGGGATAATTTTGAGTTATGACTAATGAAAGAACTAAAGGAAGAAAACTGCACTTTGCCTAGCTCAGCTAGAGAGAGCTGGCTACAGCAACTGTAAAGTTACTCCAGTGCAGTGCTAACCTACAAGGTAGCTCAGGGAGCTCAGTGAAGACAGCAAGTTCAAACAAGGGTGAGAAGTATCATCCCCATTAGATCTCACACTGAGATGAGCTGGGTTCAGTGACTGGGTCTTCCATATGTCAATACCAATTTCTTAAACAACCCATTCCTGACTGGAAATTCATCTATAGTAATTGTATCAGGATGATTCTAAGATTGACTTTTGAAATATAAATTGCAGAACTGTATTATCGCTCTAGATTTATGCAGTGTAAGAGCTAAATGGTTTCAGGAACTGAATCCACTGAATCTCCTGCCACATATGAGACGATTAGCATCCTAGTAAAGTGCAGAGGCATATTTTGTACTTAAAGTAAAAGCAAAATTAAGTTTTCTACCATTTATATAAGTGAGTAATCACACCTACTTTTAAGCAAGGGTTTCTACGGTAATTTCATCCCTTGGAGCTACATCCATTTTCAGTCTGACATGAAATACTAGTGGGCTGCCTAAACACTCAGCACTTAATTTCTTCAACAGAGGACNTGTATGTATGTATATATATGTAACTTCTATAGATCTCTGGAGATTACTTTTTTTCCTAATGAAAGGTGGAACTTGGCCCAGAAACTCATCAACAGAATTCACAACCAACTGGAAAATCATCAATATAAGATATGATATTTATTTTTGCGCTTGCTATCTCCACTTAAAGCAATTTATTCCAAATCATGTTTTATTTTATGTAGAATTTTCTGTTAAAACTAAGACAGATGCCTTCAGTAGACTCTAAAGATCCCAGTGCTTTTAATTACCATGTTTGTTTCTTTATTTTGGACTAAACAGATTTCAGTTTTTTCTTGCCTCCTACTCTTTATCTTTCATGCCACAGACAGATGATTCTCCTCTTATCTTCTGCACCTGTTTCCATATCAAGCTTATCCCAGAAGAGACAAGAAAGACAAAGTCTCTCTCAATCAAAGAAATAGCAAAAAGTATCATGCCAAGTCAAATGAAGTAAATGGAAGTTTGTGGAATAAAACTAAAGATGTGAAAGTAAACTGACTAGAGATATAAAAAGGCAAAAGTCAGAGCGGATTTATATGGTCTGATTTAATTTTTTTCTGTTCTGAACTGACGCTGAGAGAATGTAAAATACCAAATACTATCAGATATCTAAGTTCCTTTAGGACAAAATAGAAATACAAGGAAGAGTGCCTTGGCTCTACTGTACTACCATAAACATACAATTCGTTCCTGAGAAATCATTCATTCATTTACACATAGTTAGTTTTACAGGTTCAGCTTTATAGAACTACGATGGAGAGAAAAACAGTTGTTGAAAAGAGAGGTAATCAAAAGAAATGATTTCTTTACCTCTGAGACTCTGCCAGCTGAGGACTGTACGTCCTCTGCCACTAGTCAATCAATATGTATGAAGAATAATACAATGAAGAGGGGATTATTAACATCAAATGAAAAAAAATTACCCAGAGGAATATGAGTTTCAGATTTATACTCTCAAATGAAGCAGAATTTCTATAGCCTTTATTTTGAAAGCCAGACAAATAACAAGTCCACTTGGGACCTCAAATAAAGACCCCGAGCTAAGCCTCAGAGTCATTTTACTACTTTCACTTTGCTAAATAAAAAATCTTTTTTAATTAATGATAAATTAATGATTATTAAACACCATTAGAGGGACATTTTCTTAAAGGATCCTTTGGGAAGAAAGCAGCAATATTAAAAGCAGATAATGTCAAAACTGGAATAAATAAATTAAACATCAAAATCCAAAGTTAATCTACCTCTGCTTTCAAGGAGAAAACTTCATATTTAGAATACAAGTGTGCAGGTGTGTAACCAACCCTGAAGTCAGGATGAACTACCCAAAACAACTACCCAGACAGATTGCAAAACAAATATTGTGAAATAAAATTAATAACATAGAGGTATATCTTATGCATGAAGTGTAGGCATCTGCAAATAGAAAAATAATCGCCTATTTGCAAAATAAAGCAGATGACACAAATTAAGATTTCAGTTTTGTTGTGAAAACCTAAGCCACAATCCTGATTATATCTTCTGTAATTGCGATGTCAATCTCCTAGCAATGTATCTAGAACATGACTATCCGCAAACGTCTCAGAGAAAGAGGGTTCAAGAGAGAGGAAAATGCAACCAATTTTCAGAAAGACACTGTATATTAGCTTTAACACTGACACTATTGATAGGTTTTCCTAAATGTTAAGGTGCACAGAGATGATCTTAGGGAGGAAGGTTCAGCCTACATGGTCATCATATTTCCCCTGCTATAAAACACTGAAAAATTTCTTAGCTACTGCACACTAATAGGTTTCTCAGGGTTCCATTTAATTTTCATTAAAATATGAGAGTCTAAACCCAAAATATGAGAGACTAAACCTAAAAGCTAGCTGAACAGAAGTACACAAATAAGAAAAATGATATGAAATAGACCAGAGATGAACAAATCACTATTTTTGAATATTTTTTATTAAAAAACTTAAACAGTATTGAATAAAAAATTCTCCAAACTTATACTCTGTTCTATTTTTCAGTGTCAGACATATCTGAAGATAAGTATTGTGAAATGTTACACTAGAATTAGATAGAATCAGTTTTGGTTAGTCAATATCACTTTGAAACATGAAGCTGTATCTTAATACAACATATAATATAGTTTGTGGTGTCCATTCTCAGCACAACTAAGTGATTTACTCATGACTGTTGCTATCTGGCATAACAAACCATACATCAGTCATTTACAGGTGTTGCCTCTCAACAGTTCCTTCTTTGAAGTGCAAAGATCAACACTGAGGCTTGAAGATCATGGCCCAAGTGATTAATGGAGTCTGAACTTCAAAGAAAGAACAGAACAAGAGAAAAAGACCAAAGGAAAAAAAGAACAAAAAAACCCAACAAACAAAACAAACAAACAAACAAAAACAAAACAGGAAAAAAAAACACACAAAAAACCAAACCAACAAACAAACAAACAAAACCCACAATTCATTCCTTTTCCTACAATCCCTGCTCATAAAAAGAATAAACCATGTTGAATAATCTCATGAACACTGTTTACTCTGAAAACATGCATGAATGAGGACGACAAAGGAAAAGTGAAGAAGGCAAGAGTATTGAGATAAAGACTATTATCAGTTGAAATAAAATGGACCTAGAGGCTGAAGTTATAAGAAAGTGGGAAACAACACATTAAAGAGAACAATGTGAAAGCACATTTTGCTGGAATACACATATAATCTACATGCAGTACAAGCAGTTCCATCTCAAAGTGGAAATCAGTTAAAAAATTCAACATCAGTAAATAAAGTGTAAACAGGAAAAGAATATATGGTAAGCAGCAAAATTTAACAAAACAAACAAAAAACCCACAAAAGACAGAGAAATTTACACAATTCTTTTCACATTAAAATTATTCCAGATTACACACATATAAAACTCACTGGACCAAGTTTAAATCTGCACTAGAATCTCAGATAAGTAGATCTGCTTCATATCTCTCTCTCCACTACCTTCCTAATAACTAACTGGTTTAGTTTTAGCTGTCAGACCTCACTGGAATCTAAGTGGATGGAATTGCCTCATTACATTCAGAATCTACAAACCTTGTCCTTAAAAGAGTACTATTCACTGCAAATCAGATTTTCACAGTAGTATTGTATAGCCAAGAAACAAATGCTCACAGTGAAAGCTTTTCACTAGACAGCTGAAATACAAGTAAATTATGTAAGGAAGATGCAAATTGATGGGAGTGCATGATTTTTATATTATTTGCAGTTGGGGGAAAAAAAAACAAACAAGCAACACACAAAAAACTCCTGAAAACCAACACCAAACCAAAAAAAACCACACACTCCCCCCCCCCAAAAAAAAAAAACAACAAACAAAAAAACCCAAACAAAACAAAAACTCCCAAGCTGTTTTCATTTTTACTTAGGGTTTCACTTATCCATATTCACTTATTGTAGTGAAACAAATTCCAGCAAAATTAACTTAGAGGTAACTCGCTCCATTTTTGAAATCTATGTTTGAAACTGCATCTTCACACTATGCCATTATTTAGAATGTTTATCAATACGCCTGAAAAATCTCTATATCCCAATGATCCTTTGCTCTCCAGACATGCCAATCTACATAGCTTGCACTATTTGTATCACTACATTGTCTTCTAAGTGTTAATGTACTTAAAATACAAGCTTTTTGGAGAAAAGGAATGTGCTGCATGTAATTAAGACAGGAAATTTGCACAGAACCAGAAAAATACAGATTTACTTATTCAACCAGAACTTGAATATTTGTTTCCAATTTAAGAGACCTTTGGAAGAAGGTCTCTTTCGAAGAATTAGGACTTGACCACCACAGCCGTTCAGCTGCAGGGATGGTGAGCAGAATTACTCCCGCCACAGCTTTTTTTACCTCCTGTGATGATACCACTAATAAAAAAGTGAAATACAGCAGAGAGTGATCCTTACCTTCCTCCTAAAATGAAATACAGCTCATTCTACTTTTCTGACTGCCTGGAGCTTTATTCTGTCGGCAGGACTTTAAAACAAAGTTGATCCTCAATAGTGAAGTTCATGGAGTCTCAACACTAGGCTTTATTGGGGTGAAACTCAGAATTTTGGCACTTCATATAGAAACTGTTATTTCAGCAGGACTAACACCCATTTGAAAACTTGATGTAGCCCTTTTAGATTTATTTGTTTCATTCACAACATTTAGATTCAACTAATTTTGCAACTTAAATCTATTACTTCCTTGTATTTTCCTCTAGTCATCACACACTGGTATCATCATCATGCAATTTGTGAAGCAAAAGGATCAAAATGGTATGGTGAGATTTTGGCAGTACTGAAAGCTTAAAGCAAAGTCAAGATCCATGAGGAAAAAAAATAATCTATTAGTCTTGAATATAAGGAAAAAACATGGAATATCAGAGGATTGGAACACATCTAAGTGGCTATTTTTCCAATTATGTGGGGAAAATAAAAAATAATAATAAACCTTTTCTCTGTGAATTTACCTTGCACTGTTAGACTGACATAGCCAGGTTTGTAGACAAATAGCACTGACATGGAAACTGATAGTTTCAAGATTAAGATTTCTCTGTTTCATTTTAAATGAGAAAATCAAATTATTGGTGAAAAAAAAGGTATCCAAAGATAAAAGGAGAGAGAGGGTATGGAAATGTGCAGTGCCTTCCTGGTTTTATTCTACCGCAGTTAGAAAATACAGAGGCTGCCTCCTGAGTATGATGAGAAAGGGAAATCTGTGCTAACTGGCTACTCACAGCCTTGAAAATTCACATCTTGAGCTCTCGTATGTGAGGGAAAGGAAGAGTGAGTATCAATATGGATGATACTAGAATAATCATTATTTCTTGAACGTTGTATTAATGCTTATTTAGAAATGATGACTGGAAACAAAAAGTCAGACATAACGTTCTGTCTACTGGGATCTCTTCTATACCATTCACTTTACCACATCATAAATTTTAATATTTTTTTGAAGACCAAATTTATAATTAGGCGTGGGAAATTATTTTCTCAGTGATCAAAGTTCAGATCATCTTAGACTTTAATGAGAAGTTCAGTCATTTCACTGAAATTAATACTTCAGACATTAAATTACTATAAAGTTGTTTTCTTTGGTTTTTTTTTTTTCTTTAATTGACAGTGAAGAGGGCACCTGCACTGGAAACTGCAGAAGATACATCAATTCTGTGAACTGATCTACAGGTGAGGGTGCAGAAGAGTTTTGCTGGTTTTTAAGGGTTGTGAGAAACATCACAGGCAGAGAGAGCACACAGTGCATTGCATACCATTGCAGTATGGGAGAAAGGAAAGTTATACACATCTGGGAACAGCAGTTTGACAATGCAAACATAAAAAATGCATGTCCTGACCACAGTTCAGCTTCTGCATGAATGTGTATATTAACATTTTCCCCAGTTTGAAGTTGTTCACTTTTTTTTTTTTTTTTAAAGGGGCAATGAATTAGAAGAACAGGCAACCTTATTTAAAGTGAAATAAGTGTCATCAAGTTGAACAGTTGTCCAACCCACCATCACTTCTGAAACAATTTTCTGGAGTTAAGTGCCCTTAAGCTATAGTTCCAATACACATAGAAAAATATAAGGACACAATTTTTAATGACAGTACATCTGAGTATCTTACATGTACATATTACATAAAGACATTCTTACATTTTTGTATATACCAGAGCTTTGAAACAGAAATGCTGATATGAAGTAATTAGCCCAAAAAGAACAAGAGCAGGTGTTTCCACTTTTTTTTTTCCCTGTAAGAATTTTTGTGCATGTTTTCTTTCCTGTCTTTCTGATCTTTCCTTTTCACTCCTATCCTTTCTTCACCAAATTGGAAGGCCATTTACAAACCAATCTATCCCCACTGTCAGTTCTCTAACATTGGTTGCAAAATTCATCACTAAGATAGCACCTATTGTAACTACGAGGCTAAACTAAATGTGCTCGAAAAGCACAATTTATTGTTAGGGTAAACTTCACATCACAGAAAAAATACTGAGTGTCATGGACTGTACTGAGAAAAAATTACAGGGCAAATCAAGAGCAGATTGAGAATATAACTTCAAATTTCTAATCTCTCTGTATTACTGATCATCATCAAGATAAAAAGAGTTCTGCGGTTCTTTTGAAACACAATAAGTTCATACAAATTTTGGAATATTTCAATCAAGCATCTGCTGATAAAAATCGGCTTCTGAATGTAATGAACGTATGGGAGTAAATGTCAATCAAAAAGCCTCAACTCGCCCTTTCAGGAGTCTCTCTCCATTTCTGATACGATTTCCTTGCTCAATCTTGAAAAATAATCTTACCTTTCAGCAACTGCTTCTCTGTTTATCCATCATGATTCATATTCAGACTCAGTGGGAGTTGAATTCCTTCAGATCCCTCCCTACATAGATTAAATGGCTTGCTACTTTAAGATTCTAGTTGTACATAGGTTCAATAGAAAGTGTCTAGTTATTTGCCTTATGATGCCTTAGCAATTATAATGCTTACAAGAACACACATTTAAGTTTAGGAGCTCAAGTTCCCTCCCAGGACAGAACCAATCGCCACAGAATTACAACCTAACAACTTCCACCACACATTGGGTTGAAACCCCAGCCTTACAGAAACTCTTAGTGACTTCAAAGGGGAGGGATTTCTCCTTTAAGCAATTTACATTAACTCAGAATCCAGGATTATATATTACTTAGAACATGACCTACTTCTCATCTTTTACAGCATCAAGTCTAACAATAGCTGGTATTGACAATATTCCTTTGACTCTTTCAATACTTTCATGAAAAATGAGAATTAAAAAAACACTCCTCTATCTCATTTATTTTATTACAATGGTTCAAGAAAACAATACAAAAATAGGATTCTTTGTGATCTTTATAGCCATTATTCATTAAGACTGTTGAAACTTTTACATAAAGGTGCAATATTAAGCAATGCCAAGTCGAACAGAAAAATTATCAAAGAAACAGCTGGGCAGGAACAACCTGTAGCTTCAAAAGGCCTGTTAATCTAGTTAATTTTACTGCTGGAGTCAAGATTACACTTGCTTAAAGAAAACATCACAAATTCACTTACGGATGTTACCAAAATGATATGATCTCATCAAAATTTGACTAAACTAGAAATGATGAACTTAATAAAAAGGTCATATCCTGCCTTCCTGATTCATGAATGCGTTTGATAGAATAGAAATTCACCCCTAATTTATCAACTAAGAAAGATCCATCTCACTGAAGCACTACACTCAGTAGTTTAAGAAATAAATTAAGAATTATTTGGCCCAAACACACTCAATAATGCAAAGTACAATCTACTCTACATAGCCAAAGCAAAGTTTTATTGATAAAAGAAGGTTTATGCAAATACTCAACTATAAATTATTTCTCGAGTTTTGGTACTGCAATGTTCAGACATACATTTAAAAACACTATTTTGTTCTTTTTGGATGGTTATCAGGTATCTTATCAGATAAAGCTTTGTTCATATGAATCTAATTATTCAGACTTCTGCTAAGTTCTTTCCTGTTTGAGCTTCTTGTGAACTGACTTCAAACTGTTTCATTTTCTGAATGCTTCCAAAAAACTTATGCCAAAAGTGGAATAAATGAATGATCAGGAACTTAGAATACTTTTGGCCTTCAAAGGATTTAATACATAGAATTTAACTCTTCTCCTCCCTGCTTTGAAGTGGATCATATTTAGCAAAGCAATTTAGCCTCAGGTTTCTTCAGAGCTAGTGCATTATGCTAACAGCTTAAAACGTTACTAAACAATTGTAGTCTGAAGATTGCTGTTTAAGAAAAAATCATAATCAAGTAAGTTATTTTATGCAAACATTAATGTATTGTCAATTTGCAAGTCCCAGATCTAGAACTGCTGTCAAGGACTAGCCAGAGTCGAAGAAAAAAATGTTGAGAAAAAAAATTCACAGGAAAAAGGTTTAGATGCAAAAAACTCAAAATGCTCATTTTACATAATTTTAATTACTACTGGTCTTTTTACAGTTACTCACTATACTCATTATAAATTTAGTTTACGAGAAGATCATTAATACTATACAGGTTTCTCTCAGTGACACTTCTTAGGAAAGACTGAAGAGAAAAAGGCAAATTACCTACATGAGGAATATTTTTTTCATTCTAAAATAATCTGGATTAATACACTTTGTTATATTCCCCAAATTTCCTTAAAAAAAACCCTAAAACTTCCACTTTTAGTAAACATTTGGAGTGTATTTAGACTTAGACACACTGCATTTGGGTGTATTTATATTCACCTCTTTATATTTAAGCCCCTACTATTAACAGGGATGTAGTCAGCACAGTTTATGAAGCCACAAATGTGGTTCAGTTCACTCTAAAGCACACGTCTGCATCTAACTCTATACACAGCTGAGCAGGGACCCAGTCTCCTTTAACTGCAAATGGGAGCCAAGAAAAACAACCTCATGTGGAGACATACAAAAAGACATAATTTTAGGCGTTTGGTGTTGAAGCTATGCATGGTTTCAAAGTAGTCAGAATTTTTGTTTCTGTTCTGTTTATTAACGTGATGCAAAGTACACATAAAAATGAAAATGGAAATACCAGTTACTTACAGTGAAATTTCATCAAAACCAACATATTGCACTAGAAAATTCTAATTTTAATAAAACAACTTTTCCTTAAGAAAAAAAACTTTCATCATGGAAAAAAAACGAAACAACAGACCTACTCTAGGCCATAGAAGATGAAAAAATAATTAAGAAGTTTCCCTTCTATTTCTCCTTAAAGGCAATAATCCTAATGGATATAAAACTCTGATCTTGTTAGGACGATACACATGACTCCAAAATTCAATCCTCAAGAGCAGGTACACTATAATAAGTAATTTCAGAGCCCATTGAAAAGCATTAACTGTTGGAGGAAGGACTTTCACAGCAGAGAGGCACTAAAATAATAAAAATATTAATACTGAATATAAAGTTGTTTTCCTACCTGTGTGCAGACAAATTACTGAGGTACAGGGTGTATTTTTCTTCAGAAGACAGCCCATCCATCATCAAATAAAAAACATGAAAATTGCTCTGGTTGAGAGGCTGGATAATGACACGAGACTTCTCCAACATGTATGTATAAATTCTAGCTGATTGAGAAACAAACATAAATTCATCATTATACTGATTGCACCAAACATACATATTTTAAACCATTCACTATTGCAACAGTTAAGAATAAACAATGTTTCTTATAAAATGGTCTGAGAGCAGCATATAAAATACAATAGCACCATTCATACTCCCATGGTTTTCTATAGAAATCACATATAAAGCCCTACTTCCATTAAAAATGGTGGAATAAACACATTACCTTACTTACAGTCTGATATTAACTACTTAGTTTTAAAGATAATGAAGTTGATTTTTACTCTGGTTTATTTATATAATTGATGAACCAGTTGCTGTATTTGGCAAGACTTTCTAAGAGACGAGCTATTAGTCATCTCACCAACGTGCAGCCATCTGAGCATTGGCATCTGTTCTAAGCTCCATCTTAACAGAAAGATGCAAAAGAGTTTCAAGATCTCTTCATAACACACTTGGAAGCATTTCTTCTCTGTTGGTAATCAAGAATACACAGATTCATTGTTTATATTAACCACCTAACTTCTAGATGGCTACAAAGCGACAAATCCTCTGCAGACTCGTAATCAGCAAGCTCACTAACCTGAGCCTGGGGAAACGTGGGCTTCTCAGAAGGGCTGTGATGAGCTGGATAAAGGAGAAGCCATGTGAATCAGCAGAAGCTGGGAGGGAGGTGAAGGAGGATGAATCTGAATGAGATTTGCCTACAGAAATGCAGTTTACAGGATTATACATAACCTTAGGCCCACTAAGGTTCTGAAAGGGGCATTCACCTGTTCACAAGATTACAGGCATTTTAGAGATATATATGAAGAGACAAAGGGATATTCACTATTTTGAGTAGGCTACTCTTTAGCCCTCCACTGGGAGTGGTTGCAGATGCAAGAGACTAGGAGAACACCTGCACACCTAACCACTGCTGGAGGTCTTGACCTTCCCTGTCAGCAGGAACCCGACTCCAGGTCCCACTTACCTCGCTGTTTGCATACGTTATCTCATCATCACTTAAACACCAGCTGTGATGCAAAGACCAGGAGCATGTCCCTTCACACACAGCTGAACACTTCCACCACTTGAATGCAGTCAATTTTGCTGCAGCTTTAGGCTTTTCAACCTCTGCAATATGGTGGAGCTTTCACAGACTCTTAGCAAACATCCTTATCCTTTAAAGGACTGTTGAGTTTAGAGCATAAGGTGCACTTCTCAGCAAAGGAGAAGCCATATTTTTGAAATGCTGTGAGCAGAGGACAGTATTAAACCACAGCTTTCCATAGTCTGGGTTTCAACCAACACATCTAGGACTCCTTCCTTCATGAACTGGAACACACAGTGACAGAAAACACTGGTGCATGCATCCTGTAACACAGCAAGTTTGTTCTCTAAATGCATAACATTTTTGGGCCACACATGTTTCTTTGGAATTTTTCCTTTTTAATAACTTCTTCTGAAGCAAACCAGAATTAAAAACAAAATAGCACTAAGTCATTCAGTACAGTCAAAACTATTTCACTCTTAGACGTATGCAGAAGCATAACTTCAGATGCTTAAGAGGCCTGAAGATTGAAGGCTGAGTGGGAGTTTAGAGACTTTGAAAGATGGGGTTAGTTGAAGCACTAAGTTTCAATGTTTTCCTCACAGATATTATTGCCCAATGCAGAGCTGAGCAAAGCCATGCAGGTGGGTGTATGAAGAGTGTACCAGAGGTGTGGTAGTTGAATTAGTGTAATGACTAGGCTAGAAGGCAGAACGGCATGCCCCTGTCGCCATACAGCAGCTCATTTAGCACTGTATTTCTCTGGTAGTATCATTTTAAATTCCACTTATTTATCTTCCCATCTTTTGAAGTTCTTTAAGTTTCTGCATATACTGTTAAATTACATATGGTAAAATTGAGGTAACTTGGAATTGTTTGTATGAGGGAACACAGCCTTTTAGAATATTGCTGACAGAGAGTGTAAAGTGAAGGGAAATTAAATGGGTGAATCTTGAACACTGTGTTGAGGAAGGTCTCAGCAGGTAAGCTCTGTCGTTGAACTAAATGAAACTATAAACAGTCTCTCAAAGTTCTACTCTGTACAGGCCAAACTATCCTGGACACATCCCAGTTAAGGAGTACAAAGGTCAGTAATGCATTAGCCAGGGACATCTTCTACACTTTATGTAATGGAACAGACATAGCCTGACACATATGTTGGCAAGCAAAACTATGCCTGCAAAGCTACACAGCAGGCAGTAGGACCAACACAGAAGAGGAGCACTCTGACTTGCTGAACTAAGAAGACATTATCTGGCCCATTTAATCATCCTATGAAATACAGAAGTGAACTGCTATTATGAAATCTATATTATGAGAAGTGGTGTATCATCCATCTAGTCTTCTGCTGCTAGACTACAGAAAAGAAACCCAAAAGAAACAACAAAAAAAACCCAAAACTGTGCTGGAAATAGAAAGGAACACTTGGGAAATCATGTATGATTCTAGCTCCAGTAGCTTTGCAGCACATTACAAATAGAAGCAATGCAATCCTAACCTATCATGGCAGAACTGGCCCAGACACACACTTTCATAAGAATCAGTCATTACTTGGCTGTCCTTCCTACACACTAAAACAGCAAAGATGAACCTGAAGGATGACTTCCATGTTGTACTCTGTTTATAACTTATTTCTCACTAAAACTAACCCAACTGCAAAGTAATTTGAAAAGAATCCACTACTACCCTCTAATCACATTTTTAACACCGCTCATTTAGATGACAAATTAATTCAGCCTTTTGCAGGCACTTCAAGTCACTTGCACTTTTATAAGGCTAAATACAGTTCATCTCAACTAGCACTTCCCAGCAATGGGAAGAGCTGTTAAGAAAAGTTGCTTCCAAACACCAAGAATCAAACACAGCACCATCTTAATGGTGCTAAAGGAACTCATAAAGAAAACTGTGACAGTAGAACACTTTTCCACAAAGTTAAATACGTTTGTTAATCTATATATAAAATAGAAGGAAAAAAATAATAGAGCTCCAGAGCAAAATCTGTCATTTTTGTGCAATGTTAACTGTGCTTACAGGCACAAACATATTTGTATTTCCTGTAACAGCTCACTTGATCTACTTGATAGAGTTGATCTACTGAGCAGCTACACAGTCAGCAAGCAGACTCCCTATTGAAAGTGTGGCCAGTGAAATCTGTCTTCCAGCTATGCGTTCTTTGAAACTACATTGTTCCTTCTCAAAAACCGTACCTCTAAACACAGTTCTTGCTAAAGAAAAAGTAACATCCCAATGTGACTTAAATAAATAAATCAGTCCTTGCTTTTCAAGAAGTGAAGACTGTGAAAGCAAGGCCTGAAAAGTAAGGCAGAAAAATCTGAAGAACATTTTCAGACTTTATTTTCTCTTCCAAAGCTTCTTTTTGATTATTCTGAGGTCTTAATTTTTATCTTAGGAATTATGTCAACTTAACCTGAAGGACCATTCTGGAAATAAATAAATAATCAGATTTTTACTACTGTGCTCTGAGTGCCAATCATTTTTTATGAATGATTATAAATTTTTGCCAGAAGATCAATCTTTGAGTTCTGAATTTATTTTAGAAACCTAATTAAATCACAGGCCTGTAGTTTATCCTGTGTTTGTTTTAATATAAGACTTTTTACTAGTTCTCACTGCCTTATTTTTTCCAGTCACAATGACTTAATCCAGATTATTCCTTCTCCACTTGTTTGCCTCTGCTAAAACAGTGAAAGGTACTTGACAGCAAGGACACCTGTGACAGAAAAACTCCCATTTGAAACCAGCATCACAGCACATCTCATCAGAAACAAGAGTCAGAGAAGATGCCTAAAACCTCAACAGATATCTGTACTGGTGTCCTGGTTTTAGTAGCCAGGGTCAGTGTGTCACTGTGGGTGTGTATTGTAAACACTCTATGTCATTTTTCTCATGAACTGCTCACAATGGACCATTTGCAGCAGCTGCCCAGGGCACACCCAACCCCTCAGGATACAAGCTGGGTGTTTAGAAACTTCTGTGAGATAAGGAAGTTTTCCTGCCTTCACATCCACCTGAGGGGTCATGTCTGCTAATGGGCCATCAGGGATGCCAAAAATATGCCACTGTTTACCTCACAGAGTACATCACCCATTGCAAAACTCTCCACCCCGGGGGAGGGACTGGGTGTTCCCATAAGAGCCCAAGCATATATAAGCTTGGAGTTTTGGGACTGGGATTGCTCTTCAGATCCAGAGGAGGAGCAGGGCCTCGACCAGACTAAGACTGCCACCATCATTTTCACCAGCAGATTTCTTCCTTTCTTCTTACTTTGAATTCAGGGGGGGCACATGGTGTTCAGCACAGGGGTTGGTGAGCTCCATTCTGCTTGTGCCACGCTGTGCTGAGCTGTACATTTGTTTTTTGTGGCACTAACAAAGTTTTCCTTCTGTATCAGTGTATTTTGTGATCTTTTATTACATTGTTTTTCTGACTTGCAATCCCATTCTGAGTTGGATTCATTTCTCCTGCCGGTTTAACTCTAAACCAGCACAACTGGCTTTGAGTAGGACCACATTCAAAAGTTCCCGGTTTGTTTTCAAAATGTTATGAATGAAATGTTATGAAACAGTTTATGCGAAAGACCAAATCAAACACACCATTGAAAATTATGGAGAACATTTCTGTTATTTAGGTATGTTGGACATTTTCTCTGTAAGAATAAACCTTATGTTACAAATTCAAAGCATTTCTAGGATCTAAGTGTGAAAGAACTTCATCATGAACAAGATATTTCTACAAACTTGACTAACATCCTCTCAAAATACGAGGAGTGCCACCTTGAGCTTGCCCTCTGTAATAAAAATGTATACAAATACTCTGTGTGTCCCTTCCTTAGCAAATTGTTTTGGAACTCCACCTGCAAGATCTACTGAGGAATTTAAACCACTCAAACCCCTGGATGGAGGAAGTTTAGTGTCACTTGGATTTTTGTTTACAAATCTGATGTATTTAGTACATTTTGTACTGATAAGTTATAAAATCATGGCTCAGTAAAATCAGGTGCTCTGGATATTTATATTTTTCATTCATGTTTAAACAGTGTAAGACAGCAAATACTGCTGCAAATGATCTTGCAAATGAATACAGAGAATCACTGGATGGAAGTTAATCCAGTCAAAGACAACATGTCTGATTATCTTCTCATTTATGGTGTAAATTTGGGACAATTTCACTCAGAATTGATGCTTAGCAGTGGCCTAGAAAAGGCAACATCTACTACACAAATCGAACAGCAGGAACCACTGCTAATTTCCAAAATACAAAGCCCACTTCTACTGCTGTACTAGGGTTTCTCATGCTTGACTGTAACTTAAGTGAATTTTGGCTAACCTAGTGTTGGTAAGAATAATCAATACAATTCCTAAATAACTGGGGAATAGCAAGGTAGACAAGTAATCTGTTTATATGTGTTAAAGGACCTGACTGACCCTAGATTTTCTCATTTAATGCCTATGGCTTAAGAATGATAAAAACACATAATTAGTGTACCAGAAAACTGACACCTGGTGAAATGGTTCCATATTTATATCTGTACATGCTCAAATATATTCAATATAAAAGATTTATAAAATGTGAGCTTTAGGGACTGAGCTTTATTTTTACAAGCTGAACTCAGATGGTCTTCAGTCCATGCTAATGTATACATCACTTTACATTCCTCCCACAAAAGCTCATAAATAAAAACTAAAATCACACTTTTTTAGTTTTGCTTTCCCTTTAGAATTATTCTACATTCACTGTAAAACAAACCAGAAAAAAAGTGTTAGTAATTTCCCATGCAGTGACATTTTCACTGAAGAAACTATCATATTTGCTAGCGTACAGTGAACTGTCTCAAGAATATGAATTGTAATTCCCACTATAAAATATTCCCAAAGAATTTTTTAGGAAATTCTTCAGACAGCACACACACATTTAAAATTATATTAAAAAAAAAAAAAAAAAGTAGATTCAGAAGTGTTTATTCAACAGAATCTAATTTACTTTGAACAAAATCTTGTCACATGGCTTCTCTATCCGGGAAGATCAGAGCAAGTAGGAAACTGTGTGTAGTTTCTTCTGCATACATACCTCACCTTGATACTGAATAACTTTATGATGACCTATGTGGACCAGAAATGAAAGCTCTGACTGTCTCTGAACAACAGGGATTTCAGAATCAAGCTGAATTTTTTCTCTGTTTAATTGGGTTTTTTCACTCATGAATGCTTACTGGGGATTAGCAGACTCACATTCTGAAAGCAGGCACAAATTCTACATTATCTTGCCTCTAAAGAGAATAAACATCAACATGAATCCTATTTCTGTTATTAAGAAGCTCTAAATGCGATAAATTACTTTCAATTTCAGTATTTCAGAATTTGCATGTTGGTTTTTTTTTTCCTAAACAGATTATATTACCACCCACTAATTTTAAGGGTTACTTAAAATACCATATACAATATTAGATACGAATGCAAAACTTAATTTCGTTGCTACCATTATTTCACAGTGTTGGGATACACAGCTCTCTCAGTTTGTTAATCTGGGAAATAAAGGGAAACATAATTTCCCAGGAAATACGAGGACTCAGTGGCGTCGATTATTTTCTTATCTTTTTCTGCCACCTGGTGGTTGCTCAGAACAACTTAAGCTGCTCTCGGATCTGGACAAGTTATCAATTCCTATGCTATAAAACATGTTCCTCTGACACTCCCTGACTCTTTCATGTGCTTTAAAGCCCGTGCTGTCCAACACTGTGCATGGCACATTGGGATCTCTGATCTGATCACCTGTGGGTGATATGAAAATAAACAGACTACATGATATTTACCTGCAGTTAATGTCTTTTTTCTCTCACAAAACTGTAGCTCAAAATACTTTATAAAACAGCTGGAAAAATCATTCAAGGGTGTCTTAGCATGTCCAAAGGCCTCCAAGATACAATTTACCTGCAAAACAATGGTAAAGAAGCAATGGTTAATTTGTGATTAATAACTGGGTGCAGGAGGTGGGCAAGGACCATTTTTCATCTTGAAGTTTAAAAAGATCCTTGGAAGGTTTTTTTCCTAAATAGAAATTAAAGTAAGACAGTTCAAAAGAAATACATTATTTAAAAAGCAATGTCAGAATAGTGGAAGTTGTGAATGGAAGGAGGAAGACAGTAGTTCACATGTGAGCTGTGCTCTTACCAGTAATTTGGATGAGGGACTGGAGTAATTTGCTTAGCAAAAATATCAGAATTTTTGAAGGGAGGTTATGAATTTAAAGTCAGTCAATAACCAACTAAAGCAATGTACACGTTTCATATGATATCAGAAATTGTATGCATTATTGATTTCAAATAGAATTACTTTAGGATTGTACTAGTGAAAAACTGTGGGGAAAAAACAGATTCACACATTTTAATGGCGTCTCCCATTAATGCAGTACCGTGTTATACTTTCATGGTCACAGTAATTGTTTTAAGATTAAAAAATAGCAATCAAAACCAAAACTTTAAATATGCCTGTGGTGGTTTGATTTTGGGCTTTCCTGGAAGACAGATCACATGGGTTGCTGAGTCCAGGTGAAGTATTCCATCCCATTTTACGTCAGCCTGGATGTAGGAGGGGATAGACGAAAGTTTTGATTCAGTCTTTTTCCGGTGGTGAAGGGCATCGGTCAGGGACTTGATGTCTCTTCGGGGAGAGCTGCATATCTCTCTCTGGGAGGCAGACCTTGTTTGCTTGTTCTTTGTTGTTTGTGTGTATGTGCATATAGTAATTTCTCTGTATATTAGAATCCATTTTCACCTAGTGTGGTTTTTTTCTCTCCCCTTTTCCCCCTGCTGTCGGTACGGGGGGGGAAGGGTGGGGGGAGCTGTTGTTTTGGGCCCTTTGGATATTTGCCTTCTGTCAAGGATAAGCTACCACAATGCCATTCCATATTTTCTTTGTATTTAGCTCTTCTGTGAAAAATTAGTTGCCTACATCCCTTACACCCTGAAGGATTCCCTACACAGCTTTCCTCTTTTCATCCTTAGAAATACACTGTTGAACATTCTCATGTAACTGTTTTCAGGGAGCTGGATGACCTAGCTGGGGAGTTAAGAGGGTTGCGGACTGGCAGAGAGAACATGTGGTTCCAGTCACAAAAACAGATGCTCTAAAAACCAAACCCTTCATAATTATTAGTTAAACCAGCCATCTGTGCGGTAGGTGGCAGCAGTAAACTAGCCAGCGTAGTTTTGGTTTCAGTCCCACTCCAGCAGCATTGTTTGTTTGTTCTTTAGACTAATTGAATACTTGGTCTAAACTGTGCAGCTTTACCAATTTAATGATGATATGTGTAACTGCAACAGGAGTGAATCCAGGCTTTTGTGTTCATTAAAACACCTTAAGAGGCAACTAAACCAGAATCTCTATTTTATTCCCCGCGGGTGAGATCTGCTACATTTACCTTTGCTATCTAAAGGCAGATATTCCATCTAAGCTATTTGTAAGGGATCTTTCTATAACCAAAAAGCAACTCTTATTTCCTAATATGTGATAATTCTCTTCCACCTGCATCATTTATATGTATGGCTGCATCAATACTATTAAATAAAACAAGACCAGGAGCAGGACTCTAACCTAAATGACAAGTAGCATGATAAGGGTCACATTCAGAGATGTAACACTTCTTTCACAGACTAAGGTGACATGCTGTTGTAAATGGTCCCTGGCACATGCTGTCCTCTGAACTGAGACCACAGGATCTCTACAGGATTTAAACTGTGCCAGGGAGCAGGGCACCGATTTTATGTTAGGGACTGCTGTTTACTCCATAAATGTAAAGTTAAATTAGTTTACAGAGTTAACTTATTTTTAGTTTGAGAAAATAAAGTCTGATCTGACCCCTTCTCTTCACCAAAGACATCTTATTGCATTTGCACAATATAATGATGGTTGCCACTGGGAGCTTTCCTGTGTTCAGGAGACAAGTTACAGCAAAGACAATACTACTTCTCACACCTCTTGATTCCCTGCTGCTGTATTTTCACCTAAAGTACACAGTTTCCAGTTGTTTGTTCACAAAGTTATTTATTTACTTAGTTCTACTTATTATTTAATCTGAACTTTAGGAAAGAAAAGGACTTGGATGATGTGACTTGAATTTTGCAGTCCTACATGAATAACATCCATCACCTGATCCATTCAAAACTGAAAATAAATCTGTGTAGGTAATAAATGAAAGAATACACAGTAGAAATAAATATAGCATGTACACCCGGCTCCTGGATTTAAAAATACAGTAAAACTACACTGCCCCTATATAATGGTATTACTGCAACACTAGACTTTGAAAATTAGAAAAAGTGAGAAAATAATATCCCTAATACTGCATGTGAGACCTAGATTAAATGTCCCATTTTAGGAATACCATCAGTGAACCAGATAACACTAATATTGCAATTGCATGACTTCTCAAAGTAAAATAAAGATATAGGTTTTATTCATTTGTAGTGTTTTCAGTGTCATCGGTCTTTTTTCACATCTTCAAAAAACACAAATGCAAAGCTCTTCTAAAATCCACCCAAAATACATGTGATTTTTATTACCTTATCATCTGGAATGTGCAAACTATGAATCAGTGTAACTCTAGCCTTTCCCACATCCCAATACTCCTGATGTGTAGGTTGTCTGTTAGTGTCAGTTGTACATCTGATGTATTTTATCATCCTTCTGGACTGAATCATGCATAATTCAGGAAGCAAGTGTGTGATGAATGATGCATATGACACTACTAAAAGAACCCACAATGAACAATTCCAGAGTTCTACTGAAGGCCACATGTGGCATGTGAAACTATTAAAAAAACCCCAAAAGTATCTTGGGTTGACTGTAAGTCTCACAGAAGAAGATCATCAGAGTAAGTGAAAGGGGTTAAACATTGGGGTTTTTTTAATTGTGAAACTCAGAACTGAACTATAATAATGCAGACTGCTAAAATTTTCTGTGCAAATCTGTCTCTGAGCTGTGATCTCAGATGAGAAGTTTCATTGGGAAAGGCAATTTTTAAAAGAATCTGTCAATCCAGGGTTTCTATAATTTAAAATGTCAGTATAAACCCTTTTAGGGAATTAATATGGAAATATGGAAATACATATTTTGGAAATTAAATATGACTGAACAAATAGAGTTCTTAAATATATTTAGGACACAAATAGAGGCCCATATAACTTTGTTCAATCCTTGCATTTTTCCTGCAAGTTTACACTTTCTTTCTTACATACTATTACTTCAGATATCTCAGCACTTCTTATACTGTTCAGAAAAGTACCACTACACCATACAGATAAATTTATTTACTTACTGAAGGCGATTAGTACAGATTTAGGAAACAGTTCCTTCTCACACAAATGTTTCCTATTCACTGAAACACTGATTTCCAAAGTCACCAAAACAAAATGCCTCCACTTTTGAATCAATGTGAGCTTAATCTCATTCCCATTCAGAGAATGAAATTCAGGGAAAGAAATTTCCTTTTACTTCAATGAGGGAAAAAAAAAACAACCAAAAAACAAAACAAAACAAAACAAAACAAAAAAACACAAACAAACAAACAAAACAAACAAAAAAAACAAACAAACAAACAAAAACCCAAAAAACAAAAAAACCTTACGAATTTCTGCAGAGCAGATGTCTTTTCCTTTGAGTTTAAATAACTTTGCCTTTTCAAGAGGCCAAGTTTTTGTTCTGTTCTATTCAGTGATCAGAATGCTACTTACATGTTTTATCTTTGTATCAAAGGTATTTCTGCTGGAGCTGGCTCTGCAAGTGAGGTGTTTCACTATCTGTTTGCAAGCTTCAGTCTTCCCAGAACCACTTTCTCCACTGCAAGATGACAGGCAAGGAAAAGAAGCAGGAATCATTGTTAGTTTCACAATTGAGATGTTATTTATATTCTCTGCTAACTTTGTTTGAATGGATTTAAGTTAGCTCCATCAAACTTTCATTTCAAATAACAGCAGGTTTATGGATGGCAAATAAAGAACAGAACGTAGGAGAGAGACTGTCTGACTATGTTCATGAGAGCTGTCAGAGCTGTCAAGATACATTCATTGTCTTGTGCCACAAGTCAATCCAATGAAATCTAAGGCTTTCAAGTACTTTTGAAAGTATTTATAGCATAGATTTTATCTTTTCCTTTATCTTTTGTCCAGCAAAGGAATCCACTTATGCTGCCTGGCTCTCTTTGCAGATGGGGAAATACTGCTGTGGTAATGATGGGAATCAGAAGAAATTGAAAGTGGAGAATACAATAGGAAGAAGAGAAAAAAATAGGAAAGGAACAGGAAAGAAAAGAAAAAGATGATGGATTTTACAACCTGCCCAGGTTCTGCAGTGTAATACTCTCTGATTTTAGTGATCCTGTTTGGATCACTGTAATTCCTTGTTTGTGATGTAGAGTAAATATTTAAAATAATAAGAATCTGACAGGGAAAGTGAGCAAAGAAAATAAGATAAAGGCAATACAACAACAAATGTGAGAAGAAACAGAAAAGTGGAGGGATGAAGGAAGGAAGCAAAATGAACGGTATAATTCAAGCATGGAGGAGGAAGGAAAAGAGAAAAAGAGATAGAAAGGATAAAGCTAGTGAAGCCTGATTAAGAAATTCATGTAGGAATTTCTCACTTGAATTACAAGAAGTTGTTTCCTTTAAAGACAACTGAACCAAACAGAATGCAATTTGATGATCCTCCTTCATTTATTTGCTTGATCAAATTCTAGAGACTGTTTCGACAACAGCTTGTTAGATTTTTCACAAGTACAATGGCCATGATGGTTGGTCAGTCTGTTATCTGGGTAGTTTAGTTTCTGAAAATGAGACAGCAGCAAAATACAGTATCTGTCTGGCTATTGCTTTATCTACTCAAACCACTTCAAATGAGAAATCAATTAAATAAGGAAGAAACAAAAGAGGGAATGACAAATAGGACTTTATATTCATATAGAAATGGAATCTCTGCATTGTTTAATCTCATTCAACTCTCACTGGACACACCTGTGGCATTGGTGAATATCCTATTTGTTCTCCTGGAAAACTTCAGTCTGACATGACAAGATACCTCATTGCTGCATGTGATGAGTCAAACCGGTTTTATCTATCTTGTCCGTGTTTCTATAACAAGGTGGTTTTGTCACTGGACTTCAAAATCCTATTGGCATCAATAGGAGGTTTATGGTCCAAGAATGGTCCAAGACTGCAATGTTTTCCATCCAGGATACATGTTTATTATCTGACAAGATTCATCTGCAGGTCCCGAGTGTGCTGGCAGACAAAGTTGCTAAGCCACTAGCCATCATTTTTGAAAAACCATGGCAGTTAGGTGAAGTCCCTGATGACTGGAAAAAGAGGAAAGCAGAAGACCTAGGGAATTACAGACCAGACAGTCTCACCTCTGTACCAGGCAAAATCATGGAGCAGATTCTCCTTGAAACTATGCTAAGGCATGTGGAAAACAAGGAGGTGATCAGTAACGCACAACTTGACTTTACAAAGGAGTGAATGCCTGGCAAGTTGGTGACCTTCTATGACAGGGTTTAGCATTGGTGAAGAGAGGCAGAGCAACTGACTACGTCTACCTGGACGTATGCAAAGCGTGTGACACTGTCCCACATGACATCCTTGTCTCCAAATTGGAAAGACATGGATTTAATGGATAGACTAATTGGGGGAAAAGAACTGTCTGGATGGCCGCACACAAAGGGTTCAATGTCTCACTGCCCACGTGGAAACCAGTGATGAGTGGTGCCCCCAGCAGTCAGTACTGGAGGCCAATACTGCTCAACAACTTCTTCAGCAACATGGACAGTAGGATCAAGGGCACCCTCAATGAATTTGCTGGCGACACCAGGCTGTGTGGTGCAGTCAACACACTGGAGGGAAGGGACGCCATCCAGAAGAAATTTGACAGGTTTGAGAGGTTAGCTGTACAAAACTCATGAAGTTCAACAAAGCCAAGTGCAAGGTCCTACACCTAGGTCGTAGCAATCCCAGATACACCTACAGATTGGGTGGACAAGTGACTGAGAGTAGCTCCGTGGGGAAAGACTTGGGGGTGATGGCTGTTGGAAAACCCATGTGAGCTGGCAGTGTGTGCTTGTATCCTAGAAAGCCAACCATGTCTCGGGCTGCATCAAAAGGAACGTGGCCAGCAGGTCAAAAGAGGTGATTCTACCCCTCTACTCTGCTCTTGTGAGACCCCACCTTGAGTACTGCATACAGTCTTGCTGTCCCAACATAAGAAATACATGGAACTGTTGGAGCAAGCCCAGAGGAGGGCTGCAAAGTTGATAAGAGGACTGGAGCACCTCCCCTATGAAAAAACGCTGATAAAGTTGGGGCTGTTCAGCCTGGAGAAGAGAAGGCTGCATGGAGAACTCACAGCAACCCTCCAGTATTTGAAGAGGATCTACAGGGAAAACAGAGAGGGACTTTCTGTCAGAAATTGTAGTGATGAGATAAGGAGTAATGGGAACAAATTGAAAGAAGGGAAATTTAGGTCAGATACTACAAAGAAGTATTTTACTGTGAGGATGGTGAGACACTGAAGCAGGTTGCCCAGGGAGGCTGTGGATACCCCAACCCTAGAAGTGTTCAAGGCCAGGTTGGATAAGGCCTTGAACAACCTGGTCTAGTGGGAGGTGTCCCTGCCCAGGGGAATGGGAGTTGGGACTAGATGGTCTTCAAGGTCCATTTGAGCTCCTTTAACATTCTATGAATCTATGATTCTGTGTTTTGTAAAGATCTCAAGTCACAGGTTACAAACTTGTATTTAAACCAGGTCTAAGAACAAAAGAAATCCTGTGATGTCAAGATGGTCACTCTCACAGCTCATATGAAACTAGAATCTCTACAGAATTGACAAGGTGCACCATAAGCGCACTACCCTTTGATCAGTTCAGCTTCTGACTTTCTGAAGGAGTTTCAAAAGTTGGATGGTATTTGACAACACCCTACAAAATATGCATGTATCTCTGCCCTCTTAATGATGACTTACTCTCCAAATACTAATTGTACCATTCTGCCTCTGTTCCTAAGAATGAGCATTAGCCTTCTGCCTTTATAGCAGCAATCTCCAAATTCCATACTTATTTGCCTGTTGTCACTACCAGGAGCAGAAAAAAAAAGATGAAACAGGAACATTTCATAGTCTTGCAATTCACGGATCTTATGCCTGTATTATCCAGAAAGTCAGTGAGTCTACAGATAGATATAAATCTATCATGCACCTTCCTTCTTACTGCCAACTCACATTTCATGAGTCTCATGAAGATGAAATAATTTTGTCCCTTCACAATATTCTTAATCCAAAATCACAGCTGCAACGTGCTATCACTATACCACAGGTTACCAACAAGATTAGCGATAGTGGCTCTTTGGTTATTTCAGCTGTTATGGAACTTCTCTGAAACTAAAATATCTCTGAAGTTTAGTACAGATAAGAAAGGTTAAATTAGAGAGAGTGTACTACAAAGGAAAGGAAAATGAATAGAGAATTTGAAATCCTATGCTCACATTCTTTAGGCAAGTTCCACTAAGTTTTCTGAATTTATTCCTCCTTTGGCTTTTCAATTTTCCTCTACTACTACCTGATAGAGGGTCTGTTTCCTAGTATTTCTTTATTAATATTTTGTTATTACAACCTTAAATACAGGTCTAGTCTCTGTGTCCTCAAATAATATGAATAATTAAAAAAATAAATTCAGTTTTTAAATTAAAAATTCAAATCTAATATTTTAGGAAACGGTCCACTTCTTTGGCCATACAAAGGCATGTGAACATAAGACTTTATACAACTGGGGAACCAAAGAAGCTCTACCCTTCAAATCCACAGCATTTAGATTATCATCCAGCTCTTCCGCTATGCTGTGCCAGTCTAGCTGGGCTGCTGGTGTCACTTGCTCTGGCAAGCTCCAAGCTAAGCATGTGCTTGCCAAACAGTCCATGTGAACTGCCTGGCAGTGAAGAGCTGTCGTTGGAGTTACAATCACCTTCATAGTGATTCCCAAAAACCACAAAGCCTGTGTGAACACCTCAGCTCTGAGACCCCCATGGGTGTGGGTGGCCACCGGATTCAAAAGTTATTGAGTGGAGTGGGACTTAGAGATGGACAGACAGAACCACCACATGGTAGTTAATCAAGAAAGTACAGCTAAATGAGTCCGAAAACAGCCAACTCCAGCAATTTTTAAGAATTACTTTCAGCATGTACTGAGATGTACATCTTGCTTACCTTGCCTCTGCATATTAGACAGGTTTGTCTACACTTTAGAATTCAGAACACTGGGTTATTATTGGATCATTACTGTTTGGCATGTATCAATTCCAGTATAAATAAACTCTATAAATCCTCTGTTTAGGTAAAATACGACAAAATATAAAACACTTAAGGAGCAATATACCTGCCATTTCAGATCATAGAAATGACAGGTGGTTTTTTTCTGTGCTTCCTTTTCAATTCTGACCATAGGTATCACATTCAGAAGTGCGGGAATACTTAATAAAACAAACAAAAACAGCTTAATCCTGCAGTACTTGAACTTGTACTTGAAAACTGCTGACAGAAGGTGTTCATACAAGATTTACACCAGATTTCAAAGGAGACTTAGTTTGGCATAAATAGGCACGCTCTTCTGTATGGACTTCTGAAATCAGTCTCTTATTGTATCACCCTCGACTGCAAGTAAGATACATCCAGGGATGAGCAAGTAAGCTTGCAAACATCTGGGGGCTAGAATAAATTCTCAATCTGCAGTGTGTAAAACACTGGGTCTTGTTCCATGACTGAGGTTTCTAAATATGAAATAAATGGGTACAAGCAAGACTGCTAAATATAAAAGAATGTGGTTTGTATTACCAGTAGTGCTGGACAACCCTGCAAGTTACTTGCAAATTGTATTTCCAAAGTAAACTAAACTTGAAAGTGTATTTCTAAACAATGTTTTACTACAAATAACTGCAGTACATTGCATTTACAATATATTGAAAAATAATTAAAAAAAAGTATTACGTTGAACAGAATGCCTTTGGTGATGCCAATCTGAGGAAGTCAAAAGCTTTCAAGGCATTCTACTTTAAAGCACAAGGATTTCTCTCCATTCCAGATTATCTGGTTTAAAAATGTAATTTGTATCACAACAAAATCATTGGATATTGACATTCCTGGCAGCTAAAAAAGTTATAACATTTCATTTTATGTATTCATTATGATTTTTTGAGTCACAAAATTAGCCATCAGTATGCCATAAATAATTGGTTTGATTGACTAAGGACCCTTAGCTTTCAACAAGTCTATAAACTATATTTAGCCTTATTAGACAACTCCTTACTTATCTTGCCAGTGCTAAACACATTTTCATATCCTGAAAAGCAGGAGCAAAATGAAGTTGGAAGCTAATTATGAAAAGTCCATCTACTGGCTATTTAAGAGCATAACAACATTATATTATTCTGTAACAAATACATAGTTTATACCTACAAAGTTTATATAAAACTAGTTCTTGGTATTAAGCATATGTGAGTGAAGGTGGCTTGCTATAAACTAAAAGTAATTATGATTAACTGAGAGTAAGTTCTTCAAGCATTTGGCCAAATGCTTTCCTGTTTTAAAATGCTCAATTTTGGTGAGTGGACATTTGATCAGATCTAAAGTGACTGGAAAAAAAAATTTAAAAAATGTTGTAACATGGTAACAAATTTGGCTGCATCACCAGGAATTTTTTCACAGAAATGGTTTTTAAACATTGGAATGGACTGCCCAGGGAAGTGGTGGAGTCACCATCCCTGGAGGTGTTCAAGAAACGACAGGATATGGCACTTAGTGCCATGGTCTAGATGACAAAGTGATCTTCGCTTAAAAGTTGTACTTGATGATCTCAGAAGTCTTTTCCAACCTAAGTGATTCTGTAACCCCATGGAGGATATTAAGATTAAAGATTCAGAAGACAAAAAATTAAATAAAGTGTGGAAAGACAGAGGAGGTGAAAATAATGATTTTGATCATCCCAAGGGCTTCAAATAGCTCCTCACTGTCATGAGTACCCAATCGGGTAGAATTTTGACCTGAGAGTATTTCTCCAGTTGAGTTCACCATGACACCATCTGAATAACTGTGTTGACACAAAGGATGGTGTGGAAAAGAGGAAACAACCAGATAAAAGGAGAAAGGCAAAATCACTCCTAGCCAACTAATTCCAGAGCAACATTTTCATGGATTTATGAGTCCTTTTCACTTATTCATCCATTGCCTCATTCCTTCTGGGCACTCACATGACATGGCCTTACTAGCTTACAGAGTGATTCCCTGAGCTCCCTCATCTTCAGCCTGTGGCTCCACATTAGAGGAAAGTGTATTTTTAAAACTTTTAAAAGTTTTTATTATGTTTACTTATTGTACTATATGTTCATGTATAGGAATGTATCCACAGCTCAGCTTTATAACTGGAGGTATTTTAAAGTCATAGACAGCACAGGTCAAACATGAACAGAACTTCTTACTCAGAAATGAAAACCATTCTTAATAAGAAACATTGGAGGAAACAAAGTAAAACACAAAATCTTGGAAAATTTCAGAACTGCAGAGTTGCGGTTATTTGGTTCTGATAGAAAATGAAACTGAGATCCTGAAAACTTCACCATAAATCCTTCTTCAACTAAAAACCAAGGAAAAACTGCCTGTTTGCCATAGCACATGCCTTCAGAATCAGAGTAAGCCCTGCTCCATGCTGTTTATTAGCCTAGATATAACCAATGAATCATCCCTCACAGCAGTGCAAGAAGCTTCTCCTGCTGACAGTTAATGTTTTTTTACAGTTGAAATAGCAAGACAGCAGAAATCCATTTTGACCATGCGCAGAAGTTCATGCATACACACATGATCAGTGACAGTAAGGGGACAGATGAGTAACTCAAATAATAGGTATTTTTCAGATTATAATGATGATGACGATGATTATTGTAGTTGTCAGAAAACTAATGGATATTTCCTATAACACCTTCACTTTCCAGCCATTAATTATCAAGATTCTACCAATGGATTAAAACAACATTATTAGTCTCAAGGTATTCAGTTTTTTTATAATTAAAGGTAGTTTAAGAGTAATTAGGTTTGTCAAAGGTTAAAGTCCACTTTAAAGTCCATTTTGAGCCTAGAGAGCTTAAGAGCAACCTCTTGGCCACACAAACGTGAAGCAGAGTGCAAGCTCCAATACAGGTGCCCCAACTCTGAGGTTTACAATTTAGTCAAGGACTTTTAATTTTTATTGTCAATAGATCCTATTTGTAATCCTGATTCATGTAATATTAGCAAATACACACAGCAGTATTGAATTCTTTACCATTAACTCTTGTTCCTAATTAGATGCAGCTACATGGAATGGCAATTCCCCAAGAGAATTTATGAACTTGAGATGTAATTAAACATTTTTCATTTCTATTTTGCTCTAATGTATGATACAAAGATCAATACACAGAAAAAAATCAGCTGGAGAAAAAAATAAAATGGAAATCTCAACTGCTGAGGCCCAAGGGAAACAGCTGAAAGGCAGGAGGTACAAATTAATTAATAGAAAAATAAATTTTCACCTGAGGATAAAGCACTGGGGACGCTGCTCCTGGAATAGCATGTGGTAAGCTCTTTCAGCACAGGAAAATATATGTGGAGGAAGTGAGGAACACAATTTTCCAGAGTTACTTAAATAAAGCTGGCTGACCTGAAAAATTGTAGAAAATTAACACGATCAATGTATTTAAAACTAATTATGTTTCACCCCCTTAATATGGGCCCTTTGTAAAGCTCTCTAAGCATTATGAACAGAATTTCTATATGTATGTAAGTGATACTGGTACAGCAACTATGAAGATTTTAATTAAGGAAAATAGAGCTGTAGCACAGAAGGTCTAATTAAGTTACAAAATTAAACATAACTAGAGGATTTAACACTACCGGTTTGTGCATTAAGAAAATAAAACCTATTAAGTTTGTTTTTATACCTTACATTTAGAATTCTTCAATGTCTTCACTTGAAAATCTCGCAAAATTAAATATGAACATCCCATGAAGGGTCAGAATTGAAATCAAAGGCAAAAGTTATAAACTAATTAATGACATGACAGAGTAGTTTCTTACAAATACTCTCTTTGCAACATAGAATAACTCCTGATACACACAGCTGGCAATATGTGCTACCCTGAAAGCCTGAGTAGAACCAATTATTTGCCACAGAAATAATTCTTTTCTAACACAAATTTCAGGAATATATTTATTCTAATCAGGCACAAGTAAAGTCTGTAACAAAGCAGCATGACCATAGAACAAGCACGTCTACAAACAGTTACTAATGCTACTACAATATGAAGTATTTCCATGTAAAAATGCAATAATATTATCATCTAGCAATTGCACTGAATTTCATAAGAAGCAATGTATATCAATGTCTATTAATGTAGAATTCTTTATGCCATCTCAGAGTGAATAATTGCTCATAAAAATATTAAATGAGTAGTATTCTCTCGAAACTCTGGGAGATCAGTGTAGGATAACAAAATTATGTTTGTTGAGAAGTTACTACCAGAATTTTTAAGAAGAGAATGTAAAATATATATTGAAAATATACATGACAATATTTTCATTGCTTCATTGTGGTTTTAAAAATAGTATCATGCCAAATACATTTGCATTCTTTTTCTTTTTTACAGCTAACAAACTACATACCTGAAACAAAAATGCCAACTAATGAGCCACATCACATAGCATGTCAGCATCTCCTGAGGAATTGACATCATCACTTTTTATTACTTTAATATACAGACCATCTAACATTTAGAGACTTCAGTAAAATATCAGCTAAGTTGCCATAGTATATTTGAGCATTTCAAAAACCAAATGATTTTACAACCCTGACTTTTTTATCATCTGGGAAGTACCTCAGTAAGGCACAAAAGTGTGCAAATTATAATGATGAAGTAAAAGTAATTTTTATCCAAGGAGATCCAAACAATTACAGGACAAGTGTCTCATGCTACACTCAATGAAACAGATCTATCACAGAGAAGTCAAGAAAAGATGTTACACTCAGGAGACATTTTAATATGTGAGCCTAACACCTAAACTCTTTTTCTTTACAGTTCTCTCTTGGTGCACAAAATCATGCATCTAATGTAAAATGCACAGTGACAGCAAAAAATACTGTCATCTAAAACCTTAGAGGTGATGGATGATTTCCATTTCTAGAAATAAATTCAGACACCCAACTTGGAATCTGCTGCTCCTGCCATGAACGGTCCCAGCACTTCTTTCTCTCAAATTTACTACTGATATTCACAAAGCCATATGACATAGCAAACAGCCACAGTTTACAATTTTCTTACCAAATTTTCAACCCTTTATAATTCTTGTAAGTTAAATAAACATATTTGAACATTTCCTATCAGGAAGCTCGATCTCTGTGATCTCAGTGAGAAAATAAGAGGGGAGGATAAACCAACTGTTATACTAACCCTGTATCTCTAAAATGTCTGCATGAAAATGAAGGAGAGATGAAAACATTAAAATTTATGTTATTCCCACTGACCCAGTGCAGTGCTAATTCGTGCTGAGAATTTCACATTCATTGCTGTACAGTCTCTGAATTGAGAGGCCTGATGTGGGGCACAGACAGATGTTTTGAGTTTTTGTGCACCATTCAAGGTTGTTAACTCCGTAATCACGTTTTGGGCAAGGTGGGTGTGAACTAAAACAATCACTGTATGAAGTATGCACCTACTTTTGAAAGTCTGACTGTGGCAGAAACCACCAAGGTCACCAGGAGCTGTTTTTAGACAATCAAAATTGCTTCTGATCATTTAAAGCATTATCAACACACCTCTTTTACAAATAAGACACAGCAAAAACACTGGTTTTTGGAAGAAATTTAAAAATTTTTGCTAAAATACTAAAACTAAGACACTCCCAACATAAAAAGGGCATATATGTTAATTAATTTTAGTGGTTTGGCCTGCAAAATGAACTATATGAATCCTGAAAAAATACCTACAACCTTTTAAAAAGAGAATGCTTACCATGGTAGAATAAATAGGAAGTTCTTTAAATGGGTTAACAAGCAGCAGTATATCACCAATATAAGTCTGAAAAAAGAAGACATAATTGCTTTATTAAATAATAAATTCAATGTTTAAGGAGGTTAATGATTTTTTTCCAAAGAGAAGTCTTTGTAAAGTTTCTTAAATCTAGCTGTCACCAGCTAGATTTAACATAAGTCATGAATTCAGAGCTTGTAACTTCATAATTTGAACCTGTGATCTAAATTTACAATTCATACAGAATTAATTACTCTCTTTGTAATAAACCAAAAAGTTCTTCAAAAGGAAAAATTATGCATAGGAAAACTGCACTGCATATTTTATTGGTAGAGTATTTGAAAGTTAATTTGTAATTTACCATGTGCTAAACGACAAAATGTGACATGCCTAGCACATAAACAAGCTCTACGAGTGTTTTTTTATGGGATAGATGACATAATTTAGAAATGCTGCATTGGTTATCCAGAACTGATACATTAAAAAAAATATGTTGCTTTTAGGATAAGCCAGAGCAATTGATACATATATAAGTGTTTGTGTATATGAACATATGGACATGCATTTAAAAAAACTAACCTGACTATATTAAAAGAAGTAAACCATCTAATGATGACGAAGTTTGCAAGATTTTTCTCTTTCATAGTTAGGGGTGGACAGGAGTCAGCAAGGTGCACTTGCAGCCCAGAAAGCCAATCATATTCTGGACTACATCAAAACCAGTGTGGGCAGCAGGTCAAGGGAGGGGATTGCATCCCTCTACTCTTCTCTTGTGAGAGCCCACCTGGAGTGCTTCATCCAGCTCTGGAGCCCCCAGCATATGAAAGACCTGATGGACCAAGGCCAGAGAAGGGCCACAAAGATGATCAGAGGGCTGGAGCACCTCTCCTATGAAGTCAGTCTGAGAGAGTTCAGATTGTTTAGCTTGGAGAAGGCTCCAGGGAAACCTTCCAGTACCTAAAGGGAGCCTACAGGAAAGATAGGGAAGAACTCTTTATTAGGAATTCTAGTGCCAGGATGAGGGGTAATGGTTTTAAAGGGGAGAGATTTAGACTAGATACTAGCAAAAATTTTTTTACTGTGAGGCACTGGAACAGATCCTCAGAGAAGCTGTGGATGCCAGATCCTTGGAGGTGTTCAAGGTTAGTTTGTGTGTGGCCCTGAGTTCAACCTGGCCATGGTGTCAAGGTTCAAGGTGTCCCTGGCCATGGGAGGAGAGTTGGAACTAGATGATCCTAATGTTCCAGTCATGCTGTCTTTTTCAAAATAAAGTATTCTGATTTGGGGAGGCAGAAAATACTGCCTTTCATAATAAATGTACTGTTTTTCTTCTAAAATGCAGTAATTTATTTCCTCTCACCCATCCAGATTTCACTGTTGGGATTTTTCTGCAGAATGAAACTTTACTAGCTTCACAAAACATGAAGCAGGAAGCTTCAAGGATCTTTTGGTGGCTTCAGAAGGAAGATTACATATCATGGTGTTGCAGCACTCCCCCAGGCTGCACTGTCATCTGAGAGACCTTAGAACACATGTGCTCTAACACAACAAATGTGTTCATCAATGTGTTTTCTTTGTGAAATAAACACACATAAATTGTATTCAAACCTATTTGAAGTGATATTCCATTTTTTTATTTCTCCTTCTCCTACATACACTTGAGAAGTTGCAGGGCTTACACACACATGCTCTGATCCATTTAAAACTAGTCACAAGTTTGGGACACTGGTAACAAGAGTAACCCTAATTTTTCTATTCCAACTTTGCCCTTTTTTAAAAGCTTACTGTTGAGAGGTGAATAGTAACTCACATATATCTGATTATTATTGAAACGCTTCTGAATCTCATAAAGCAGGCTGCTGTCTGTTAGCTCACTCAGAGAAGCCAGGTCATCGTTTGGAGCTGGCGGCATTAGCTTGATCTAGAAGACACAAATTCGAGAAATAATTTCACAACTAATAATTCCGTATCATAATGTTCTAACTCACAATATAAACCTAGATTATATGATTTATGGAAGAGAAATGCATTAGGAAACCAAAAAACTCACAAACAACTGCACATCACTAATCTTAATCAAGAGAAGAATGTCAAAATTATAATCCATGTTAAGCTATATAACTGCACGAGCCAGATGGGCTCCTAAGAACACAGACCTTACCAGAGTGCCATATGCAATCCTTGAACCCATAAGGATTCCCAGCTCAAACACCATTCTCCTGCTCTCTTCATTAAATGTTTTCAGCAGATGAAATCAAGACTGTGAGTCGGTGCAATTGTAAACCATTTATTGCCCACTGTTTTAGAAAACTCTTACTACTCTTCATCATATGGGATTTGAAATTCTATGGTAATTTTTCCTGCATATCACAAGTAAGTTAGTAAGAAATAGGAATCATTTTGTCAAGGAAACCAGAAGATAATCAGAAGAGGACATTTCATCAAAAAATAGTGAGTGAAATTAGTTTAACATTTATGAGATTTAGGATGAATAATAAAAACTCTGCAGGGAAAAGTAAAAAAGTAAATGCTAATGAAACTTAAAAAAATAGATCCAAAAGACAAGGACAGTATAAGAGAAAGAAGAAAAAAGAATAATGATAATGGAAACTTGACTAAAGACAAAATAACCATTGATACATTAAGCAGTTGTGCCTTATAAATTATGATCTACACTTTATATGTAGTTTGATTCTTTTTTATGTCAGCCCAAAGGAAAACATTTTTGCATGTCAGCAAAAATAGAAAATTCTCATGTGAACAATGGTAGAATTGAGCTCTTAAGAGTTTACTTATTATAATAACTCAGTGTCTATTTTGAGGATGGGCAACCAAGATGAAACTTTCTTCTTCTACTGCTCTGCTTGAAACGAAGGTTCCAGAGAAAAGCAGACACTTCCATTTCTTGGCAAACAACTCAGCATCTTCAGTCTCTGGCAGTGTCATGAAGTCATTGACAGAAGCAGCAAGTAGGCTGGGAGGGAACGTGTTTAATACTGGGGATCTGACCCAGAACTACTGAACTTCAGTTGTTTCCATGGGTTCAACGTCTAGTTCAACAAAAAGGATACTCCGAGTTCACTACCTATGCCTATACATCTACATATGTACTTTTACATATTCTAGAGGTTTATTTCTCACCCCATTAAAGTGAATGAAGATTTCTCTGTCACACAGAAGACGACATTTCTTGCCTTTTTTGCTTTTAATCATGGCAGTTGTATGTATGGCTGGCTAGAAAACAAGAATTCCACTTGGAAAAAAATTGCTTTTTGATATTTGTCTTTGATGGCGTACACTGGAATAGAAAAACTGAACAAAAGAATTCCAAGAACATTTTTAACTGTCTTGTAGAGGCAGAGCAGATGAAATAAAGAAGCCTATGACCTCCTTTCCTTAATAGTGTGCTCACCTGGCTTGGAGGAACAAAACAGGCAGCAGTCTTCACTGCACTCCCTTGTGTGCTATCAAAACCCAGAACATCTGTGCTAAAGAATGAGCTTGTCTTAATCTGTCTCAGTGAAGACTAAACCTCTGCTTTGTATGTTTTAAATATAAGAAGGGTTTGGATACAAGCACTGCCCTGGGATTCTCCATATTTTCAGAACTTTTTAGCACACTTCCTTATACATTCTTGGTTCATGTCAGCCAGCTCTCATGCAGATGAAACCTGGATATCGTTCAGGTCACATATCAATGGTCATTCCCCATAGGCCATTTAGGCATGGCCCCATCTCTGGAGGGATAAAAGAGTTTTGCCTTATGGATGTGTACTAGCCCATCTCACATAGCCCTAAGCCAGCAAACAGGCCCTGGCTTTTTTTGATTTCATAACCTAAATATGACCAAATATGCTCATTCTGTGGATAGATGGTTAGAAATGTGAAGGGGTCAATTAAAATCTGAGTAGGGAAATCAAAATCATTTATCATCAACCTTTTTTTCTTTTACAAAGTTTAGGATTTGATGTTTCAGCATTTTCCACTAGACTCTTTGCCTTTAGATGTTTTTGAGATTTTTGTATTTCTAGTAATGAAGATTCCTATTTACTCATTTAAATTACATATACTTCACAACATTCACAATCTACCTATATAAGAATCTTTAATTATTTACATTTTTTTACATACTTGTGTCACTGAAATATGTATGCATTACAGCTCTGACGTGTAATGTTATGATATGCACAGTTGTCCCTTGTGTATATCATGATATTGGAACAATCAAAAGGGCATCAGGGGCTACTCTATCAAACAGTTTGTATAGCCAATACAATGTAAAGAACTATAAGACAAATAAAATAAAGACCCTATTAAGATAAAGAAAATATTTAATATATGTGTCTGCTGCATGAAGCACATACTCCAATTCCAGGCCATTAATTTCAATCTGCTATCAGAAAAATACCCTTCCTAGCTGAAGGGAAGAGAAATCGTCAGCTATGATAAAACTCTGGAAATTATTCATAATGCTTTCTTTGTTAGGAGCACACATCTTGACATTACAGATGATCAAAGAACACCTTTTACCTAGGAAAAAGCAAAAGCTAATACACATCAAGAGAGGCACAAAATTCTTTATCGATGTAGTTGCTTGATCCTCATCTCCTATGATTCATGCAATAAAAATCTTACTTCATGAGAAATATTTCCTTAAGGCTCTTTTTCATCATTTTTTCAATTAAAAAACCCTGAAGCTCCACATAAATTTGAACTTCTTAAAGCCAAAAAAGTTACGAGCTTTTTCTATTAAGGATGCATGTTTCAAATGTACTAGGATGCAATTTTTTCTATGATCCCCCAATAAAGGCCTAATCTGCATGCCATATGACCTAAGAACACATGATATTTCTGACACAAAGCATAAAAACTATTATGCTGATACATTTCAATAATATATGAACATAAAATTCAAGTAATGACTTCACATAACGTATTGAAAAATTAAACAGGACATGATTACTTTGAGTGTAGTTTGGAATGCAATTGGTAAGAATAAGACAGTGAAACTCATTAGATAAGTACTGTCAAAAGGCAGGAAGGAATTCAAAGTTTTACTTCCCAAGTTGTATAATTAAAACAAAACAAAAAGTGTTACATAGAAATACTGCCTCTGAAAACTAAAATCTAAGTATTTTGAACAAAATATGGATATGACATACATATACCTATAGTTCATAATGCATGGCCAGTAGTATAGAATATAATCCCTGTATTTCCAGGAACACAATTACATCATGTCAAGAAAGAAAAAAAATCACATATTTTCATTTGACAAAATCTAGCTATTCTTTAATTTACTAAAATGTAACTATTTCCTGAATAGGTTTACTCTTTTCTTTGTAAGACCTAAAGCTCATTAAGCCCTTGGCAACTGAAAAGTTCCATTTATCTATTATTTTTTTTAATGCAACAGGTCATTCAAAAACATACTGAAACAGCATCATTTCTAACCTATGCCCTGTCAGTGATGATTTCTCACATAGGACTTTTCCAGCTTATTCTTTTCCCAGGGAGCGCAACTCCTAATTCAGCAACTACAGATATTGGGCAAGATTTGTAGTTTTACTGCTTCCAAAAAATCCACAAGATAGACATTCCTTCTAGGTTATTTAGACCAGAATTTCACAGATTGTTTCCTCCAGAAACTTCTCAACTAATGGAGCTAAGAGATTCACCTTTAAGTCTGCTGTGTCATCTTTGATCTGTAATTATTGTGGGAAGTTCCTCTGGAGTATGGTGAAACATTAGGAGTATTTTGAAAACCTGCACCGGGACTCCGAAGAGATACTAGGTCATGGTGGATACCAAAACCACCAGCACAAAGACTCCTGTTCATCTTCACATGGAAGATTAGCTGGTTTTATTCCAAAGAGTTTCTGTCTGTGTTTTACTGCACAAACCATAAAGCAAAAGTTTAGCTCAGGGATAATGAAAACCTGAATAATTTTAGCTGGATTTGCATCAAAGGAAACTCAAGCAGAGAGAAGTATCTATATGCTTGTTCACACTTCTGTTGAACATTTAGAAGCAAGTGATAGTCTCAGCGAGACCCTAAGCTAAACACTTCCCTCTCTTTTTCTGCAGTTATAAGAGAGTTCCTTCTAAAAGGGTTGTGAGCATTGCTTTTCTGACCAGCAGTGCTTGTTCCGTGGATTGACTGTTTTCACCACATCACATCAAGTCACCAACACCAGAAATTTTAAGACATGAAACAGGATGTAAGCCAAGTGCAAAACATTTGGTGGAATCATGTTACAGAGTGCTCTATAGGATCCCAAAGCTGAGGACTCTGAGAGATTGACTCGTATATTTTACATATAAACCCACTAATTGATCTCATATGATCAAGCCATTCCTCTAAAACACTAATAAAAAACAGTGGAGCCTGCATTCTTCTGCCAATACAGCTATGCAGCTCTTCAGAATTGACTGTGGCTTAAAATAAATCAGGATCTTGCTCCTTTGTTATACTTCAGATTCACAGGAAACTATTTTAACTGGAAGTACTCCCCTCCCTGATGCCCAGTTCCTCAATTTTGAAACAGTTTTTTCTTAGATGGCTGAATATTTCTGGAATATGTGTTTCCTAAATGCAAATAACAGAAAATAAAATCCCTTGTAGAACAATCAAACAAAAACTCAACACCAAACCAAACAAACAACCAAACAAAACCACAATGAAACAAAACCAAAACAACAAAACCCACACTACATCCCCTTAAAAAAACCAGCCAAACTCCAAGTAATAAATGTTCAAACTTGGGACATGCTAGATTTATAAGTGACAGATAATTGCCTCCTTTTGCATTCATCTTATGCACTGATCCTGGGAGAAAACTGCAAAGGGTATCCAAATAATCAGTGCCTGTAACCTAATGCATTACCACAACAAAGGGATTTAACACTGCAGCTGTAAATCTGGCAACTCCTAGCTTTAAATTACAGTCACTTACTTTGCAACTTGATATTGGACATTCTTTTTTGTTTTTACAGTCTCCCAGGTTGTGTTTCTCTCTTTTGTAAGCCGAAGTTGGGGACAAGAGCACACTCTGTGCAGCACCAACAGTTGTCCCTCCCCTGTTGTGAACCATTAATAGAGCTTGAGGAGCTCTGAGCCCTCCGACTGCCACAGCCCCTGACCTACCACCAGTAGCTGGCAGGAAGCAGCTGTTCAATTTGCAGAGAGAACTCTGCAGGGCCAGACTGATTGCAGGGAGCGATCAAGGGGACAAGGCTCCACAGTGCAAATGATATTGCTGTGTGGTCAGGGAAAAACATACCACGGTCTTCAGCTTCATTAAGTTTACAATATCCTGACCTAAGCACCAACAAAAATTTCAAGAAACTGCATGTCATTACCTGTTCGAGTTTGGTTGTGGTGTTCACAGTGACATTTTCAGAAGCACTGTCTTGAGATTGCTGCTTACATAGGGCTTTAGATGCATCTTTAAACATGGTGTCTTTCTCCAGCAAACTGTCTTGCTTGGCAATCGGTAAAGCCAGGGGATTGCTACAAAGAGAATCAATAAAGCAATTAGACTCCTACTGAAGATGTCAGATATACAAATGTGGGTGGCACAAACAAAGAACTGAGATACAACTCAGGGATGAGACAGGAGCTCCCGGTCCAAGTACAAAGAAGAAACTGATTAGAAATAAACTGTTCACACAGTTTGGTCTGCTCCCAAAGACACAGAGCGAAACGCTTTGATCTAAAATTCACCTTCACGAATTTCTTTTCTGAAACAGACTTGAGCAAGCCAAAGAGGGTATGTATGAGTCTTCTTTTGACAGCACTAGGCTGGCAAATCAATAGCCAATGTTGAAATTGAAATAAAAAAGCACACTGTTAAGCTACTCAATACTATTTTGAAAACAGTATGTTGTAACATAATGTAATACAGATATTGCCATTGAAATGACAAATTTATTTTATTTAATACTTTACAAATACTTAGCTTACTCTTAATCAGGCAATATTCAAGATACATTTTATGGCCAGAAGCTGCTCTGAATTTGTGCTAAGATTAAACAAAACCAAAACCAAACAAGTCAATAGTAGACTCCTGAAATTACTGCAGCAATATACAATACTCTTCATTCACATGGTTAAACTTATTCTTCCACAGCTGGAGTTGTTTTCCCTACTGTTCAGACAACACGACGCTTCTGAGAAACAACAATGCCAAAATCTTGGATGACTTTGGCAGTGTTGTACATCCAGAGGAATTAGCAAGGAACCAGACCCAGGAGTTGAGAACACAAACATCTTAAAAAATAACTGTCTGGATTCTGACAGTGCAAATGAGACAATCTCATGGAGTGTACATCAGCTCCTTGCCAAAATACGTACATACTTTCTGTGAAGGAAATGTGAACTTAATATAGGACTGTGGGAACAATGCTTTCCACTATGGAATAAACCCCAAACTTGGTTAAAATAAATCTCGTATTTATTCTAAGTTATGCGAGTTTAATCATTGCTTATAAAAAAGCTAAGATTATATACACTGTTAACTCAAATGAAATAAGGAGGACTCACAGATAATACTGACAAGTAATTCAGGATAAGGACTGCCGTTGGAAACAGAATTGAAACACACATAAATTTTAGAAACTAAGAACAAGGCATCTTCTAAGCAGAATTCACTGGAAAACAAGTCAAAGCAGTTTCCAATTGAATAAAATAAAGACTAACAAAACTTTGGTGAAACCAGCAGTCTGCAAACATTGAAAGAGTAATTATAAATATTTTATAATGAAATATACATAATTTTCCTTCCCAAAATGTTTTGCTTCAGACATTTAAATTTAAAATGTCTAGAAGAGCATTAGTGAAAATAAAAATGTTTATTTACTGCTTTGATTGACCTAAGATAATTTTGTCATACATTTGTTTACCAAATGTAACATGGACAAAAGATCCAGACCCTTTCTCTTGAATTGCAGAACAGAAAAGCCATTATCTAACTATTTTTGTGAATCTGGAGATTAGAATAAGACATATCAGTGATTAGATTGCAGAAAAAATTAAATTGCTGTGACACACGCAAGCAGAAAAGACTAATATTCATTCACATCTTATCCAGACACAGAATTGAACAAAGAATAATGTAGCATGAAGTTTCCATTTTGAATAGCCTTTTACTACTGTCCAAAACTGCTCAAATCTCTTTAATCACAAGACAGGAGGATTTAAAGAAAAGCATAAGACAAATTCAAGTATTAAAAAGCAAAACACTGCACTTAAGTTTTTAATATTCACATGATTTTTTTTTTAAATTTTGAAGATCCAGGAATTTTTTTTGCTGAGAAGTTGAACCTTACCCATTTAATATTAACTTTTGTGTTAACTACACAACACATATTAAAATTTGGCTGTAAACTCCTTGCAACCAAAAAAAACCTCCCGGGTGTCACAAAAGAGAAATAGGTTGCAACTCACAGCAGTGTGAGGCACAAAAAGATGCCTACTGTTTCTTGAACTTCAGAGGACCAAAATAACAATAACTTAACAGATGTGTTTCATGTCTTTATGTATATGAGAACATCCTGTACATTATGTGCATCTATGAGATATAAATAGGACTTTATGTGTGCAAATACTGACATGTAATTCATATTACAACGAAATGTGAATGATTCTATGAAACAAAAAAACATACTAAAACTACTCCAACTGTTTGTTATGATTCGGGTTCAAGAAGGCACTATGAAAAATAAACTGAAATAAAATATTTCCAGAAAAGAATGGCTTTTCAGAAAAATATTTCTATTAACATTCATGTCTATTTCTATAAGTCACAAGATTAAGTCAAGAAATGCCTTTGAAAGCAGAACTATAGGACAACGCAAGTGAAGATTTTATGTTAATGTAGGCAAGTAGATTAGCATAACCTGTCTTCTCTTATAAAAATTAATGGATAATTAATAGATAATTAACCACAAAGGGAGACATAAGCCAAAATAATGTTGCATAGGAGACAAAAAAAAGTGTTATCTAGGGTAATCTTATTTTAACATGGTAGCACTTGCTACTGGCCTATCTGACAGGAAAAAATCTGGAATGTTAGATGAAGGAATAGAAATTTTAATTTTTAGGCAAAGAAGACATCATATATGCAATTAATTTGAGGTTTCATGTATTTTTATTGAATTTTTTTTAGATAAACTGCCAACCTCTTGATGCCTTCAAGTTCACAAGTATATAGATTTTAATGCAGCTTTTAGCACTTCAGTAATTTTAGGATAGAGCTTTTAACTGTATACTTGCTTTTGTAACAAATTCCAAAATGTTGTCTACGTTTCCCATCAAGGATTTCAGTAGACAGAGATATTTTAGCACTCTAAGATCTATCTTGTCTGTTGTTGGCTGGACTTCGCGAACGAAGCTCTTGGGATAAGCCTGCGCAATGGATTTTTTAAGTGAGGCACAGGGTGCGCAGAACTGGCCCCACTCCCTTTACTCCTGAGGCTCATCTTGCCACGGCCGAGCAGCTCGGACGGCGACAGCGAGTTCCTCCGGGATTCGAACCAGCGTCCTCAGAGGAGGAGCCGGCTCCACAGGCGGGGGCCTACGCCACTCGGCCAACGCCCGCCGCCTCTCAAGTGTATCTTGTCTGAAGAGAGTGTACTAGAACAAGATATATCCAGCACATTTCTTGATATAACTTTAGTCAAAGCTATTCAGAAGTACCAGAATCCTTGAACTTGTTCCAAGCAAGACAAAAGACCTGAGGAAGATGAAGAATGGGAGGAAAGGATGATTGTGGGAGAACAACCCACCCAATTTGGGCAGGCAGGCCCAAGGGCGGCCCTGAGGGCAATCCTGGGGACAGGCAATTTTTGGGATGGATGTTTTCCATTAGATATGACAATTAGCTAGTGTTATAAAATTTTTAAAGCTACCCTGTGTGCGTGCTAATATATTTTTTGCACCTTAAAGCACTAATTAAAGACCTGCTCTCTACCTTAACTATGCTAAAATTGTCCAACACTCTGTCATATCCTGCATTTTTTTAAAAATCAAACCAAAAAACCAAAACCAAACAAAAAATCATACAAAAAAACAAGAACTAGCAATCAAATAAGTGGAAGTTTTACCATCAATATTGGAAGCACTATGGCAGCTTTTAACTTCATAGAATATAAAGGCAAACTCTGCAATAATATTTTCATGGATCCCTTGAGCTTATCACTTGTTGGAAAGAACTTCTGTTACTGGTAAGGAGCAGAGTATTAAAGTGAGCAAGACACCTCAGTGAGTGTCAGCTAGGGTCAACTCATCACAGTTAATTTCCTAATCCACCTATCCTAAATCAGACAGACAAAAGTACTCAGTAACTCAGTAAAAGAACAAGAAAAATTATTCTAATACAATTAGTACTTCATGGTAACATTAATTCAGTTGTATTACCCCAATGCTTGACTAAACGAAACCAGGTTTGTTTGGTAATTTGGCACTATGTAAATATACTGACTGCTAATCTTGATTTCCTTTACCTGAGTAAAGATACTGACTTTCAGTTCATCTGTTCATAGTGTTCTTCCATAAATCAATGCTGCAATTTAATCTTGAAGCAGCAAAATTAGGTTTGCTGACACAGTACATGCTTTTTTATAATTTTTTGTTCTTTATTTTTGAGTCTGCTTTTGAGTACTGTTTTCTTCTGAGACATACGCACAAAGAAATATGGCCACAATATAGAATTAATAGGAGCTCTCTCACATTAAACATACTTTGTTATATCAAGACAGTTAATGAAGAATGGGTACAATAAAGAATAAAGCAATGGTACATGTGGATTATTGTTGTGCACTCCTCTTAAGCATTAAAAAACTTTGCTTTGGTACACAAGAACAGCAGAGATGTTCATCAGCTTTGTGCAAGTCTAGTCTTCCAGTGGTTAATGGGTTTTAGCACTGAAGAATGGAATCCAGTACAATAGGTGCACCACAGCACAAACTTCTAGAATTTGAAACACATGGAAATGCATCATCTAGATGCAAGAACAATAAAAAAGTTCTTAGTCTTCCAAACCTTTATGAATAACTTTTTCTAGGCCTCATTACAGAGCTACAAGAGTGACTTACCTTCTGGTATTGAAACATTTCAATAATTAAAACCAAAGATTTCTTTATGTTTGAAAATGTTTCATGCCTCAAAATTATTTTTTTTTCATTTGAAAGACAATTGAGGGCCACAGACATTTCAAGAGTATGATTTCAGTTATTGAAATGGTGGGTTAGACTAGAGGACTGCTTATTTCATAAGGACTTAACAAGCATGAAAAATTAGTAATTCCATAAATATTATGGAATAATATTTATTATTATACTACATACTTTAGTGACTACAAATGATGAAGCAGATACAACACATCATGTTTACTATCCATGAAATATTCAATCTTTACTAAATATAAATATATCCCTATGAATTCTGAATTTAACAGACTGATCATGACAGTTGCTAATATCTTCCATATTTTAATGTAATCCATTCTGCCAACCATAAATTATAACTATTATGTAATGGAAGCATATAAATACATATATCTTCTCTGTTTCTTTACTAAGAGGATTTTTTTTTCCTCACACACTCTTTGGTGATTACTACATAAAAATTACTATCAGTGCTTTGCAAATTTTTGCAACCAACATGCTTCAAATATACAGCAACTGCATACTGTATAAGGACATTATTTGTAACATTTAAAATTGCTATGGATCAGAGTATCTGGAAATAAGAATTTGAAGGACCAATATGTCTTGTACTACCATGAAACAGCCATGAGTGTTTCATACCTATTGTGCATCTCTTTTCACATAGCTATGACAGTCTTTTCTTAAGATTCACAATAAATACAAAAATTATCAAAATTTATCACTTAAGACAAACTGGCTCTTCAATACCAAGTTTTAAGTTCACACTGCTAAATTCTACTTGGTTACACTTGAATTTTAAGCAGCACAGATCTAAATGCAAATTTGCAACTGCCTAGACCAGTATACTTTCATTTGTAATCATATATATTATTTTTATTTTCAGGACTTGTCCCTGCTTCTCTCATAGGCAATGGTAGTTTTACTACAGTATTCCGAATCATCTAGTTTAATAAAAGCATGTTCAAGTCTAATAGTTCTGCTAAGTCAACCCTGGAGAATTTTTACTGCCAATTATAATAATGTACTTTATTATTCATTGTTTATATTTACAGTACTAAGGTTGACAAAAAAAGATATGAGATACAAACACAAAACATGATTCAGCAGATTTCCAAAATGAAAGAGTTGCGTAACCCATCAAATCACACAAAATCATGGAATCATAGAATGGTTGGGGTTGGAAGGGACCTCCTAGAGGGCATCTGGTCCAATTATCCTGCTTAAGCAGGCATATGTAGAGCCATTTGCCCAGGATCATGTCCAGGTGTGTTTTGAATATCTTCAGGGACACACAGCTAAGATGCAAAAATTGACAAATATAGTTCAAATGGGAATCAGGCTTCAGTTAATTGCTTTATAATAAGAGAAGCACTTACAGTTTATTGGAAATTGTGGGCAAATCATGGATGATCTCTTCATATGGCTCTTCTTGAGATAATGCAGAAACAGCTAAAGGGTCTTTCATTTTTTCCTCCCAAACAATTTCAGCTTTCATAAGCATTTCCTCAATAAAATCAGAAGCTGCGACATCTAAGACATTGGAACACCAAAATATCAGAAAAAGAAAATGGTGCAGTAAAGCTCCTTTGAATTCAAATCCCTAGATCAGATTAAGATTAAACATCTGGCTAAATAACATGAAAACAATTGCTCAGATATTGATCATATAATAATACTTCAAATTACTGGGGAAACAAAGGCAAATTAAACTCACTACAGAATTAAGTTCTCATCTGCAGAACCTCAAAAGCATTCTCTCATGCAGTGAACCAAAGCATTCAATAATTCACAGGAAAAACAATACAACCATTTTCAACACAGTATTTCAATGAATACATGCACTTAAATCCTTTTCAAATATTTCCCATTTCTACAAACTAGATTTATATGTATTGTACACACAGAAGAGCTGGAATCAGCTGTGTCTGCAGATCAGAAATACAGTTAGCTCAACTATGTTATACACTAAATGTGGTTAACTGTACTGTTAGATGATCTGAATTTGGCCTATACTCTTTCATACAAATACAGACTGGCATGTATCTAACCACAAATAACTTTTCTGAGGATAAATGTCATGAAGCTCCCTGTGAATGTATTTGTAGGTGGCATAGTATTTGAAGCACAGCATATTTTGCTTTATTATGCAAAGGAAGATACACTTCATAATCTGACAAAAAGATTCTATTTTCTGCATTACTGGGATCCATCCCCATTTTATCCTAGGCATAGAAAACTGAACAACCACGTGTTTCTTCTCTTCCACACTGCTAGCTAGTGCTACTGACAAAGCATTAGCTCTGCTTTGATCTCTCTGTTAGAGCAGCTGATCTGAAGTCCCCTCCAACTTAACATAGTCTATAATTCTATTCCCTTTAGAGCCAGAGCTTCAGCTCCCTGTTGCTCTCCAGTCTAAGAAGGTGCCTTCTGTGGTAAATAATGGCTGCTAGACATCAAAACTGGATCTTGAACTTGTTTTCAGACAACAGGACAGAAATTTAAGGTCATGAGGCCATGTACCATGATCAGTTGAGACTGAAAGGAACTCAGTGAGAAGTCATCAGGAATGTGCAAATGCACCTCTGACCAAGGCACTGAAGAACTCTCAAGCAACAAACACAGATAAAAATAAACAGGGAATTCAACAAGTGGAAAAACATGCTGTCATTTGACATGATATCCTGCACTACTACCATGACCAGCAGTTCTCAGCAATATATGAAAAACATATACACGTGTATGTGTACATAACAAGACACACTAAAGTGTAACATAAAGCAGGAAGAAAACAGTGTCACAGTAACAAATCTATACATCATGTACATGGATTTTCACCTACCTGAAGGTTTTTCATTGTTGCAGTTAAGAAGATTGGGATTTGCCTGGTGCATCAAAAGCAGCTTCACAAGATTGGTCTAAGGTGAGCAAAAAGAGAGGTGTTTGAAAAATGGCAGAAAGTAGGACAGTGCAGTGTGCCTGTCATTCAGTTTACTCCTTCCTCCACTAGCTGAAATCATGTAAGCCATAGGCAGTACCTCGAAATCCCCACCTTCTGCACCTACTAAACACATTTCTACAAATTACAAGACGTAGAACAAACTACAGTTCTCATACAATTTCAGGGTACCCTCAGCATAAGTCCACCTCCAAATTCTTCCTGTACCTTTACAAGTGTAAACAAATTCACACAGGAAAAAACCTAACCCTCCACCATCAGTTTTTACTTTGATCATAAATATTTCTTTATTCTTAATTAACAACTGTGTGCCATCACTGCCAAAAGGGTCTGACTCACAGACATCATCATGGAAGTAAATCTGTCCTCTGTTAGTAGCAAAACCTAGCATATTTATCTTATGTTTCCCAAAACCACTTCATCTATTAGTAATGATCACAGTTATAGCACAGTAGACTAGTGTAGTGTATCATATAATGAAAAAGTCTAAAACATATTTTTCAAGTGATGCATGAGTGCTGCGAGGAACCGTTTTTAGTGAGCTATTCTATTCCTGTACCAAAGCCTCTGGAGGTATTTCCCCATCCAAGTTTGTAGTAATGTGTACCCTGATAAACTGTTTGGTCAGAAAGGAGTAAAAATCTGCATAAGGAGCAAAAAATACTTTTAGAATGTGAATACAGAGCTCAACTAAATGAGATAACCATTGCAGGTTTGTATATATGCTAAAGCAAATAGAATATATAATATAAATGCAACCAGCAGGGCGGATCAGGATGAGCACAGGGGAAAAAGAAGCCGTGCAGGAAAAAAAGGAGTCTTTAGAGCAGAAGAACAGACCTACAGATAAATGAGACCTGAATTGGAAGGCAGCCAAGGGAAAGGATAGTAATTTGGCAAATAAAGAACCAAGAAGGAAAGGAGGACGGAAGGGAGGACGGGAAGACGGAAGGGAGGACGGACGGGAGGATGGAAGGAAGGAAGAGAGAGAGGGAGAGAGAGGGAGAGAGAGAGGGAG